>JARFXV010000906.1:0-347500 GCA_031761425.1 Cosmopolites sordidus
TGCCTCTTATTATATCCGCCGAAAGCTTAATAAGTAAAACATTTTTCAAAAACCTGGAAAATATTTGATGACACTGATGTCTCGAAATCTACTGCCATAATAGAGCAATGTGCTGCACTACAAACTTACTTCCCACGTTATTTATAAGGGTGTAATTTAAATGGGAGGAGTCTAAGGCTAAGTTGAGTTAATAGATGATAATAAACTTTGCTGCATCTTCAGATAATAATATAATTCATACGGAAACTGAAAAGAATAAAAAATATGAACCATTGGCAATAGAGTTGACATATATATTCAAGCTTTATGAAATTACCATAGTTATCACTAAACAGAGTTATTAATCAAAACTGGCGCAGTATAACAACCAAGTAACAACTTCCATAAAAGCTCTGCATAAAAGCCATTTAGAAAACAGTCTTATTTACAACTGAAAATAACTATCAAGAATACCTTGGATATGTATCTATAAACTTGACAAACAGAGAAAAAAAAACCAAGGCAAGATCTCAAAAACAACATTTTGAGGGAGAGCATCCTAGATCAATGTAGATAATTCTCTAAGCTGAGTGAAATCATAGGACATATTACAAGTGGATGCTCTACTTTACCTGTTAGCGAACAACATGGCTCTAATATAAATATTATATATATATATATATATATATATATATATATATATATATATATATATATATATATATATATATATATATATATTTATATTATATATATATATATATATATATATATATATATATATATATATATATATATATATATATATATATATATATATTACAAAGGAATACCTGAAAAAATTATACACCTTATTTGGGAAATGTATACGAATACACAGTGCTGTGTAGCCCATGGTGAACATAGATGCGAGGAATTTGAAATTTTTATTGGTGTGAGGCAGGTGTGTATTTTGTCTCATTCTCTCTTCATCTATGGCATCCATGGTCAATCTATGGTCAACGAATGACATCCAGTTGACCCTCAATTCTAGCTTGACGAATCTTGAATACATGAATGACATATGACAATAGGACATATGTCTATATGCTAAACAAACTTGCAGCGGAAACACAGAAAGTAGGTCTGAAAATGAGTGTAACAAAGACCAAGTCGCTGAGAATCAACACCAGAAATTTCAGCCCTTTCATTCTCAACGGATCACCCATAGAAACTGTGACGAGTTTTACATACTTGGGCAGCATTCTCACAAAAAAATGGAGGTGCAGATCATGATATCAAAAGCCAGAATACGAGAAGCTCATTGAGCTTTTAGAGCTCTGGCACTTGTGTGGAGAACAACACAATACTCAACACAAACAAAACTCCGAAAATTTAACACCAATGTTAGGCGATCTTGCTCTACGGATGTGAAACATGGAAAATAACGAAAACAATAACAAAAAAAACTTCAGTTCTTCATAAATAAATCCTTGCGAAAAATACCCCGCATATTCTGGCCGAACAAGATTCGAAACGAAGACTTGCTCCATCTCCCAAACCAAAAAAAAAGTTGAACACGAAATAGCACTTCGTAAATGGGAATGGACTGGACACACACTCAGAAAACAAAACAACTATGTCCAAAATAGCATTGGGCTGGACTCCGCAGGGTAAAATAGGTATTGGAAGGCCCGCAAAACTCCAGACTTGGAGGAGAGAGAAAGAAGGATGATGAAATGAAAAGAGTGAACAGGTCCAGCCAACAAGTCAAGGTTCTGGACCAGAATAGAATCAGATACCGCACTTTTATTAAAGCTCCGTGCTCCGCATAGAGGTTGAAGGACCATATATATATATATATATATATATATATATATATATATATATATATATATATATATATATATATATATATATATATATATATATATATATATATATATAATATATATATATATATATATATATATATATATATATATATATATATATATATATATATATATATATATATATATATATATAAATCAGTATTTCTGATTTCTGATCAATATAAATTTTCCAAATAACCAGAAATTGATCGCTGCAAAGAAAATAGAAAAATACACATACCTCAAGCTTGAAATAAAACTAATACAGATATTGAATGAGGAATGAGATTTATTAGTACCACTGGTAATTTTAGCAACGGAAATCATACCAAAAAATCTTAAAACTCACATTAAAACTCTGGGACTAGTCACAATTATGTTTACAATCATGCAAAAGATCGTTAATCTTAATACCAACTGTATTACTGGAAATTTTTTAGAGCAATGAAGTTATTTTGGGTTAGATCCGAAGCTTTATTTTAAAAACCAGTTTGAATAAGAGAAAAACTCAATAATAATGATGATAATATTCTTCTTCTTTCTGTGGTGCTACAGCCGTAAGTGAATCTCGACTTCCTTCAACTGTCGCCTCTAATCAGATCTATATATTGAATCAATAAAATCTGGAGGTTGTCTACGGGGCGTACTAACAAATAAAGTAATGAGACTGATGACGTAGCGTTCGATCGGACAATACTGTTGGTTTCCCCGTCTTCACTTTAGTTTGAACTACTTTTGCCAAACTTCAACAGACCTATAAAAACAGTGTTTTGTAAATGGCCCAGGTTTTCTTCAGGTGGTTGAAGACTTTCTCAGAATGCCAAAACTCAGTGGAAAAACAATCTCGTATTAAAAGACCACTGCAAGAAGTGCAACTGCAAGAAGTGATGAAAATGTGCGCAGCATCCCGGACCCTGTGCGTTCTGTAAATCGGTTGACGTTCAGAACGACCGGAAAATGATTGAGAAGAATTTAACTCACACGACCGTTCATCCGATTTTGACCAATTAATTTGGCATTATATGATATAACAATGACTGGGTATTGAAAATCAGTCTCATTTTCTGAAACGTGTTACCATTACTGATGACTTAGATTGTTAGTCTTAAGAGTCTTAGATTTTTAGTCTTAGTACTTCCGAGGTTTTGTCAAGTAAAAACATCATTTTGACTCCGCAGCCCCCTTATTCACCTTGACTTTTTCCCTTTCCCATTATTGCAAATTCACTTCAAAAGACACAATTTTTGGCACATTGGAGCACATTGAAATGACCATAATCAACCCGCCAAAGGCGATTCCAGTATCTGAGTTCCAGCAATGCTATGAAGAGAAGTAAACTGTTCTCTATGGCATTTACTTTGAAAGAAACATGTATTATACTTTCAATTGAAAAACAATTATAAAAATCTCATTACTCTGTTAGCACACCTCGCATCAGGTTTCGTAGCAACAATTGTTTTCCGGGGTGGGACTAATAAGCCCACGCCGAAATGATGATATTACTAATGGAGAAAAAAGTCGCACCGTGTCGAGCATCAATTTTCGATAACTTAAACAACAAACTCATTTCTTCTATATTAAAAAAGGGATGGAATAAGTTTTTAAGTGTGGATCTAAACACTTTTTATCTAAAAAAAAAAAGAAATTCCTTTTCAACAATTCCAGTAGTATATTTTATTATACATAACGACACAATTGCTTTAAACGGTATGAGGAAAAGTCACCTAATGTCTATTAAAAAAGACGTGATCGTTCTACTGAAAATGTTTGCGAAATGGCAAGATAAAAACGGGGCTAATGGTGAAAATCGTACACTTGTAATCGAACAAAATCGAAAATGGCAAAAACGCTTTTTTATCGCTTGTCATATAAACCATACTCAGGATATATTTGTTTTCACTTTTCGTTACAGCTATTTTAATTGCCGATACTTTTAGAAATTAGGAAGTACTAAATTAATCTTACAACTTTTATTACGGTTGTTTTCTAACATTGAGCTTCATAGTTCGAATAAAAATAAATTTTATTGCTGCATACGTGCCTCAAATTGATGAGCTATTATGAAATAATTGGGAATCAGTCTCTATTATTAAGAATTACGCAGAATATTTGAAAAAAATAAAAATAAAAAGTATAAAAGTAAACAGATAGTATTATAAAATGATTATTATTCTATTTTTTAAATGGTATAGGGTGGCGCAACAGTAGGTATCCCATTTAATCTAATAACAGTTGGAAATCATATGGTTTGCGCTCTTGCACTATGGATGTATTTAAAGATCTCGTTTTAAAATATGCTGTAGTGACTGTCTGCTTTTTGAGCAGAGAGTTGCCGGGTTGACAATCCTAGAGTTTCCACATTTTACATTGTTTCCACAACATACGTTGGATATTTTCAGCTGATCTTGCTGTACGTTGATGCATATTGTATGGTGTGCTTGGAATGAGCTCTTGAAGAGATCTCTAACGTTAAACATTTATCGAAATTGGCGATAGCGTTAAAGTAATTCTTTTTCCGTACTCAAAGTAAATTATTACAATTTGGGTATGTTCTGCAAGTTAATACTGCTCTAGTTTCAAAACTCCTGAGTTTTTAGCTTATTTTGAAAATATAAAAAATAAACAAAAAAATTAAATCAGAAATATTTTAATTAAAAATGGTAAACCTTGTTTTAATTTATTAAATTAGCATCTTTATTGCCGAAGCTCATCAACAGTTTGTTTTCAGCGCCATTTTAAAAGATTTCCCATTTAAAAAGATATAGAGGGAGCGGAATAGATGGTAGTCCGAAGGTGCGATGTCCGGTAAATAAGGTGGATTGAAACAAAAAACATTCCAATTGAAACTCAACAATTTTTGCAGTGTCCTGATTTAAATGTGTGGTTGTGTAATGTCATGATGAAACAAGTGGCATTTCCTATTGGCTAATTCTCGCTGTTTTTCTTCAATTGCTGCCTTCAACTGATTTAATTGTGAACACTAGAAGGCGGTATGCATGGCTTGGTTGCATGGAAAAAATTTTAACTGTATGGGTCTTTTTAAATCTCAACAAACGCAAAGCATAATTTTCTTAGAATGAAAGCCGATGTTCGCTGTACTTAAAAATTTTATTCGAATGAAGGCCAACGTTTACTGTACTAAAAATGGCGAGCCCCACCCATCCCTTCCATTGGAGTGTACATGTTTCATCTCTTGGTGTTTAGACCCATCAGGGTAGCGACATCTGCTCTCTCGTCAAGAATAGGGCGATCCTATCCACAGTCAACAACCCATACTTTCGTCGACTTCTCATCGGCATACATGCAGTGTTAAATCGCGTACACACTTGAGCACGAATGCGAATGAGTCAATGAGGGTGTACTGAATGCCTCGGATCGGGAAAAATGTGTGCAGCGATCCAATTTTTGATTTGTATTCACCGGACTACAACGAAAATGTCGGATGAACAATTATCTGTGTCTTATGTCAGTTTTATGCTTATTTTTAAGTTATTAAAAAACATAAAACGTAAAAAACATAGACATATATGGTCTCCACAATTATATTGGAAAAAAACACACATTAGTGATAATAATAGTACTTTTTTGTTAAATGATGTTAGCTGAAGCAAGTGACAAATTTTTTAAATTTCACCAGAATGTTAGAATATTTTAATTTTATTTTAAATAGTATTGGAAGTAAAATTACTAAAAAAGATACGAGATTTAGAAAGGCAATTCTAACAGAGGAAATACTAGCCATAATTCTAGTGCTTCCTTGCAACCAGTGATTGACCAGGTTGCATTACTTTTTCAGAGTTTCAGAACAAGTTATTAAATTGAATAAAAATTAGTCTCATTACTCTATTTTCACACCGCATCAGATTTCGTAGCAGCAATTGTTTTCCGGGGTGGGAATGCTAGGCCAACGCCCACAGGTTTAGGATTAATATACTAACGTGCTTCCCAATAGGGACGATAGGATTGGGACAGCTAATGGCGGCCATATTTAATATCCAATTCTTGATATTTGATGTTAATTGCTTTCAGTAAGATTTGCCATTTCACCATGAACACTTTTTCGTTGTCACAACTATGGAAATTGTCCAAATTTTTTCAACATTCGAGAAGCTTTGTTGCTACTGAAAGAGCATTTATTTCAAAACACGGTCGTCATTCTGCTCCTTATTATCAAGCTATCCGCCGATAATTGATAAGTTTGAACCTGAGTTTAGTCTTCATTCACCAAATGTCATCGTCATGACTTCGTGACGATAATGTGTCGCGCCGTAAGATTTGGGGATATCCAGCCAACCAAACCAAAACTAGCGTATTTTTCGTTTGGATCTCGGTTTACACCCATACAAGATTGTATTGGCACAAGAACTTAAGCCAACCGAACATCGCGGATTGAGCGTTGAAAGCAATGGAAAAATATCCAGATTTTGATCGCAAAATCATGTTCTGCAATGAGGCTCATTTTTGGTTAAAGGGCTACGACAATAAGCATCATTGTCGTTACTGGTGTGAGTCAAACCTACAAGTGATTTATCAGACCTCATTACATCCCGAAAGGATTACTGTTTGGTGTGGATTATGGTACGGTAGCATTATTGGACCGTATTTTTTCAAGGTCGCCGAAGGACGGACTGCCACTGTGAATGGTGAAATTAATGCGGACTAACTATATTTTCAACAAGACGGCGCAACATGCCACACAGCATGCATTACAGTGGACTTATTGAGCAATCAATTCGGAGAATCTGTAATTTCACGGAATGGTCCTTGCAACTGGTCGCCAAGATCTTGTGATTTAACACCTTTAGGCAATTTTCTTTGTGGCTATGTTAAATCACAGATTTGCACCAACAAACCCAAGAATCTTGATGAAGTTGAAGCCAACATTCGAGCAACCATAGTCGCCATACCACCTGATATGCTCCACCGAGTCATCGAAAATTGAACAAATCAGATCAAACAGTGCAAAGAAGAGTCGAGGTAGTCACTTGAAGGATATTTTGTTTAAATCATAAATGGCATAAAATATCTCATCTAATAAAAACAACGAGCACCATTTTCGGCCGAATTTTCTGTGTTTTATTTCAAATTCAAATCGAATCGCTGTTATTGGGAAACCCTTTATAAATATTATTTGTTAAAAAAATTCTTTACATATGCTACGGACCATACATATGCTACAACACAACTCTTTACTCCACTCCATAGATATTTAAATCATAAACTTTACAAATAGTTAAAAATATTGCAACATGCGCCGACGCTCGAATGCCTTTTTGATGAACCGACAACAAATGAATCGCTCCAAGGCTGTGCGCCGAATAGTTCGACCCTGCTTGTTGCGTCTCGTTCGACAGCGACTTGTCTCATTCGCATTCGTTCTCGCGTCTGTGATTTTTACATTTTTTATTTTTTTATAACCTAGAAATAAGTATACAACTGATATAAGCCACGAATAATTGTTCATCCGTCATTTTCGTTGTAATCCATTGAACAAACATCAAAAATTGGATCGCTGCAGATATTTTTCCCAACCCGAGATTTTCAGTGCAAGCTCGTCTTGCCTCATTCGCGTTCGTGCTCAAATGGACTCAAATTTCTTTGGACTGCATCCACTGAGACAACAGTAGCCGAGTGTAATACACCCAAATATTGGGACCTACAATCTCATGTGGATTTATTAATTTCTTAGGTTATTTTTACACATTAACACAAATATAGAATATCTCTTTATAAACAATGCAGGAAACGATTTTAACTGTGGTTAAATCTGATACTTAGCTATTGTAATTGTAGAAAAAAAGCTATTTATATAAATAAATAATAGATGTGTGATATGTTGACTGTTTGACATGTGGAGCCTTCCTGTTGAAATCACATCTCCTCCAGATCAATACCATTCAATTTCGAAATTAAGTAATCCATGAATTTGAATAACAAAGCCCAGTTTCCTGCGAGCGGCGATGAATTAATAAATTTGGATAAACATGGATACACATATGTATAATTTGGATACATATATATGTTCCTAAATTATTCCGGGTGTCGATCCGTTCGTTATGTGAAGAGTCACGACGCTTCGCCTGAAATTTTTTTTCGAGTTTACATTTGTTGATACGTTTCGTTTTAAGTACTGAAAAGTACTTGGGTTACTACCCCTGATCGAGAGAAACATTCTTTAGCATACAAGACCATTCATGATTCACTATCCGAAAACATATATAAGTAACCAAACATAAACATAAATATACATATCAAACTAAACCAAACAGTAGCCGAGTATTATAAACCCAACATTAGGTTCTTCAATCTCTTGTGGAGCATACAACCTGCGCCTAAATGAGCCAAATATTGCGGTCAATGATCTTTATGTGGATTTAATAATTTATTGGATTATGTTTAACACAAATATAGAATATCTCTTTATGTACAATTCAGGAAACGATATTATCTGTGGTTAAATCTGATACTTAGGCATTGTAATTGTAGAAAAAAAACTATTTATATAAATAAATAAACAGAAATTGCCGAAAATTATTTTTAAATAGTCTTTATAAATTCACACCAATTAAATTATATAACTGTTATATAATTTATAATAAAAGCTATAGACTAGTTAATGTTGGTCAAGGCTAGTTTTCGAATAAATAACTTTTTATTCTTTTAAAACAATTTGTATTAGCAAAAAGAAAATTTCTAAAAATTCCTCCACGCCAGTTAACTCTACACTATTGCTTTAATATTTCGGTATTTTTTATTAATGATAATTTATACCTAGTCAATTTTTAAGTAAAACATTTGAAATAAAGCAAGAATAATACTTCAAATCCATAATAACACAAATTAGGTTTTTGAACTCTTAAATAAAAGTAACCAATTATTTAACAGTTTGTTTAAGAAAAAATGTTTTAATTAAAAAAAAAATTGGAGGAAACCAAAATATAACAATAATTTCACACAATAATACATTATTTTCTAATAGGATAAGCCAATAAAAAGACTCATAACATATATGAACACGTAGATCATCATCATTCAGCCATTGTCGATCCACTGCAGGATGAAGGCCTCTCCAACATGCTTCCAACTCGCGCTGTCCTGAGTTCTCATCTGCCATTCGAGTCCAATATACTGATGTCATGATCCAATTGGTAAACTTTCTTCGCTGTGCACGGTCTATTGACAGAAAGTGTTGAGTCAATTGGACTTTATAAGCATGAAGATGCAAATCTTTAATGAGAATACGGTGAATAGTGGCTGTTAAAATGTCCATTTCTTCTGCACGATGATGAATCGAGGACCCTGGACTCTCAGCCACATTCTCACGAGTTGCCGTGATATTTTGTTCTGAACGACCACTAGGCGCTCATGTCATGTGTTTCACATCAATAACTGAACCAGTACTTTCGAATTTTTCGATTATTCTTTTCACAGTTGATAAATTAGGAACAGTATTTCCATCAAAAATCGGACGCACTTTACGAATCGTAGCAAATAAGGTCGCGTCTTTCTCTTATCGACCTGACTCATTTCTTGACCTATCGAATCACGACAGTCAAAATGGCACGCAATTCAAATCTTGCGCTCTTATTATAACACCCTTTACGCTAATAAAAGGATAATGCACATACTGAATGTTTTTTAAATTACCTGAATCATTACATTACGTCAAATATTAAACAAATTGACTGCTGTATTAAAATGAAGAAAGTCCAGGATAATAAAATGACTTCCAAAATGAAAAATATTTAAACAAAACATTCGACTCGTTGCTGGGTAAAAAATCAGCAGAGAAAAAAGTATTTATTAATTCTATGCAATAAAAGGAAATTGCTTTCAACAACCAAATAATTACATCGAGCATGAAAATATGACACAAGCTGTTACACTATGCTCACTTTACCTCCCAACTAATAGTCAAATTTTAATGACATTTGTTTTTAATAAAAACAAACCACATCTCACATGCAGAAGTCGAGGAAGGTCAATAAAAAATACCAACTATTTCGCCCGTTTCCTTCTTAACAAAATACAGGACAGAAAAAAAATAAATCGAAGCAGTGGACCTGCGGGCATAGTTTTTCGAGCGGTTTAACGCAAGTGCGCAAACCGCAAATCTTTTTGTTTTCAGGTGTTTTACGCCTGTTAATACGTATCCCACAAATAAAGATCATGTTTACACGGTATATAGTTATTCGAAAGTAATAAATGTTTTAAAGTATGTTTAGAAATATAGACAAGTACCAGGGTCATTCGAAAAGTTCTCGGAATGACAAAGAAAACTTTTTAATTTTTTTTAAATATTTGTCGACGTAATCACATTCAGCAAATTTAAACCAATTCCAACATTTTAATGCCATCTGTATAATCCGATTTGTCCAACTTTACAAAATAAACCGTTGTCTCAGCTTTGATCTTACAATTGAAGTGAATTTTTGTCTAGAGAAGCATTTCTTCAGATTTGGGAAGAAGACGTAATCACTGGGAGTCAAATCCGATGAATACAGCGTATGTGGAAGCATTTCAAAGCGTAGGTCATAGAGTTTTACAGTAACAATTCAAAACATGTTTACAGATACATTATAGTAAGTTATGCTCAATCAAGCATGATACTATGCTAACATGCTCCTACTATTGCCAACTAGTCTATGAATCTTACACCCTGACAATACCAGAAAACCATGGCTATGACGTTCTACGACCTTTTCCAATGATACCAATTTGGCATTTTTTGGCGCATTGTCACTGTGCTGCCACCCATTCTTTGGATTGTTGCTTCATCTCATTCCGATAGTTCTAATAAATCATTGTACCCATCAGTAATTCGTTTTTTGATACTGTTCAAAATTTTATTTTATTTATAAGTTAATACAGTTTTAATCTATGGTATAATGTCCATCATTATTAATAGCATAGGTCAACAAATTTAAACTTGTTTAATGTAACATTGAAGAAAATAAGTGTATATGAAGTATTTTGTAGTCCTAAATCCGAAAATAATAAGCCAATTACTGTAACACGTGCAGTTTTTTTGTTATAAGGGGTCGGTTGTGGGGAAAAAAAGGAAAAAACATATTTTTACAATCTAAAATTGTATTCTGTAGCATCATCTCTTTTTAAAAACCAACAGTAGTCGTCCAACATAGAAGGGTTGTCTTCCAACGTATGTAGTCGCCCAACATACCAGCGCTCCTGTTATCTTGCTTTCATTGCCTGATATCCTTGTGAAACCACTCTCCTTATTCGTCGCTTACTCCACTTCACAAACAAATTACTTCCAACCTGCCAATTCCTTTTCGTTTAATTTTCCTTAAAAACGGAAATCATCTAGAAATTTTCTTATTTGAGGATCAATCAATATTCAATCTTTTAGTTTTGCATCATTTAATTGAGGAAATATTTCTTTTAGGTACTTGAAACAATTACCTTCTTTGTCCATGAACTTCGCAAGTTTTTTATTAGTCCAAGCTTAATATGAAGGAATAGAAAAATAACCTTTTTTTTTTGGTTAACAAGGGGGGCATATTTTAAGTTTGAGTTACCAGAATCGAAAGAAGTTCATTGAGGCCAATCTTTCTTACTGTAATGTTCTTTTGTTGTCCCATATACACAAAAAAAAACAGTAATACTTTGTAAAACCGCCTTGAAATCCTAGCAATATAAGATTCACCACCTACCTAGCTCATCTTATATATTGATCTCCAATTAGACCCTAAAATATAAATGTAGGCTTTTTTGACTTCCTCGGATACAGATCTAGCTTGTGACTTTAAAATAAATCATCCGCATATATAACAAAACTTTTCCGCTGTATTTTTGCAAAATTGACGACTAGAACTTGCCATTTTATATAAAATCGACTTAAACACTTGACTGTACTGTAAACGAGATAGAAACAAGCTAAACTAGAAAAATCAATAAAACTACCATTAACGGTTCATAGAATACTGTGGAAATACCGTCTCTACGGTCTTGTGATAATTCCTACATTGTCCAGTCGAAAGTCAGGTACAAATAATTTCAATTTTCCCATGATATAAAGGAGAACCAGGTACTTGAAAATGGGACGTGCTAGGCCATTTCTGTAAAAAGGCGTTTTAATAACCATCCAAATGAAATGCAAAAAGAGCATTCTCATTAATGATACAAAAATTATATCGATCTATGTAATATTCGCCCATCTCATCGACATTTTGAAGAAAAATATTCTTTGAATACATTTCATTTCAACGAAGAAAATGTTTCAGATCTGAAAAGATGCCAAGATGGGACTTTACAGCCTAACTCTATAATTATTTCTTAGGCGATTCTGATTAAGGTTTTTAATTTTTCGGCTTATTTTTTTTTCGGGACTCGATAATTCTCGACTAGGAATACCCGGGAATTTTCGAGATATTTTTAAAACTTTTAAAAAATCATAAAATTGTTAATTAAATGCAAAATGAAATGCATTTATTATTTATTTAGTCTTGTTTGAATTAAAATTTTAATTACTTACACATTTAAGTGTTTAAGTGTTATTAAGTTTAAGTATTTAACTAACAACACTAACTAATTTAACTTTGAGTATCTTCTGAAAAAACTTTTAATTAGATTTTTTATTAAAACGTAGGTACTTTGAATATGTATCTTAGCTTCCTTCCTGAGGTAAGTAAAGATATTAATCACATAGCCATTTAATTAAACAAATAGTCGGTACCTAAAGTTTATTCATAAAAACAATTTTTAAATTAAAGTTACACAGTATCTTTCTTTCTATAAATAAGTAAAAATAAGTAAAATCACAGTCTTTTAAATTAAACAAAAAATAAAAATTAAATTAAAAATAAAAATTTTAATAATACATTCAACTAAAAGAACAGAAACTACCTTCACAATCAACTAAAGAATCTACTTTGAGTAACTGCCAATAAAAGTTTTGACTACTCATTCTTTTAATTAGGTACATAAAAAAGAACCATGACAATCTTCAAAGTAGACCAGCTTATTAACATTAAGGCTTTTATTGGAACCTTCGGTATAAAACACTAAACTCGAAGAGATTTCCCACCAAATACCAAATCACTTTTTGAAAATGAAAACATGATTTTATTTGAAACTAAGCCCATTAGTAAAGCCCAAAACATAGTATTCGCGCATAAACTCGAAAACAACGATAGTTTGACATTTCTGGATGTTTTAGTCAGTAGAAACAATAAAAATAGGTTATATTTTGATATTTTTAGAAAAAACACCACCACTTCGACATACATTCCTAACGATTCGAATAATAGCTTCCAAAATAAGATGGCTAGTTTAAATTTTATGGCAAATAGATTAATCAGTTTTCCTTTAAACAAAGATAATTATCACAAAGGATTAAAATTAATTAGGGAGGTATCCGAAGTGAACCGTCATAATAAGAACATCGTAGGTAAATTAATTAGAAAACATAAGTTTAGAAAATTATTGAAAGAATCTTCGACTTTTCAAAAGCATCAGAACAAAAATAAATTCATGGTTTGATGCTAAATTAACACCAGGGCTAGACAAAATTTTGAAAAAAATTAACATTAAGGTTGTATACAAACCATATGATAAATTAAGTCCTAAGTCCTAATTGTGATCTAAGGTATATTGATATACATTATTAGATATGAGAGAAATGAAATATCTTCTGTTGCCCAACATGCAATTGAACATGACCACAATATACATATTAGTAATTTAAGACTGGTTAAAAGTGTAAATAACAATAGGGGTTAGGATGCATTTAAAAGCATTCAAATAGAAAAATGTAAGAAAATCATGAACCGGGATATTCCGTTCAATCAACTTTTTCAATTATTAATGTAACGCTCAGTAAACTTCAAGGTTCATGATTTTTATACGCTTCATTAGATACGGTTATCATATAAATAGAACATGGTTTAGTTTTAGAATTAGATTAAATCCTCTCCTGATGATGCTAACATGGTTAGCAAACGCGCGTCGAGAAGTTTAAAAAAGTGATTTGGTGTTTAGTGAAAAATCTCTTCGAGTTTAACTTATTAACCTTAAAAATATAATATAAGATAAATAAATCTAGATCTAAACGGGAAACCGCTAACTTATTGGTCTCTATTTAAAAAAAATATGCTTTTAAAAATGCAAGGGCATTAATAGCATCATCAGATAATCGGTTTCTTATCTTATTTAATCTTTATTAAGAATATATATCTTTATTTTATTTATTTTTATTTATTTATTTTATTTATCTTTATTAAGAATATCTTAATTACAAAGTTTCCAGATAACGAGAAAATCTGTTCATTTGCAGCCCATGTCGGCGTTACTGTCATTAAAACTTTATATACATTTTCAAGGTTTGGCGTTTTTTTTACCAGTTAACTCAAAGAGCTGAAATTCTATTTTTATTAAGCTTCTGGATATGTGACATTACTAGCAGTAGCTACTGTCTCGATAGCCCGTTTTAGTTGAAACTCGAAAGTTGTGGTATTAGGATCGTATTCATTATTTTATATTTGGATTAAAGATTCAATTTCAGCCAACAACAGATACTTATAAAACACAACGGGTCTTCCAGACTTTGTTCCATCGAGAATATTGAAATTATCGCTCCTAATTTTTTAAAATAAACGCTGACATATTCTGTTATTCAAGCCACTGGAAACATTAATGGCATTGTTACCCTTCTGAAACGCATAAAACATCAAATATCTAATATGAAACTTATCTATACTTTATTCGTCCAGTCTTATAGGGTTCGCCTAATTTTTTTTTCAAAATTAAACATACTAAATTATGTTATCTAAAAGTAAATTATTGTCAGTACTGGCAATGTTTTTAGAAGTTGAAAACAACGACATTTCTTGTGGATATCTTAATATTTTATCTCTTATTATTATTTCCCTTTATTGATGATATAACAAAAACACTATAATATAATCTCTAAAGTTAGATTCTGTCATTACCTTAGAGTTAAAATAAAACTTTTATTCACAAAGTTCATTTTCAAAATTTTATATCCTCCTGTATGCCTTCTAGAATTATAAAAATGATGTAAACTTAACCATAGCGATGAAGAATAAAGAACCATAGCAAATTTATTTGCTTTTTGGTCCGCAGTAAAACAAGATAACTTAATTGAGGAAAAAAGGCGGAGAAAAACCAAAACAAACTGCAACCATCCAAAATAAAATCGAAATAATATTCAAAACGGTCACTAATTGCTTTTGAATGGTCCTTTTTATATTTCTAAAAAAACGCTTATTGTGTCGAATTTTATGAACCGGTCATTTTTGGTTAAATAACGCACTAATAATTGGATGCAATAAATCTCCCCTAGAAACTAATGAATTCATTATTTAGCCTTATATATTTTCAATCTAGTTTTGCCAAAAATGCCAGAAAGAATACTATTTAACAGCAAACATCAAAGTTTGGCTTTGATCTAACTTTACTGGATAAGTCCAAAAAATAACCACAAAATTCGCCTCAAAAAGTAAAATCATAAACAAGGAAAGACGGATTGGATATAAACAAAAGAACAATAAACTAAATTGTGATGAGAACTATGCAACATAATATAAAAAATGATTTTCAATTCAGAACAAAACGAAGAAAAAATATATACTAATTTACAAACCCAGGATTAACAATAGAAAGAGATGCTTAAAATAAAATCCAGAATAAGAGTCTTGGGGCCCTGATAAAAGTAAAATATGTTTAAATAAAAAACAAGGAGGGTATACAAGAATGTAACATACGTGTGGAAAACATGGATACTTAAAAAAGCAAATGCAGAAATAATAGAGCGGTGGGAAAGAATGATGTTAAAAGCTATGTACGGTGTAACAAAAAGTTGACCGACATGCGCAAAGTTTGATGAGAGAAAGGATGTCAAAGATAACGCTAAATAGATAAGTCGAGAGTAAAATGAAGAATGAAGAATGAAGTAAAATGAAGAAGAAAGACCAAAGAAAAAATTACAGGAAAACTTTCTTGAAGACCTCAAAATTATAAATATCAGAGACCGGAAAGAGAGAGCCTTGAATAGAGAAGAATGGAAAAAATGAAAAAGTTTGAATGTAGATACGTAGCAATTCTTTAATAATTCGAGAATCATTGTTTCTAATCCACGTATTATCTTCTCTAAAGACAAATTCTGTTTCTTGTTCTTGATTGTGATATGTTCTTGTTCTTGATATGATTATTTGTTTCAAGTTTCCCCATAAATATTCTATGCACCCATCAGAGGCTGTTAAATCACTAAAATTCAACGTACCGATATTTTTAATACTTATATTAATATAATAATTTTCTAATCCGGATGACGATACTTAATTCCAAAACAGTAGTAAAAATCCAACAACAAACTGTCAAACTTGAGATCAGAGAGGGTTTGCGACGAGGAGATAGATTGGGATAAGTTTTGTTTAACATAATACTGAATTAAGTCATCAGCGAAACAGACATCAGGATACGGATATGCAGATGACCTAAACGTAAGAACATGATCGAAAAAATTATTAAAAGAGACATACGATGAAATAAAGGTGAAAGCCAAAAACGCCAGTCTAGAAATACCTCTAGACAAACAAAGGGAATATAAAAAAGAATCAATCCATGAAGAGAACAGAACTGGATAATCGACGATGACAATATTGTAGTGGTGTAGGAAGTTACGTATTTAGGAAGCAAACTTTGAAACGAAAACAGCAGTAATTACAGGAGATATCAGAAATTGCATTATGGAGGGAAATATATAGTTATTTGTTCCCTGCATTTTGTCCTATAATCCAAACTTCATACATTAGGATCTATAAAACACTCATTTGGCTAGCAGTCACTTATGACCGGACCTCCACAAAGAAAATAGATGCAGTAGAAAATAGCTTGCAGTATTTGAAAGAGTACAGTAATCCTTCGTCAACAGCAGGGGTTCCGTTCCGGATAGACGGGTGCGGTTGGCGGGATTTTTTGGGGTTACCGTTGAAAACAGAAAAATGTAAAATATGTACATACATGTAATAGTGCGTGAATAATTATCTATCATCTATATTTATGTATAAATTCTATATTACAAATATGAAGGTACATATTAATTTTGTGCTAATGCTTCTTTGATAAATATTAAGCAATGGGTAATATTAAAAACTTTCCAGCTCTCAGTAACAGTGAGAACAGGATTTTGTTCCATGCCATTCAATACATAACTAAAAGTTCGCTTGACATAATATCTTTTACACCCTTCTATTAGGAGGAGGTTATTTACACCCTGCCTAGTGTTAGGAGATAGGAAGCAAGCTTCTATGTTTGGATCAGCAAACTTTAGGGATTCAGAATGGCTGGGGGCATTATTAAAATGATGTAAAGCTTTGGATAGCAACGATTTTGAGGCCAAATGTTGCCTCACACTGGGTACGAAGCACTTATGAAACCAGTTTGTAAATAATGTTCAAAAAGAACCGGCTTAAAAGACCGGCAGCTCATTTTTGTTTTAATTATTTATTTAGGGCACATAGATTAAGAGATTTGTATATGAGCAGTGGCTTTATCATGTGGTTAACTAAAGCATTAGAGCAAAATAAAAGAGTAACCCTATCCTTTGCATCTTTAATTCCCGGTGCGGATCTTTCGGTTTGAAACACAAATGTTCGAACAGGCATCCTCTTTCAAAATAAACCTATTTCATCGGCGTTAAATACTTGATCTGATTGATAACCCTTGCTTTCATTGAATTGTTTGAATTCAGTCGGATACCGATTAGCTGCCTCATGATCTGCAGAAGCTGACTCCCTAGTAATTCTTACATTGTGTAGCAAAAAACGCTTTATAAAATTTAAAAAAAAAAATCCTTACGGGCTTAGAAGCTTAGAGTTTCCTCATCTGACTTTAGATTCTCGAAAGGCTGCCTAGCTTTTTCTTGAATATTTCGGCTGCTAAGAGGCACTCTTCTTTTTATTTGATCTCCGATCCAAATTCCCAGCACTCTTTCAATCTTTTCCATCGTTAGAAGTTGCGAGAAAGACCTACCTTTATTGCTGGTACTAGTACCGCATGAAACACCGGTCTGAATTGATTGCTCACTCTTTTTTATTGTTTTTGCTGTGGATTCATTCCCCTTAAACCACTTTTTTAAAAACGCGGCGCTCGCATACTTTTCACGTGCAGCATGAAAATTTAACAATTGAATTTTTGTATCAAAAGTCATTATATTTTGCTTCATTTTAACAAAATCTTGGCTTGTGGATGCAATTAGGTTTTAAAATTAGGGCATGTACATATAAATACGTAATTAAACTGAGGAAGATTACAATATTTGAATAATGATACATACAAACTATGTAAATGCCTAATCAACGACCGTGCGTCATGCTAATAAGGCAATAAAAAAATTCCTGGAATATTAGAGTAGCAGTTCGCATGAGATTGCGACGAAAATGCACCGCGTAGTCTAGGCGATTTCACAAGACAAAACCGCGGATAATCAAAACCGCTGTTGAAGAAACCGGAGTTGACAAAGGATTACTGTACTCAGAAATTGAAAGAAGAAACTATGTGAGGGTTCAGTAACATGGGTGAGAAGTGCCGAGAAAACTTAATATCAAGGAAAATCATAGAGAAGCGATTAGGGGGTAACAGAAAAAGAGGTAGACTAAATACATGACAGCATCACAATCTAAGAAGAGATGTTCAAGAGCTAGCGCACATTAAAAACTGGCAAGGGGCTCTTGGAGATCGATTCGGTTGGAGACGAAAGTTGCAGAAGGTCAAAGCTCATTATGAGCTGTAGCACCACAGGAAGAACAAGAAGAATATAATCATTTTTTTGAGTCAATAACGTTCTAACGGCTATATTTAATGTTAAAACTGGTAACTTAATTGGTAACCCAATTGCTATTTGCGTTTGATCTCCTATATGTGACAATTTTGTCTAACAGTCCACATGCATTGAATAAGATAAAATAAACAGCTAAAGAGAATGCTAATATGAGTGCCGAGCAGGTGTAAGGCACTGCCGCGAGTAATATCAGCTGCCGCTGCGTAAATACAAGTAAGCGCATAAGCGAAAAAGAGGACAATATCTAGGAAAAAAATACATTAAGTAGGATAATGTCAAATAATAATGTAGTTCCTATTTAATGTTTTTTTTTTAATAAAATACAGTCACCAATTTAGCTATAAAAAAGTTGAAAAACTAAATCCAAAACCAGAAGGAAAAAAGAAACCAAAAAGCAACGGTAAACAGTCACATTGAAAAAATAAAAGCAGAATAATACCTACTAAGTAAAGCCAATATAATTGTTTTGACATGGTCTGATTTTTTTTTTAAATGCGGGTATCAAAGTGTTAGTTATTTTGATTAGATAACGCATTTTTAAAAAATACACGCAATACCTTAATTTCGATTCAATTCAATTTCGAACGAAATTGGTTTTAGGAAAGTTGAGTTGATTTGCAATTTTACTGACAGGTACTTGCCCAATCGGTATGTAGAGAAAGATTTTGTTATAAGCCTTAACATTTGATAGTCAGAACATATTATATATGATTGTTTCAGTAAATAAATATAAAGGAAAAAATACACATTTTACATATAAATGAATACATAATTACATAGTTTCAAGGCATCTAATTTAGTTGTTTTGAATTGAAAATTGAATTGAATTGAATTTTATGGCGTTATTACTAAAAGGTCTAAAGTGAATTCCATTAATAACGGAATATTAAAAACAAAAATTTCCGAAATTATGACAGATCGGTGTAGGATATGTTTAAGAAGTATAGAAGTATTTTGTCTTAGAATTATTGTAAAATGAAAAATATTATACTTTCCAGTTATTCTGGACACCCTGTATAACATAGACAAAATTTTCTTTTGGAAAATGGACATGGAAAAGTCGATCTGGACTCACAAGTGAACTTGACTACATCATGAATAACGATAAAACAATATTTACCGATTGTACTGTCCTTAACAATTTTAATGTTGCAAGTGACCAATGAAAGGAACGAGCAAAAGTTAGGATTAACTATCGAAGAGAGCGCGAAAAAATGGTAAGGTCACAGAAAGCCAAAGTGGATTATGGAAAATTGCTGGAGAAGGCTAGCGATTTTGAGATTCCTTTGTCGAACCGCTTTGCTGTGTTACAAGATCCGGAAGAGATGGAAATATCAGTTCAATATGAAGAAATCACCAACAATGTGCTTCAAATGGCTCCTTTAATAGCACCAGAAGAAATGGAACTATACAACATATACAACAATAATCTCCAGTGAGACCATTGATTTAATGAAGATTTTAATGAAGTCCTTTTGGCACGGTCGAGTACACTGAGCTCTGCAAAACTATAAGAAAACGGATCAGAGAGAACAGGCGCCGGTTCAACATGCAGCTAGTGCAAAAAAACACTGGAATTAATAAAAGGAATTAATAAGGTTATGCAGAAGCTGAGAAAGAAAAGAACGTAAATTTATGCCCTAATGCGTGAGGATGGCACAGTGTGCATAGCGCGTACGCAAATGTTAGAGGTTATCAGAAAATTTTATTCCAGGTTATATGAAGATCAGAACTAATCAAAGACAACAATACCCACGGAAGAACAAAAACCAGATATCCTAGTGGAGGAAGTAGCAAATGTTATAGAATCGATGAAAAACGGTAAGGCTCTAGAAAAGGACAGTGTAACTGTCGAAATGCTAAAAGCTGATGGTCGGACGTTACATAAAACACTGGCAAAATTATACTCAAAATGCCTCAAAGAACAGGAAGTGCCTGACTTATGGAAAAAATGCAGAAGTGATCCTGTTACATAAAAAAGGAGCCCAGGAAGATTTAAAGAACTAATGTCCAATAAACCTCCTATCACTAATGTACAAAGTTTTCACTAAGATAATATCTAAAAGATATATTAAAAAAACTTAATGACGCACAAGAGAACAAGCCGGATTCAGAAGTGGATTCAGTAAAATGGATCACATCCAGATTGTACAGCAGGCCATAGAAAGGCACAACGAATACACCATGCCACTGTGCTTGGCTTTTATCCACTATGAAAAAGCATTTGACTCCATGTTAAAGCATGCCATAATGGATGCAATCCTTAGCCAGGGGGTAGAAAAGCATATGTAAATCTATTGGGATCGAATATGATGGAGCTACAGCGACAATTCACCATGATGATCTTGACGCAATATCGCCTATTCCTTTCTCGACTGGCCTTGAAGAAGCATTCCGTAAACTGGATTGGGAACAGGATGGTGCAAAGTTCAATGGTGCAAACTTAATCATCTGAGATGTGATGATGATATCGTTCTCCTTTTACAAGACCCAGAGAAGCTGCAAAGACACGTAAAAGAGCTGCAAAGGGGTGGCGAACCATTTGGCGTAAAAATAAACCTGAAAAAGAGTCAGGTTATGTTTCATAAATTTGCTAAAGACAGAGGAATTTCAGTTTTAGGAAGGGATTTGGAGATCGTGGACCACTTTATGTATCTTGGGCAGAGGATTTCAATAGAGAGGGAAACCGCCCGGGAGGTGGACCGACGTGTAAAATATGGCTGGCAGGCATTTGGCAGACTCAACATAGTGTCTAAGAGAAGACTCCCACTTTGCCTTATAAGAAAAGTCTTCGATCAGTGCGTCCTATCCGTTATGACATACTGAAGTGAAACCTGGACACTCACATCGCAATCAATTCAAATACTTCGGGTAGCATAGAGAGGAATGGTAAGATGTATGCTTGGCATTACAAGATGAGACTGAAAGCCTCGCACATGGATTAGGGAACAAACGAAAGTCTGTGACATCATTAGAAGAGTGAAGCAATTGAAATGGAGATGGGCAGGCCATATAGCGAGGCGGGGGGACGACAGATGGACCGAGGCAATTCTGAAGTGGATACCGCTTGATCGCAAACGTCCGCGAAGGAAACCGAAAGCTCGATGGACTGATGACATCGTTAAGTATATATGACCCGAGTGGCAGAGGAAAGCACAGGACCGTGAAAATTGAAAGCATGCTGAAGAGGCCTTCATCCTGCAGTCAATTGACACGGGCTGATGATGATGAGATATCATCATCATCATCATCAGTTTAAGCAGTCTGGACGTTTTTCGATCTTAATTCTTCACGAATTATGCGGGGTTTGTAGGAATATATAGGTTCGATTACTTTGGATTGTCGAAATCTATTTTGTGACCCGTTTGGATATGATGTTCTGCTAAAGTCGAGGAGAGTTCAGATTTTCGGACGGCGAGAGAGTGCTCGTATATGCGATTTTGGATACGTCTATTGGTTTGGCTGATATATGATTGGGAACAGCCAGAACAAGGAATTTCATAGACACCATGTGACTCTTGTGGAATATTATCCTTCACAGGTCTAAGAAAACTAGGTATATTTCTTTCTATTGTAAATATCGTTTCGATATTACGGGATCTGAATAGGTGGTAAATTTTATCAGTAACTCTCTTGATGTATGGCAGAAGAACTTTGGGGTTTAAGGACAATTATCTAGTGGATTGGTTGGTATGACCAGTTACATGAACTTTATTAATATGCCTTTTTATTTGACGCATGTCATAATTGTTTCTAGGGAATTAAGTTCTGTTTGCCTATGTTCCCTATCCACTATCTCACTAACCCACTCCCTATCTCACTAATCTTAGTGATCTCGTGACTAAAGTTTTAACTATCGAATTTAATTGGGATGGATGCCGATGTGAGTTCGCATTTAGATAACGGTTTATGTGGGTGGGTTTACAATAGACTGAACAGGAGAAGCTTTGGTCTGGCATTTTTAATATGAGAACGTCAAGAAAAGGGAGGGCAGAATTGTTTTCAGCCTCTATTGTAAATTGGACCTGGGGATGTATACTGTTCAAACGCGAAAGGAACAGATTTAAAGATTGTGGTCCGTATGGCCAAATGACGAACGTGTCATCTACATATCGGAACCAGCAAGTTCTCTTGAAAATAGCTTCAAAGTGGAAGTCGAAACGTCGAGATTTTACAAATCTAAAACGCGGTTCTATCCGAAAACCTAGTAATTCTAATATTATCGAACGCGGAAGCCTTTTCGAACATGATTGGGAACAGAACTGATTTCATATATATATATATATATATATATATATATATATATATATATATATATATATATATATATATATATATATATTTATATATTTATATATATATATATATATATATATATATATATATATATATATATATATATATATATATATATATATATATATATATATATATATACATATAAGCGACTTACTTATACTTACAAGAAGGTTAGATGGTTATATGAAACTTACAATATTACTGTGCAAATTCTGCACTTTTATGTAATATATTTTAATCAACAGATCAATTTAGACAAACAGATAATATCTATTCATGTTGTATATATAGATTAGACACTAATTAAAATAGATTCAATATTATAAAACCGATTCCTTTGAATTTCGAATACCAATTTTATGTGACCTGCTGTTATGTAAAGTTAATAAAAAAAAGTGTAACCTATTGCCTAAAGATTTTTTTTCTTGCTGACTGAACTTATAAAACTTTAAAATTATATGAAATGCCAATACCTTACAATGCCATATGAATAAATATCAGACCTAGTTTCAATTTTAGAAAGGTTCCCCTCGAATTAAACTTTATACAAACACTGGTTATTAATTAAATTATTAAAATATTGCATAAATAATTGTCCATTAAAGTTAAATTACAAAAGCAAATATAGCTATTGAAAGTTATCAATCAACCTACAAGTAAGGTAATCAATTAATAGGTGTTTAAAGGTTTTTTAATAAAACTTATAATTATGACGAGTTATCTGAAAGGTTCTCAACGCTTTTAATGCAAAAAATAACATAAATATTATGATCCAGTGAAAAAAACAATAAACAACATACGGTCACGATCATGGGCTTTCTTTCGCCACTCTTTGTTTGTTCTTTGTTTCCTTTGCCCACTATACTTAACGATGTCATCAAGATGTTTGCGATCAAGCAGTATCCACTCCAGGATTGCCTTGGTCCATCTGTCGTCCCATCGCCTCACTATATAGCCTCGTCATCTCCATTTCAATTGTTTTACAGACCAATATGCAGGGCTTTCTGTATCGTCTTGTAATACCAAGCATACATCTTTCCATTGCCCTCTGTGCTACCTGAAGTTTTTGAATTGATTGCGATGTCCAGGTTTTACTTCCGTATATCATAATGGACATGATACACTGTTCAAATACTTTTCTTTTCAGTCAAAGTGGGGGTTTGCTCTTAAACACTAGGTTGAACCTGCCAAATGCCTACCAGCCATATTTAACACGTCGTTCCACCTCGCGGGCGGTATCCCCCTCCATTGAAATTCTCTGTCCAAGATATATAAAGTAGTCCACAATCTCCAAATTCTTCTGCACTCAGCAAATTTATTGAACATAACCTGACTCTTTTTCAGGTTTATTTTTAAGCCAAATGGTTTGCCAGGCTTTTGTAGCTCTTGTATGCTTCTTTACAGTTCTTCTGGGTCTTGAGAAATAAGAACGATATCATCTGCAAATCTAAGTTTGCACCATTGATCTTTACACCATTCTGCACCCAGTCCAGATTACGAAATACTTCTTAAAGGCAGGCCGAGAAGAGAATAGGCGATATTGGGTTACCCTGCCGAACATCTCGCTCTACATCAATTCCAACTTCAAAATCATTAAGATGAATTGTCGCTGTAGCTTAATCATATATCGATCCTAATAGGTTTACATATGCTTTGTCTATCCCCTGGATAAACAATATGGCCTGCTTTGAGATTGAGTCAATCGCTTTTTCGTAGCCGATGAAAGCCAAGCACAGTGACATGATATATTTGTCGTGCCTTTCTATGGCTTGCTGTACCAAGCATACATCTTTCCATTGCCCTCTGTGCTACCTGAAGTTTTTGAATTGATTGCGATGTCCAGGTTTTACTTCCGTATATCATAACGGACATGATACACTGTTCAAATACTTTTCTTTTCAGTCAAAGTGGGGGTTTGCTCTTAAACACTAGGTTGAACCTGCCAAATGCCTACCAGCCATATTTAACACGTCGTTCCACCTCGCGGGCGGTATCCCCCTCCATTGAAATTCTCTGTCCAAGATATATAAAGTAGTCCACAATCTCCAAATTCTTCTGCACTCAGCAAATTTATTGAACATAACCTGACTCTTTTTCAGGTTTATTTTTAAGCCAAATGGTTTGCCAGGCTTTTGTAGCTCTTGTATGCTTCTTTACAGTTCTTCTGGGTCTTGAGAAATAAGAACGATATCATCTGCAAATCTAAGTTTGCACCATTGATCTTTACACCATCCTGCACCCAGTCCAGATTACGAAATACTTCTTAAAGGCAGGCCGAGAAGAGAATAGGCGATATTGGGTTACCCTGCCGAACATCTCGCTCTACATCAATTCCAACTTCAAAATCATTAAGATGAACTGTCGCTGTAGCTTAATCATATATCGATCCTAATAGGTTTACATATGCTTTGTCTATCCCCTGGATAAACAATATGGCCTGCTTTGAGATTGAGTCAATCGCTTTTTCGTAGCCGATGAAAGCCAAGCACAGTGACATGATATATTTGTCGTGCCTTTCTATGGCTTGCTGTACAACCTGGATGTAATTTATTTTACTGAATCCACTTCTAAATCCTGCTTGGGCTCTTGATTATGCGTTATTCAATTTTCTTAATATTCTTTTAGATATCATTTTTAAGAAAACTTTGAACATTACTGATAGGAGGCTTATTGGATAGTAGTTCTTTAAATCTTCTATGGCTATGCTTAAATCTTTCTATGCTCCTTTTTTATGTAAAAGAATCACTTCTGCATTTTTCCATAAGTCAGGTACTTTTTGTTCTTTGAGACATTTTGAGTATTATTTTGCCAGTGTTTTATATAAAGTGATCACCAGCTTTTAGCATTTCGACATTTACATTGGACTTTCCTGAAGTCATGCAATTTTTCATCGATTCTATAGCATTTGTCACTTCCTCCACCTAGGATATCTGGCATTTATTCTTCTGTGAGTACTGTTGTCTTTGATTGGTTCCGATCTTCGTATAACTGTGAATTAAATTTTCTGACAACCTCTAACATTTTCGTACGCGTCTGCACACTGTGCCATCCTCACGCATTGAGGCATACATTTACGCTCTTTTATACTAGTTAATTCCCCTGGTTTCTTCCAGAGTTTTTTGCACTAGCTGCATGTTGAATCGGCGCGTCTCCTCTCTAATAAGTTTTCGTATAGTTTTGCAGAGCTCAGCGTACTCGATCCTGCCAAAAGACCTCCCTGCATTTCTCATCAATGGTCTCACTAGAGATTTTTTTGTCTGTTTGAGATATTTTTCTACTGATACTATCGAAGCAGCCGTTGCAAGCACATTGTTGGTGATTTCTTCATATTGGATTGATATTTCCATCTCTTCCGGGTCTTGTAACACGGCAAAGCGGTTCCACAAAACAATTTCAAAATAGCTGCTCCTCTCCAGCAATTTTTCAGAATTCACTTTGCCCTTTTTTTGACATCATTTTTTGCGCTCTTTTCGACAGTTAATTCTAACTTTTTGCTCGCACCTCTCACTTCCAACATTGGCACTTCCAACAGTACAATTGCAAAATATTGTTCCATCGTTGGTCATGATGTAATCACTTTACTTATTCACTTATGAGTCCATTTGAACATTTCCATGTCCATTTTCTGCTGATATTTTTCTTATAGAACGAATTCGTGATATAAAGTTCTTGTCCTTCTGCAAAATCAACTAATCTGTCACCTCTATTGTCCCGCTCACCAGTTCCATATAGGTCAGTTACATTTTCATCAGTTCTTGCTGTTCCAATTCTGACATTAAAATCACCCATCAGGATTTTGTACCTACATTTCTTCTTGTATAAAAGCTGGGCCACATCATTATTGCCGCTTCCAGCTCGTCAAACATTTTTTCGTCAAATAATTTTTTCTAAAATATTTTATCAACGTATAATTATGAATAAAGTAATTGTTTATATTCAGACTAATACTATATATGCATTTTAAATAATTAATTTAAATAATTAATTTTGTAAAATTTTGGTAAATTCATTTTGAAAAATGAATATTGTATTAAAAACAACGTACAAACGAGGTTAAATAAAATAGATTAATGCTATATATTATATAAATAATATATAAACGCTCTTGCACTTTTATTTTATTGGCCACCACTGTATATAGGAAAACTTCCTCTCAGATATCCATTAAACATTGCTTGGAATTTAAATTATAACTGTTGTAATTGTAACTGTTGCGTAAATTGGCCATTAAATATTTAATTAAAAAAAAAACAAATATACACTACTATTTAATATTGTTATTCAGAATTCAGTAACGTTATCATAATAAAATCATTTTGCTTATTAATAAAAGTATTATGATATTCTTATTATTTTAATTACAGTATCAGTTTTCCATGTCCTTTAGTTAAGATCGTGATACACGATAATTGAGTTTTTTTTATAATCAAGTTTTCTAGAATATCTGTCAGTTAATCTTCCTCGTGAATTCAGAATCCTAGCAAGTTCACGCATGTGATGTCTGTTATTTCATCAGGATCAATTATCTTGCATGAATCTAAAACAGAAAAATAACCAGTTCTGGCATAGAACAGTTAGTTGGAATGTTAGCACGGTTAGTACTTAGTCCTGCCATAAGTTCGGTCCTTTGAACATAAGTCTAGTTTATAGAACAACAAACAGCAATTAAGTTTACGTTATTTTATTGCTTACTTAGAGGAAAATTCAAAAATGTAAATCTTACTCACTAGCTTTATTCAGCTTTTAGAGTCTCGACATTACCGAGAGCCTTGATATGTCTAGAGCAAGCCTTCTCCTCTAAAACGTTCCACAACCGATTGTTCAGAGGATTGAGGTTCTTCCAAACTTCCTCCCTTCCTCCAGCTAACATTGTGGACTGATGCTAAATCTTGCTGGAAGGTCCAATGCTGCAACCAGCGTGTTATTAAGCGGCTTTACTACCTTCTCCAATACATCGCTTTGGTAGTTTATTGCATACGTTTTGAGCTTTGCAGTCAAGTGACGACGTCCAGTGAACATTCCCCACCAAACCATCACTGAAACCGGATGATAACCTCGTTTCACTTTCCCAACTTTTTCAGAGGCTTCCCGAGAACTATGAGTGAAAATATTTTGATCTGTGAAAAGGATTTTCCTGTGCCCTCTGTTTCCATGCCACTTAAGTAGCACCTTCGTTCTCGTTGCTTTTATATTATGTAAAACTATCGTCAATCGCTGTCCGGCAGATCCTCGCTAAGCTCCAAGCCCTAAGTCATGTTTAACCCTAAAGAGAAGCACTGGATAAAGGAGGTGAACCCAGGGATGAATTAAAAGTGTTTTCTCCTTATAAATGGTCACGTTGAGGGGATCACTTTGAGTGGGGAAACATTTTTACTATCCCCACTACAGATCCCCACCATAGCCATCTTAAGATGTGAATACTAACAAAAATAAAAGCGACCGTAGTCTGTCTATGGATATATGCCACCCAGTGAGGCTGTTGTGTCAGTATTTTGTCAATAAATAAAAACCGTTAAATAACCTTTTTGCACAAATAGTGTGTTTTTCGATCTTGACACAGTTTGTGGTAAGCAAATCATAAATATTATATTTTCTATAGTATTTTTTTGAAAACTTTAATTTTTTTACATTTATTTATCGGTTTCTTTCATTTTCTATTTAGCTCAAAATGAACACGTGTTCTCATACTCGCTGTGCATCTGAAGTAGAAGCATTATAAGAGGCAGCTGATATTTTCGACGACAAAGAGAGTGAAAGCGAGGCCGAATCGGTTTTTGAAGAGCATCATACCAGTGAACTTTACCTAACTAAATAAATATATTTTTTAAAATTAAGCTAAATTAGGTAATAAGTATCTGAAAGTACATTAACTCCCCTTTAAAATGCTGTTGAAAGAAAGTTTTATGTATTAATTTCGCCTAGATATGATAGTTTGAATGGAACACCTCATTTTATAATTTTTTTTTTATTTTTGCTGATTTTTTCGATGGTATTAGAAATACTATTATTTTTTGGAACATTGTATAGATATAGTCTTTTTCTATACTAATTGAGGTTTAATTTAAAAAGAAAATTAAATTAGATAATTTAATCAAAAGATATTAATAATCAAAGCATAGGGTCTGGCATACCCATGTGCCCCTTTCATGTTTTCAGAAGTGCTTCTCTTGAGGGTTGACTAGGTGCGAATGATCCTCGACGATATTTTCATCTCTCGAGCCATGAGCTTCTATTTTCGGAGCGGATTTTTCCAATAACTAATAATTTTGCAAAGTTGGCCAAAACACATTATCCTGAAGGTATTAAAAAGTTGGAATGTCGTTAATCTAAATGTAATTGCATTGCAAACAAACTAGGTTAAAATATAAAAAAAACAGCAATTTTTTTCGTGAATTGAATTTTTCTTACTGCCTTTTCAATGTTTTACAATATCCCAAAGTAGTCCTTTGAAGACTCAAGTTTGATGAATAAGAGGACTGCGGAGCCACAGTTATTTTTTACTTAAACCCGAAGAGATTTACCATTAAACACAAAATAACTTTTTTACATTTTTCGACGCGCATTTCGCCAACCATGTTGAGTGACTCATTCACACGATCAGAAGACGCATCCGATGGTGGTCGATTTCCCCTCCAAAAGAGAAGCCAACTGTGTTACCAGATCGAAAGCTACGCTACCAGTCTCGTAACTTTATTTACACACATCGTATATTCCACAATAAATATAATTTTTTTAGTCAACCCAAATATTGAAATTACTGAATATATTTCATATCATCACAAAAAATATTCGTGGTTCAAATTGATTGATTTCTTACTAAACATGCGATATATCACGACCAATCTTTCATACAACTAATACATCTATGTAAAATAATACCAATAATTTTATTAAAGCTATTAAAACATCTTAACACCTGTTATTATTTCAGATAAACCACACAAAAAAAAAAGGTGATTAAAATCATGTACTGTAAAGATGGCTTTGGATAACTGGTTCACGAATTGGAATCCACCATTTCTCCCCCCTACTTTTCACCAACCAATCAGAAATATATCACCTGAATTTCACACAGGTAAGTTTTTAATATAAAGTCGAAGAAAAAAATTATTAATACCGAAAATTTGTAGCAAAATCTACGCCTCTACATAATTTTCTGCCATTGTTTATGACATTTAATATAGTACATCACCAAACACCTGATCAACTAGAAGGAAATCGCCAACCTCAAACCAACAATTATGCTCAGTCATATCAATCTGAAACAATTAACTTTGCTCAACCTGCCTTAAACTTAAATGAAAGAAATTACGACAATACTGATCATCGAGAAACATTCGGTACCAATCGCCATAAACTCAAGATTAATCATATTTCTAGCAAACTTCTGGGGTTTGAAAATCCCTTCGAAGATGGCTCGTGGTCCCCAGAGGTGACGAAACCAAAAAATAACATCCCCTATGAAGAAGAACATAAACTGAAACCGTTGGAAGTTACCGGACATTTCAAAACGTGGTATAGGTGGAAAGTGTTGGATTTTGACTATCCTACAGAGTACAAAAGAGCCGAAGCTATCTCTAATGGAGATTATATTCCAGAAAATAATTTACCATTAGGTAAGGTGATAGGTTAAAACTTAAAAGCGTCTCCAAAACGCGTTTGAACTCCCTTAAGTCGTCCGCTGGTCCGTAACAATTTTTTTCCTGAACCGAATTTTTCGATTGCGTTTTGCAAATGATTAACAACATTTTCAGCATGTTTTCGATCTTTGATTTACTCATTCTGACTTTTTTTTTACCATGGTGAAGTTGTAGTTCGCCATTCCTAACACTGGCACTTTGTTTCTGGGTCGTATTCTGTTGTATGTTGTCGTTTTGAGCCAGCAAAAGGTTTTTTGGACTCATTTTCGCGCAGATATTTTTCATCCCTAATTCATTGGTCGAAATCTGATGAACGGTTATATGAGTCAAGTTCAACTCTTCCTCGAGCATTCTGACCATCAAGTGACGATCAAAACGCAGAAGATTCCAAATTATGTTAACATTTTTATCACATTTTTATCACAAACGCCGTTGAAGGCCAGCAAGAAAACACTATTTCCATAGGACCATTAAAATCTTGCAAAAGTTTGCGTTACACTCTATCCAAGTCTGAAACAAAAATTGATAACGCATCATTGCTGGAAATTGTTGTCACTTATTTTCAGAACGCATTAGAAAAATTATGAAAATAATTATTATGGACCACCAAGAGAGTTCAAAGTAGTAGTAAAAACGCATCAAATTTTGAAATCCTACAGCGTTGCCAGATCGAATACCATACCACTAGTCTCATTACTTTATTTACATATTATTTATATATATATATATATATATATATATATATATATATATATATATATATGTATATACAGGGTGTCCCAAAAATCAACGTCAACCCGGAAACAGGTGATAGGCCAGGTGAATCCTACCAGTTATTGGAAAAATAAAAACAAAATCTTAGTTATGTACTTTTAAAATTATAGGTATTCATAAAAAAAAATAGAGAAAATTTATAGTCTGTGATGATCTTTCAAGTACTGAGACTACAAATCTAAATTTGTCTTAATTATCTTTTTGTGTTGTAACCTCGAATAACCCTTCGGTTAATTGCAGTCTAAAATTAAAATGCAGCTGTCTTAGTTTTAAAGAAAATATCACTTTTTTGATCAACTCAAAATTATTATATCGCCCAAGTTTAACGATGTGTACTGGAAAATAAATATATTACACTATTTTAGTAAGTGACTTTAAAAGATGGCATATTTAGTCCGGATTCCAAAACGGACACTTGCTAGATTATTTCTTAAATGAGGATTTTTGTCTCAATAAACTTGAGCAAATCAAGTTTAAAACTTAAACTTCAAGCAAATTCTTTTTAAATTATAATTATGAATGGTAACTTTATGGGACCATTCGAGCTGTCGGAGAACTTGAACGCTAGGTATTTTTAGATTTTTTAACATTTATGGAAACATGTGGTTTCAACATGACGGCTGCCCAGCGCATTATGCGTGCCCTGTAAGAGAATTCCTTGATCGAGAATACCCGGACAGGTGGATAGGGAGATCTGGAACAATTTTGTGGTTAGCCCGTTCACCTGACTTAAATCATCGAGATTTATTTTACTGGGGAGCGGTAAAAGAAAAAGTGTACTCCAAACCAATTCAAAATTTAGCAGAGCTGCGACAAAAAATTGCGGAAGCCATTGAATACATACAACTCTGGAAGATACGCCCGTCTAATAAACTAATCTTTTTTAAGAAGATTTTTTTTTAAAGAAGGCTTGCATTGTGGCTGAAGACAAACAATTTGAACTTCTGTTATGAGGCAAATAAACTTTTGATTCCAATTATTGAATTTTATTTAAAACTTAAAGCAAACGAAATAAAATCACTACAATAAAGGCATTACTTGATGACTTATGTTCTTAAAAAAATCCTCATTTAAAAAATTATGTTGCCAGTGTCATACATTTTTCATTCCATCAGACTGCAATTTGCGGACGAGTTATTCGGGATTACTTGTTTTTAATATCTGTCTCCACGAACCTACTTAAGGCCCATATGAGCTTAGACAGGCCACGAACGGTCTCGCACAGTTTAACTGTTGCGGTCGTTTACCGCAGGATGGCAGAGCTGCATGTGATTGCAGCCACCATTCGATTTATATGGTCATGGCTATAGTCGTTCCTTCATCCGCTCTCCAGGCGTTCAGCTTGAGCCCAGTTGATGAACAGTCGGCAGTTTTCCCGCTCATAAATGGACTAACCATAATGGTAGAAAATTGGTTGAACTTTATCCGCAGTTTAATCTAAAAATAATGTCAATTCATTTTAAGAAAAAAATAACAAAGGGCCTCGAGGTGCCCAAACACAAATGGGTGAATTTCAAATTGACCATGTTGCCATTTCGTACCCCAATTATAAAGAGATTTCCAGGAAAGGAGCTAACGTAGACACGGATCACTACTTGACTAGAATTAAACTTAGCTTAAAACCTCGAAAACTTATTCAAAAGAGACTGCTAATACCAAAGTTCGACCATACGAAAAAAAAAATCAACCCTAACAAAAGAGCTTGATAAACAACCAGCACAGAACTGGCAAGAATTGAACAAAAAATTATTAAAACAGCCTTAAAGTTGGTCCCTTTACAAAAACGTAGAAACATCCGTGGTGGGATGAAGTTTGCGAACAAGCAGTATTAAGCCGAAGTAAAACATTTAAAGATTGGAACAGTCAAAAAACAGCAATAAATTATAACATCTTTTCGGAAGTAAGAAAAGAAACATCGAAGCTAATTGACAAACTAAAAGAAAATATGAAAACAAACAACTTAATGAAGTAGAAAAAGATTTCCAAAAAAATAACACCCGATACTTTTACAAAACATTTAAAAATAAATTAACAGGCTACCAACCCCAAAGTATTTGCTTCCAGAAGGAAAACGGACAATTGACTCTAAATAATCAAGACAATTGTAAAGAACTAAAAAACAGTTAGTAAGTTAGTAAAGAACACTAAACCCTAAACAAACAAACCCAGATTCATTACCACCGAATAAAGATGAAATAATTAGGCAAATCAAGTGACTTAAAAATAAAAAAGTTCTGGTGAAGATAAAATCACTGCTGAACTTTTGAAATCCGCTAGTCCAGGTACAATCAAAGAAATAACCAAAATTCTATAAGAAGTTTGGCGAACCGAACGGATTCCGGAAGATTTGAAAGATGCTCTAATCCATTCACTACACAAGAAAGAAGATAGAACGGATGTAAACAACTACAGAGTGATATCTCTTCTCCCAGTTTGTTACAAGAGTCTATCTCAATGTCTACTAGACAGAGCACAGAGACAGTTAGAACCTAAAATTGGTGAATATCTAAAAGGTTTTCGACCAGGCAGATCCTGCCCTGAATAGATCCTAAATCTAAAGTTGATCCTAAGATAACAAAAACTGTACAATAAAAATCTCTTCTGTACATTTGTCGATTTCAAAAAAGCATATGATTCTATTGACTGCGAATTTCTATTCCAAATCTTGAAAGGACAAGGACTAGATCTGAAAACGCTGGCAATTATTAAAGCAACATTAACTAACACCAGGTCAAAAGTTAAATTCATGGGTGACATCTCAGAGCCCTTCCAAAATAAAACTGAAGTGAGACAAGGGGGTGGACTCTCGCCACTCTTATTTAACTGTGTTCTAGAAAAAGTAATACAGGAGTGGCGAGAAAAAAAGTTACGCCTGAATATTGACCAGTCCATTAAACTGGGGAGAACCAACATCAAAATCTAGCAATTTTGAGTCAAGATATATTAACGGCACAAAAACAGATTGAAATCCTGAAAGGAATAGCAGAAAAGGTAGGACTGCAAATTTCCTTTGAAAACATACAATACATGACCTGCAACAGACTAAGAACACCATTACTTAAAACAAAATATGGTAACATCAGACGAGTCTTTCAATTCAAATATTTGGGTGAAATAATCATGGAAAATGGGTTGGAAAAAGCGGCCAATAAGGGTAGATGTCAAAAAATAGAAACGGCATTGAGACTTACACAAAACATTTACAACAAAAAATTAAAACACATTAAAAACACAAAACTGAGACATTACAACACAGTTATTAAACCAGAATGTCTATATGGGGAAGAAACGCTCATTTTGAATAAAAAAAGGGATATCGAGGACATTGAAAAAAAGGAAAGAAAAATCATAAGAAAAATGTTGGGCCCCAAACAAATAAATAGCACAACATACCGACTTCGAGAAAATCAAGAAATCAAACAATACACAGATATATATAGCGATATGAGAAAAAGAAGACTTAATTTTTACGGACATATAAAACGGATGAATCCGAGTAGGCTAACTAGACAAATAGTTGAATTTTATGAAAATAGGAGTAGAGCTAAAGTAGAAATAATTAAATGTATTGCTGTAATTAAAGAGGACCTAAGATCAGCAAATATTTCACAAAGTGAAATTCAGGATAGAGGCTGTTTCATACACAAGGTTAACGTTTGGAAGGTTAGCCAGAGAGAAAAATGTAGGAAGACTGGAACAACTTGGTCTGACGAAAGGAAAAAAGCTCATAGCGAAAGAATGAAATCAGTATGGGCGCAAAGGAACGTTAACAACAAGGAACGCCTCTAACTTTACTTCGCGTGGTCCACCAGGGCACATACGTGAATAATAATAAATATATATTATTATTATTAATATATATATATATATATATATATATATATATATATATATATATATATATATATATATATATATATATATATACCTATATATATATATATATATATATATATATATATATATATATATATATATATATATATATATATATATATATATATATATATATATATATGTTGAGTTGAGTCTGCCAAATGCCTGCCAGCCACATTTAACGCGTCGTTCCACCTCCCGGACTGTATTCCCTTCCATTGAAACCCTTTGCCCAAGATATATATAATCCACAACTTCCAAATTCGTTCCTAAAATAGAAATCCTTTTGTCCTCAGCAAATTTATTGAACATGACCTGACTCTTCTTCTGGTTTATTTTCAAACTCTTTTGTATGTGTCTTTGCAGCTTCTCTCGGATCTTGTGAAAGAAGAACGATATCATCTGCGAATTTAAAATGATTTAAGTATGCACCATTAATCCTTATTCCATCCTGTTCCCAATCCAGATTACGGAACACTTCTTCCAGGCAGGCTGAGAAAAGAAGAGGCGATATTGCGCCAACCTGCCGTACACCCCGCTCTACATTTATGCCAGCCTCAAGATCGTCAAGGTGGACTGTCGCTGTAGCTTCATCATATATCGATCCTAGTAGATTTGCATAGGCTTTCACTACACCTTGATTAAACAATACATCCATTATGGCCCGCTTTAAAATTGAATCAAATGCTTTTTCATAATCGACAAAAGCCAAGCACAGTGGCATAGTGTTTCATTATGTTGACCTGCTGTATGGCCTGGATGTGATCCATTGTACTGAATCCATTTCTTAATCCTGCTTGCGCCTTTCTATCCTTTTCTGGAGGCTGCCATTTTTTATCGAGTCTATAGCCGTTGTCACTTCCTCCAGCAGGATATCCGGCATTTGTTCTTCAGTGGACATTGCTGTTCTTGCTTGATTCTGGTCCTATTATAATTTTGAATAAAATTTTCGGACAACCTCTCACATTTCCGTCCGTTCCCTGCATATTGTACCATAGTCACGCATTAAGGAAAATATTTGTGTCCTTTTCTTTCTTAGCTTCTGGTTAGCTTTGTTTATTGACATGTTTTCTTCGAGAGTTTTCTTGCACAAGCTGCATGTTGAATCGGCGCGTTTCCTCTCGAATACGTTTGCTTATAGTTTTGTAAAGCTCAACGTACTCGACCCTGCCAAGGACTGTCTGCATTCTTCATTGTCCGGCGTCTTTCATTAAATTAATGGTCTCATTGGAAATGTTTGACTCTTTGAAACATTTATCTTCTGGTGCTATTGAAGCCGCCGTTTTAAGCAGATTGTTGGCGATTTCTTCATATTGGTCTGTAATTTCCATCTCCTCCGGGTCTTGTAACACATCAAAGCGATTCGACATAGCAATTTCATATATATATATATATATATATATATATATATATATATATATATATATATATATATATATATATATATATATATATATATATATATATATTCATATATATATATATATATATATATATATATATATATATATATATATATATATATATATATTCATATATATATATATATATATATATATATATATATATATATATATATATATATATATATATAAACGCACCTTATTGAATCCCATAATTGTAAATAATTTCTAGGCTATTTTTTATGCTTTTATTATTTATTTTTTCTGAATAATCCGACAAAAAAATTCTTCAAAAACTATCTTAACTTTTATCGACGTATTTTTATATCTCTTATTGGTTACAATTACAAACTGCAAGATGACTCATGGCGTTAATATATCCGTGGATCTCAAAAATCCAGTGGTACAAGTTTATAAAACTGGCGAAAAGCAATGTTCCATTTCCAAACGTTTAATGCTCTCTAAGTCGGTAGTTTTGCAAACTATTGATTTTTTTTTCATCGTGGGATCGTACTGAACCTGACGAAACAGGGAAGATCGAGAAAAAGTACTTCACGAATAGATAAAGAATCAGTACTATAAGTTACGCGGATCCCATTAAGAGCGCTGTATGTATAAAAGCAGATTTGGATATCCTGAATGTTTCCACAAGAACGATTCAACGAAGATTATGTGAAGAAGGGTTGTTTGGTCGAAGACCAACTAAAAAACTATTATCTAAAAAGAATAGAAAAGGCACCATTGGAGTTCGCCACGGAACATTTGTGACGTCATTACTGACGAATCGAAGTTTTAATTAATCAGTAGCGACTAATCAGCGAGTAGCGAGTAATCAATAGTGGGGGGAACGTTTAAGTGTGGAGTTGCTTCTCATATGGAGGTTGTGGCTCAGTTCATAGAATCATCGACATTCTGGATAGATTTATTTATGCCAATATTTTAGAACATGTTATGCTACCCTTTGCGGAGTGGAATATGCCTCTAAATTGGGTTTACCAGCACGATAATGATTCAAAGCATACTTCAGAGCATGTGAAACATTGGTTGAAACGCTCAATCCCCGGATTTAAATCCTACAGAAAATTTATGGAAAATCATGGCAATCACGACAAATTTAGGATCCAGCGTTACACAAATTTGAACGATATGCTCGATGCTTTGAAAAAAAATTGGAAATCAATAGATTCTTAAGTGCTCAATAACTTAATTAACTCAATGCCAAATCGATATCAGGAAGTTATTAGAAATAAAAGCAATTGGATCAATTATTAATTAAAAAAAAACTGTTTTTGAAAATTACTCCATTTTTGTCATATGCTTTGTAAATAAATGTATATGCCATGATAAGTAAAGAAGGAGTGCGCCTTTTAATAATTTTTTATTATGTTAATTCTGTTTTACTCAGGATTTACACTGGTTTAAATAAAGAACTTTCTGGGAATAGTAAAATTGAAAATTTTATTTGTCGCTCGACTTATGTCCGATACTATATTTGTAAATACATAATCTCAAGTTAACGTAATTATTTCCAATTAAATATTCATGTTCTCATACACTTTGGATAAATTAAAATTAATAGTAACTGTAAACATTTTTTAACCTTTCACCATAATGCAATTGATGTCGAAATGACAAAAAAATATATTTAAATAGCTCTAATTTCGTAACATGATACAGATTTACCATTCCAACAAAAGCAATGGTTTAATTGAAATGAATGTTAATACTTTCAACAAACCATCCAGCAAATAAGCGGACATTACTGCGTGATTGACATAAACAAAAAAAGTATAACCAATTAAAGTTTTACAATTCGTTGTTCCGTTTTTAAAAACTAATTTATTTATAAATGTACAGTAAATTCTACTTGATGAAAAAATAACTGTTACAAAATAAAAGTAGCTTCTAACAAAACAATGAAAGGGGAATTCTGTTGAGTCTTCGTGTGGTCTTCCTGAGTCTTCAATCGTTATGGCCAACTGAGAATAGTGGATGCCTTGAATCGTAACGCACTTGTCTTTGTAATGGGTAACGGAGACTTGACTCTCGGAGGCACTGGTACACTGGACTCGAACACTAGCAACTGACTTTGGCGTGACAGCTAATAGTTGAATTCTGATTATGTCTCGTGGTACTCTGTATTGACAGTCCTGTTTGGATTGCGAGGAATGCACAAGAATTTTATCGGTTTACTGAAAAACATTGGTATTTAACTAAATATGCATTATCAGTATTTAACATTCCACGATAAAGTATTATTCTATATATATAACTAACCAAAAATATAAAAATAAGAATACCGGTCAAAACAAAAAGTATCGGGAATCAGCCAATAAAATTCAAAGTATTTTTGTACCAAAATTAATGCATTAAAATTATTAATATTTAGTCCTATTCAAAATAAATTTTCTTTCTGTCAAATTTTTGTCAATTCGCGAACCACTTATTGCTGCCAATTTCAGAGGGTTTTAAAATTCGCAGTAAATTTTATTTTATTTCATCTATCGATGTAAAATAGTATCAACGAATCAATGGCTCTTGTAGCAGAGAGAGAATAAATATTTTTTTTTTGGACGGGCCCCATCCATCCCTTCCATTGGAGGACACATGTTTCGTCTCTTGATGTTTAGACTCTTCAGGGTACCGACATGTGCTCTCTCGTCAAGAATATGAAGACCCTATCCACAGTCAACAGCCCATACTTTTCGTCGACTTTCTGTCGGATGGCGTATATATGCAGTGTTTTTTTTTTGGACTGCGTCCTCATATTGCGTCTGCGTCTTCATATTCTTGACTGTAAATCATAATAATATGACTGTAAATCATAATCATCCGTCATATTAATATGTTTCATCATAAAGATCATCTGCATATCCTAGTATCGGTTTTTCTTTATCACTGTTCAATTCACGTATATGTGTATGTCTATTTCGGTGATGACTTGTTTAATTTGATGTTTTCTAAGCAGCCCTTGAGTGTAACTGCCAAAACTAAAAATTATTATTAACTATTTTTGTAGGTATAGAGGTTTATAAAAACAGAATATTTCTGTCTATGCCTAAGTGGAAGCCTGGTGTGCCAGTTACATTAGCTCAACTGCCCAGAGTACCTAAAGAAGAATCTCCTAAGCTCAAACCTTATCCCAGCTGGGACTGGCATTCAGAAAGTAAGTACTTAAAAATATGAAGTTTATTTAAAAAACTCCTCACTCGAAAACTAATCTTTAAAACGAATTTTATATGAGTTGAGAAGTTGTTGAGAGTTGACAACATCCAATGTTCAAGATGCCATAACAAAAAAGGCATCTCTCTAGTAAAGGTAAAGTGACTACCTTCATTATATTTACATGATTATAGCAATAATACCAAATAATCAGTGGTAGGGTGCACAATGTACGATCACAGTTAAGGTATTTTACCACAATAATGATGATATTATCACAGCTCAGTAGTTATTTCGTCGTCACTTCAATATTAACCGTAATAATCCAATACTATCTAATAATGCTCCCGAAATATGAGTTGCCAACATTGATAACGAATCCCGAAATATGAGTTACTTGTTTTGTAATGAAAAGGAAGCCTCCAGATAGAAAAATCATTATAGATACGTTTGTAAACATAGAAGAGTCAAAATCACTGTGCGACATAGTTAATAGCGCACTGCTCATCGTCATGCAGTTTCATTAAACATATAGATAGAAATTAACAACGCATGTTGCATCAAAATTTGAAGTTTTATTCGTACAAAATTAAGGTGGTGTATTCATTGTGAGATCCAGTAAATCATGTAAACCCCAAACATTTGTGTCGTCAATTCTCGGCTCTTTTATCGTTGAGGAAAATGAAAAATAGATAAAAATACTATAAGGTAATGAGTTATAGGATTATTAGGATATGAGTTATCAGGATTCGAATAATATCTTACTTTCCGTATGATAAAACAGCGAAGATGGTATACAATACTCGAAAGAAATCTGCAAGAAAATTCAAGGTAATGGTTTTTTAGGATTCTCGTGATGTAGTGTTCATAGACTACCTGGCAAAAAACCGGGCCTTATACTTCTATACATTCACTACGACAACGAAACTGTGCACGCGTTTCAGATTGTTGGTGCAAAATTGCATGACGCTACAGATAAAAGTATTTCCAAATGCCCCGTATTCGCTGGATTTTGTTTCAGCCATTACTTCCTCCGCCCAATCCAGAAAAAGTAACTCACTGGACAAATATTGACTACAAATGATGAGGTCAAGGCTGAAGCAACAGCTTATTTTTCAGAGTTAGACAAATTGAATTATACGAAGGGTATTAAAAAGTTGGAACGTCGTGGGTTTAAATGTATGGAATTGTTGCAATTGAAATTGACTACGCTGAAAAAACTCTCAAACTTCTTGGATTTTCTTTAATAAGCACATGACTTTTTAAAACCCCCGTATTACAAACAGATATGACGAATTTGGATAGGTATCATTATTAATTACACGGAGACTATTAGAAAGTATAACTACATTCAGTTCGCACAATAATACCCCTTTCATATCTCAGATTTTTAAATTGGCCTATATGCGTTATACTGATGAATTTTTTTTCCGGAAGAGAACAGTGGGTTGAAGGGACTGAGTGTTATCTGGTTAAATCAGGAATTTTAGTGACTAAGTTTTGTTAGAAAAAATTATGTAGAGAATGATTTGGAAATAGGAATTTCCAAGAATTTTCCAAGATCAAGGAACAAAAGGGAAAACTGAAAAAGATTTAGAATGCTACCCTGTATTGTGGGATGTCAATACAGCTTCAACGCTTTCAACTAATAAATTTCAAAAGCATACTATCCCTAAGATTGATTCTATACATTGATGTACATCAATATATAGAATAACGCAATATATAGAACGAACGCAATATTCAAAATTAGTAGTAAAAAACGGTTTATCTGTAGCAATTTCCTTGCTTGCCAAGCATATTTTTTTGTATTATATGCTGATTGAGTGTTAAAATATGGATAAAACTTCTAAGAAAAATTCTAAAAAAAAAAAAATGTTGAGTTGATCCTAACGAACCATCTAAGAGGAAAGTGACTTCTATAGAGTTTGGACTGAAAAAAACATATATTCACTAAAAGAGTTGAATATGAGATAGAACTGTGAGGTGGAGTGAGATTGGATTCGGTATACACTAAGAAAGTAAAACAACTGTGTAGCCAAAATAGCATTGGAGTGGAATCCGCAGGTTAAAAAAGGTATTGGAAAGCCCGCATCGACTTGTAGAAGAACTATCCATGATCAATTGAAAACATGTTCTAGCAAGCAGTTCAGGCTCTGGTGCAAAATAAAACCAGATGGCGTGATTTTATGGAAGCTTTATGCTTTTAATGTTGGATCATTCAATGTTGGATCATTCAATGTTGGATCATTAGAAGGAAATGGGGAAATATTGTTTTATAATTCCATAACAAGACTTAGCAAAACATATATAGAAATTCTCCAAATATTTCAAAGTTAGCTACTCTGAACTTTAGCCGACGCTCTTTGATATGTTTCCAATAATGCATTGACTTGAATTACATTATTAAGTAAAGAAGCAATCAAAATAGATCAATTCTTCTCTTGGAACCATCGATGTGAAATTTTTTTTTTCCATTTTGATTTAACTTGTAAATATTTACCACTAAGCATCAAATCAGTTTTTTATAACTTCTCGACGCACGTTTCACTAATCATATTAGCATCATCAGGATATGATTCATTCTGATTGAAGATTGAATCTAAATTGAATGATTTCCCATTGATGCTAACATGGTTAGCGAAACGTGCATCGAGAAATTTAAAAAGTGATTTGGTGTTTAGTGGTAAATCTTTTCGAGATTAGTCAAAATTTAATTCTCTTGAATTATCTATATATATTATCTCTCCGTTTTTCGATCTAAACGTGGTCATCGGATCTGATAGTCCCACATTATCACATATTCCAAACGTTCCATGATTTTCGAAATGAAAAACCCTTCACTGATACGTTTTTAAACTAATGTGCATCGATAAGCCTTTGATAAGTAACAAGCCATTAATAAAACGTTGTTTAAATGAAGTTGGTAAAAAGATCGCAAGAATTTTATATTAAATTAACTATTTAATTATACTCGATATGTAGAAAGACAATTGCGAAACTGCAACTGGACGTTTACAAGGTGAATTTCGGCTTAATTCTATCACCAAGCGAATAGGAAATGTAACCAATAAAGTTATACGCTTTTACGGACGACTAGATCAGAGTTTTCAGACATGGTTGCAAACATTGCAAAACTTAATCAAAATTTTAAACCTCCACTAAGGCAAAAAAATGGTAATAGACACAACTGATAAAATATCTTTTAGTTGATTGTCGCAAAGTTGCATTTTTTTAAATAGAAAACTATTCCATTAGCCGCAAAACGTATCAATAGAATACTTTTTATTGGAAATATTTTAAATTGAAATGTACTGTATTGAGATAATGTGAAATTTCTAAATTGGTTGTCTAAACTGATTTTTATGTCTTTTTTATTTTTACCTGCTCGAAAGCAATTTCGTTTTTTACATGTCGATATCATTTGTTATATTTTAAGTAACTAAGTTATTTCTAAATTATAATTTTTTTTATATTTTATTACAACTTATGCAGAACCTTCATTTAATCCCGAATCCCACGTGACCTATAAATGTGAACAACCAACACGACAAGTTGGTAATTATTAACACGAAATCAATATTTTTCCTAAACTTTGACATAAGTTCATCGATTTTCTTCAATTTCCTTTAAATAATCTTTTTCTTTGAATTACCAGTTGTGACGGTTAATAATTTTTAATGTTTCTAAAAAACAACTTTAATTTGGGAGAAAGGTAAGAAATGGTTTATTCAGAATTATGCGTCATCGCTAGCTGCACTTTTTCCATCTCTCTGGCAATTTGTGGGTGCCCTCCCAAAAAAAACGTACATATTTTGAGGTGATTCAGCCATCAAGGTATTTTTCGACATGTTCGTAATTATTGTTGAAGTGTTTCATGGAAAGGGCACGAGGCATCGATGAAAACAAGTGATAGTCAGGAGAGGCTAAGGTTGGTGAGAAGAGCAGGTGGGGTAAGAGTTCCCAGCCAAGTGCAGAAATGGTATCATTGACCGCTTTCGCTGTGTGTGATGGGGCGTTGTCGCGCTGCAAAATCACTTTTCCCTGTCTTCCCTGTAGCTCATTCTGGTCGCTTTTCGATTAATGCATGGTTCAAATTGATGTTTTGTTGACGGTAGTGAACGGTATTAACTATTTCACCTAGTTTCAGAAGCTCATGGTACACGATACTCTCCTGAGCATTGTCTTCTTTCCAAAGCGATTCAGTCTTGCGGTTGATGCTGATGGTTGTCCTGCGTCCACCCATGATTTTCTGCGTTTTGGGTTCTCGAAATATACCCATTTTTTCTGTCTGTCGTTGGTGAAGGTGATGAGGTACCCATTTTCCTGTCTTCTGGATATTTCCCATGACATGCAGACCTCTCTGCCATTTATTGTTGAGTGTGCATATCATCTTCTTCCAACAATGCTTGCAATTTGGCTTCTTCAATTTTTTTTGGTTGACATGGGTGTTCTTTGTCTTTCAAGTCGAAATCGCCAATATTGATTTGTCTCAACAAACACCCTCAAGAATCTTACATTGGGACATTGGCACTGTAAGTTGCCAAAGGTATATGACGGTTTTCACTCCCACTGTTCTTTTGATTGAACAAGAAAAGCGGTACATGTCACGAATGCTCTTTATTTGGCTCGAAATTCGACCCCCACATGAAAAAAATACCACACGTTTACCACACGAAAAAAATATGACGCTCACTCGAAATCGTTTATACATCAATGGCGTTTTGAAAGGTACTGTCGTAGCAACAAAATAACATACGAGATTAGGTGGAGAACCGACTCCTATTTGCAGCGCCATCTGTTAAAAAAATAAAAAATATTAACTGCCACACCTGGTAGTCCTACATTATTTTAAACCTAAAGTAAAAAAAATATCTTCTGCGGAGCAGATTCATGGGAGGAAAAAAGAAGTAGAACAGCATAGATGCGTGTTTGATTCGTAGATTCGTTAGATGTCAGATTTTTTTATGGAAAATATTGTTGTTGAAACGCAAACCACAAAAATATTTTTTTTAAATGATCAAATGTGTTTAAGAAGTGCTTTTAAAAATTTATTTATCGCTTAGGAAGCATGAAAACTAATACAAATCACGGTAAACAAAATCCGGCGACATATTTAGGGGTGGTTTTAAAAATATTTTTGGCGGCAAATGAAATTGTCATCTTTAAATAATTAAATTACCACCTTCTATAATAAATTAGGTAAGGGGATGGTAATTTAAATAATTAAATTACCATCACCTTCCACATAATAATTCCACATAAAAAAATAAAAGTTCCTAAGTTTAGGCTTTTTAGGCTAAGTTAGGTTTTAAATCACGAGTCATGCGGGTTACAGGATTAAATTAATACTCTGTATTTCAAAGTTACTTTATACTTTTTTTTACTTAGGAACCTGTGATGTTATCACATCTGTATTTCGAATGCAAGCGGACAGTTGTGGAAGACTATGGGTTCTGGATTCAGGAAAGGTATCGATAACCACGGAAGAAGCGAAACAGCATTGTCCACCGAAACTATTGATTTTCGATTTGGAAACCGATAAAATTCTGAAAAAGTTCGTTTTTCCAAATGAATTCATCAAAGAGGACGGTTTATTTTCCAATATAATTTTGGATATTCGTAACAACGATTGCGATGACGTGTATGCTTACATGACTGATGTTTGGAGGTTAGTATCCTATATTATCTTAAGAACGTCGTCTTTAAAAACAATTAAATGCAACACTATAAAAAACATATTTTTTTTGTTCGATTAATGTGATAACATTTGTATAGACCGTTAGATTTATAAGCAAAACAACATAACATTTGATAGAAGAAAAAAATGAATAGGTTCACCACGGTCATTACAACTTTCTGTAACTTTTTGCATTGGGCATGACCCCAATAAAATAATCTATGTCTTCTTGTGGTAAGGTGTCTTTAGTGCTTGGTACTCATGTCAAGTTCGCTTAAAGTGGTTGACGATGGGGCCAATCGCTCAAAAATGTAACCATTGCTATCCCATGCATGTTCTATCGACAATAAGTCGATAAGGCCAGGTGGATGTCTCTTCGCCATTGCAGACTTTTATAAACCAAGATTTAGACGAGTTTACAGAGGCAGCCTAATATGGGTTGTAATATGTCCATTACACGACAAGCTGCATTTTCAAATATATAGAGCTTTCTCACCCACTAATTCCTGGAATGATGCCTGTATACCGTTTTAATACGAGGGTTAAAACTTGCATTTCCATACCACTATACCACGTAAACAAAATCTAGACCCGTCACTAAATAAACACAGTTGCATTCAATTCTAGATAGAGATGCTTCTTGTTGTGCATGCAAAAAAAAGTACCCAGTGAAGCCGACGAGTACTCATTCCAATTGCAAGTAAATGTCGAATATCAGTCCTACTTGTAACTGCAACAAAAATATCTCACTCTTCTCGAATATACAGACCAAAAAATTTAAACTTTTTTGAGGTAACTTTGATGAAAATAGATGTATATGAAGTATTTTGTAGTGCTAAATCCGAAAATGATAAGATAATTACTGTTACCCGTACAGTTTTTTTGTTACAGAGGGTTGGTGGTGGGGAATAAAAGGAACGACATATTATTACAATCTAATATTTATTTAATATAAATTATAAAACATATTAAATCTATGCAAAAATATTACTGAGTATTATGTGAACAAAAAATATATTATATGATTTTATACTGTGACAAAAAATTTCACTTTTTCCTCGTGTTCTGTAGCATCATCTTTTTTTAACTAGCAGTAGTAGTGGCCCAACATAGATGGGTTTCAGTGTCTCTGATATCTTGCTTCCATCGTCATGATGTCCTGGTGAAACGTTTCTCCTTGTTCGTCGCTTACTGCACCCAAATTTTTCGGAAAAATCCAAATGAGAGTGTAAAAAATGCATTTTTAAGGACATGCGACACCCTAGTATTTCATAGGATTTCAATAGTTCATCTATGAGGTTTTTATAGTTTTCATATTTCTTGATGTTTTTCCTCTCCAAGAAGAAGCAAGTACTTGAAAATGGGACATAGTAAGCCATTTCTATGAAAAAGTGTTTTAATAACTAGCTAATTGAAACGCAAAAAGAGCATTGTCATCAATGTTACAAAAATGTCGACCTGTGATATTTTCATGTCAATTTCGTACTGCAAGTTAAAGGTGTCGTTCGTCCCATTCTGATGATCTGATCAACATATGATCAAATAAAAAACAATTAACATTAATGTTGATAATGAACAATCTCCTGATAAACATGCTTAGCATAATGTGTGTCGAGAAAATATAAATAAGGGATTTAGGGTATTCCTCTTTGAAACCTTCGGTGTGAAACACTAAACTCGAAGAGATTTACCACTAAACACCAAATCACTTTCTTTAACTTCTTGACACGCATTTCGATGACTATGTGAGCATCATCAGGAGATGTAGAAGATGAAGAGGAGTGATGAGATTAAATCATTTCGAGATGATGCTAATATGGTTAGCGAAACGCTCTTTGAAAAGTTAAATATTGTAATTTGGTGCTTAGTAGTAAATCTCTTCGAGTTTAAGAGATTTAGTGTTTAGGGTTAGATCTCTTTAAGTTTAATACTAACGTGTTTATGCTTTTGCAAATATCTGTATAAATCAAGTTTCTATACATAGAGCTCCAATATAAAAATCAAACTAAAATATTCTTTTAGGTTTGCAATGGTGATATACCATCTAAATGATGGTGATGCTTGGCGTATCACCGATCATCTGTTCTTTCCGGATCCTCTAGCATCTGCCTACAAATTACATCATTTAGAATTTGAATGGACTGATGGCGTCTTTGGATTAGCTTTAAGTCCACTAAATAAAGACCACGAAGAAAGATATTTATATTTCCATCCGATGTCAAGCTTTAGGGAATTTTTCGTAAAGACTTCATATTTAAGGAACGAAACAGATCAAGACAAGAGATCATTTCAAGTTGTTGGACAGAGTAGAGGTAAATTAATGTATGCGATAAAACTAGTAAGTTAGCTCGATTATTATTTTTTAATAATATGAATAACCCAATAATATTAATAACAAGTAGACCTCGGAGTTGTTAAGATAAGTGAATAAACATTTTCATGCAATGGCGTGCGCCATTACTTCAATTTATGAAAATATCTATATCGCCAAAATGTTTAAAAATTAATTTCCGTTGTTTTTTTCTGAGTACAATGGTTTATTTCGTTTTTTTATTGTAATGTAAAAAAGTAACACTAACACAAACATAAGGCTAAAGTTAGTATTAATTAATTTTTCTATAGAACGAGTCAGTAGTGATAGATTAAAACTAAACACACTAATAAATAAATATTTTAACTTTATGACAAAATGGCGAATGAAGAACTAATACAAAAAAATGCACAATTTAATATTTTACATTTGAAAGGGTGCATAACAAACCCCATTAATCATGTCCAGGACAGATCATCAGAATAGTTGCCAATAGCAAATTTTCTAAAAATATTATTACATGTGATGAGGTGTGTACATAAGGAAAAATAAGAACTCTACACATTTTACTTACTTTTTATCTGTATTTTAGGACCTTCAAGTCATGTTTCATCATCTGTAATGGATGATAATGGTATCATGTACCACCTTCTAGTCACGCAGGATTCAATTGGATGTTGGGACTCCAGAAAACCGTACAGAAGAGAAAATTTAGGTGTAATAGCAAGAAGTAATAAAACATTGGTTTTTCCTAATGATATAAGGTATATAACATGCTAAAGAAATTCTTAGTATGAAAAAGAAATAACCTTTGAAATAAAAAATATTAAAGAGCTATCGCCTTCAATAATTCCTTTACTATGATTGAGTAAATGATTTCTCTGATTGTTAAAAGTTACAATTTTGAGTGATCCATAAGTTTGTGCATTTTTGACTTAAACTTCTATCGCAAATTTTACAGCACTTTAGTAAAGATCATTTAACCTTAAGCATTGATTTTAAATTATAATTGGGCCAATTAACGAGTTAAGGTGAAAATCAGATGGCGCTAAGTCTGTGCTATATACTAAATATTGTAAAAATCGAGTTATATTAAATCATTTAAACTTTTGCATCATTTACCCTCCAGAATGCGCATTATCATTGTACTGGTTCGGAAGAACTGAACCCCTTCTGATCATCAAAGCAGTATATTTTTGAGCCAACCAAACTAACTAAACCAATTAAAAAATTACAGTCTTAATAAAACACAAGACATATTACTCTTTGCATGGTTCAATTTGAGACCGACTATTCTCATATTTTCGTACGATTTTCACTTGTATAAATTTTACTTCCATTCATAACTAAAACATATTTATTTTATATCTCAGTCATATCATATTTTATATCTCAGACCGAAGACTCGATTTTAGACTTATTAGTCCCTCAACTTAATTCTTCTTTTTTTAACTGCTTTGTTGTTGATGCGGCTTTATCTTCTCTTCTTTCTTCTTCTATTCACCTTCTTCTATTTTTTAACTACTTTTGACATTTATTTATGAAAAAAAAAAATACAATCTTAACATTCAAAATAATCTCCCCACTTTTTATACGCTTTTAGGCAACTGCCGAATCCAAGTCTGGAAATACATCGGGTGTGGAGAATACATACATCTTCCAATCTAACTCGATAATTGTTTCGAGAGTCCTTTTTGCTGTATGCTGTATGCATTATCCTGAAGCAAAATAACTTCTCTCCTTAATTTGTCAGTATAGGGTTTTTCCTCTAGTGCATCACTAACACGAATCAGTCGCTGCTTATAACAGTCAGCAGGGGTCGTTTGAACAGATTGGAGTAACTCATAATGCACGACACCCAGCTTATCCCACCATTTACACAGCAACATTTTTTAACGTAGATATTTGTTTTTCTTGTACTAGTTGATGGTTTGCCGGTGTTAACCACCAGCATTTTCGACTGTTTGGGTTATCGTAGAGGGTCCACTTTTCGTCAAACGTCACAATATTATACAGAGATTTCTTTTTCTTGAATCTAGAGAGCAATGACACAAAAACATCAAAGTGCCTAACCCTTATTCTCAACTGTGAGCTTATAGGGGATTCAACGACTCTCTTTTTTTCGATTTTCCCTAACCTGTATAAATGATTAGAAGTGGTTTGCGATGTTACTCTGAGTTCCAGTCCAAGCTCTAGCAATATACCACAACGAAGACGTTTTGAAGCTGAAAGATAGCGCTTTAAAACGTACGGCGGAAATAAATTAGGAATCGAAAAGTTCTGATGCTGATGAAACTTGGACGCCTAGAATTAAATTGAGAACATAATAAATTTTTACCGTGCGTTATATTTTATGTCTGTTATCTCAGACTCAAGACTTAGTTTTTAGATATTGCTTTGATTTTTTTTCTAACATGTATAATTTCTCCAGATTAGATCAAGACAAGAAACAAAGCATGTGGATAGTCACCAACAGATTACCATACTACTTAATTGAAGGACTTGATACGGATGCAATAAATTTTAGAGTTTTATCAGCATATACTGACGAATCAATTAAAGGAACCATTTGTGACCCAGCGGTTCGTACGAAATATCCATATTACAATCCTTCAATTGATTTAGATTGCTATTAAAATGTATTTTGTAAAAAAAGATTTTGAAATAAAACAATAAAATACTAAAATAAAATTGTTTAATCATTTAGTAAAACAACGAGAATTATAAATATAAATAATTTAAAACTAGTTAAATCGAGGTGAATGGTAAAGAATATGGCAAACTTATGTCAATATCATTATTGTAGAGAGCAACGCAAAGATAAAAGTCAATATTTTTTCGTGTTTAGTCGGAAACAATTAATGAATTCATCAAAACATCCATTTGAAAGTTGTTTTTTACCATTCTCTTCTGAATGGATCTTTGGTGTAAGCTCCTCGTCCTGCCTCTTTCCATATTTGGTAAAAGAAACTGTATGTCACGAGCCACAGGTACGTGTATATAACTAAAACAAAGATTTTTTTATTAAAATAAAAAGTTTTTCTAAATTGCTCAAATCGAAAAATATAAAACATAAAGTAATGTTTAAAATTCAATATTATAACGTATACTCGTCCGAAGGTTCATTGAAAATGATGTAAAAGGTGAGCGTTTGAAGAGACAGAGGTGAAAACGGAAAGAATTTGACAATCAATGTGTGAATTATCTTTGACCATTGACCTTATTCGACTGATCTTACTTTATTGGCATTTTTTGTCTATTCTGTTACCAAAACTAAAATTTCAATGAAACGAAAGAAAGGACTTATTATAAGAACATTTTCCTCAAGATGTTGCTTAGAATCCATCTTCCCACGGTGGACACAAGAGCACCGTATGTGGCGTTTATTTACGATAAGTTTGTCAAAAATGGTAATTGGAGCTCTCACCCCTATAGATAGCCTTTGTTCAAATAATGCTTAATATGTTTGAAAAAAACAAAAATGTAATATAATTTTGACATCACGAGCTATTTAGCTTATTTTCATATAAATGAAATGATCAGTAATCAAAATTGGCAATTTTGGGCCTCGGTAAATTCCCGTATCAGAGACCACTACTCAGTCATCAGTTCAATAACTTTATTTTCTATACTTAGGAATTGAAAATGGTAAGTAATGGAGTTATGCTTCGTGGTTGGTTCATTCTTGCAGTAGAATCAGAATAGAAATGATCCCATGCGGTCAATCATTTCTAATACGTACGAGAGTAGGCTGAAAAGTTTCCAACCACAACGTGAAGCTGGCGTTACTCATCAAAAATAGTCTAGTAACATATTTTTGCACGCGTTGAAAGATAACCTTGAAAATTTTAGTCATATTAGGTGCTCAGTCATTGTTTATCAGTCATTTTTTTCAGTCGATGTTACTGTTTCTAGAAAGATGGAAAAAATCGAATATTGGGCCTTCATTAAATTCTGGCATTTGAAAGGCTATACACCGACGCAAATTAAAGCTAAGATGGGTGCTGTTTACGGGAACTCTGCACCATCATTTGCCATCGTGAAATTTTGGGCAGCTGAATTTAAACATGGTCGTACCAGCTTGGTTGACGATGAATATTCGAGATGGCCAAAAACTGCAACTACTACTGGTAACATTGAAATAGTTGACTAATGGTGCTAGATGACCGTAGAATTATGGTTTGAGAGATAACAAAGGCTGTGTCATCTCGAAAGAACGTGTTTGTTATATATTACTGAAGATCTGGACATGAAAAAGCTAACCGCGCTTTGGGGGCTGCGATTGCTCATTCAAGACCAAAAACGTATTCGAATGCACATTTCCGAAGCCCTCTCTGCTGAAGCAGTTTAAGCGAAATAAGTCGGAGTTTTGGCGTCGACTAGTTGACGATGAATATTCGGGACGGCCAAAAACTGCAACTACTACCGATAACATTGAAATAGTTCACTAATGGTGCTAGATGACCGTAGAATTATGGTTAAAGAGATAACAAACGCTGTATCATCTCGAAAGAACGTGTTTGTTATATATTACTGAAGATCTGGACATGAAAAAGCTAACCGCGCTTTGGGGGCTGCGATTGCTCACTCAAGACCAAAAACGTATTGGAATTAACATTTCCGAAGCCCTCTCTGTTGAAGCAGTTTAAGCTAAATAAGTTGGAGTTTTGGCGTCGATTAATAACTGTAGATGAAACTTGGATACACTACCACACTCCTGAAACCAAGGTACAGTCGAAACAGTGGACTGCGAATGGTGCGAATCGACTGCGAAAAAGGCGAAGACTTCCATCGGCCGGAAAAGTTATGGCGACTTTTTTTGAGATAGTCATGCAATTGTGTTAATTGACTATCTTGAAAAAAGAAAAACAATAACAGGTACATACTACGCATCATTACTTAACAGGCTGAAGACAAAAACTGCGAAAAACAGCCGCATTTGAAGGAAAAGAAAGTTTTGTTCCACCAAGAAAACGCACCGTTTCACAATTTAGTAGTCGCCGAAGCAAAAATTCACGAATTGGGGTGATTGACCACCCACCGTATTTACCAGATCTAGCACCAACTAACTATTTTCTCTTTCATAGGCTCAAAGATATTATCAAACTATTTGGAAGGATTAAAGAGATGGGTATATCGCTGGAAAATGTGTTTAGAATTACAAGGAGACTATGTTGAGAAATAAAACTGAATGTGCCAAAAAAATACTTGTATGTGTGTTAAACGACTCTGTTCATATCTGTAATTTATTATTTTTAGAAAATTCTTTTAGAATATACCAAGTACACAAGGCTCCACTTTTCCACTCTGTGTGATACATCAACTCATTTTCCTGTTCAGCTGTGTTCTATTAGATGTTTGGGAGTTTCCCATATCTGTACTTGGTTTTGCTCCTTCTTGGTCGCAAGTAGGAATGTTGAGTTTGAGTTCATAATGGCTGATAGCATTAAAGCTTGATGTATTTATTAAGGTGTCGTAATTATCAGACCGTGCTCACACATTGCAGATTACATTATGGTTTGCCGACGTAGTAAATACTCAACTGAAACAATCATTTCAAAATCGTCATCTTGCCGATAGAAAGATAAATCAACATTTTTCTAGAAGCAATCAGTTCTTATGTCTCCATTCCAAACCTCATACTTTTAACTCTAACGCTCAATTTTTTGGACTCATCTAGCAAGGGGTTCATCTTCGAGATCTAGTGGAATTTTCGATTATATCTTTAGCACGTAGTGTACAACAGAGTGTTCCCTCCTATGCATCACAAATCATTTCAACAGTATTTTTCAATAATAGAAACGCAAAGTACATGAAAAATCGAATACACTTTCTTGAACATCAAAGTAATTTTTAATGAGGTTATGTGTATCAAACGCCAAATCGTATGACATCGAAAATGTCAAATGCCAGCGCTAAAAAAATTAAAAAGGTGAAATAAAATTCAAATCGTGTTTTCAGTTGTACGAAATGATCATTCCAGAAAAAGGTCGGAACTGTTTTTGCTCACCTATTTATAGTATATTAAGTGTAACTATACATTAATTCAGGGGACAGAAAAAAGTTTATTGTTATTAATATTCAGTAATCTTTATTGGTGATTTCGTTAAAATTGAAAAATTATTCTTACCGAACGCTATAAGACCCAGAATCAACCACAGAGTTCCATTAAGGGTATCATCATTGCTGTAGCAGTTAATTGCGGTAATAATTACTGACACTAAAAGACCAATCACCAACATTCCACCCAAAAGAACCCACGGCATCAGCAAATAAACATTTCTCTAAAAATAACAATTAAAAAATTAAGCCTTACTTATAGACCTACCGATAAAAAAGTACATACCTTTATGGTACCCACTATCAAAAGTATGGATAGGATTATAGTTATGCAAAGATTAACGATTAGAATAACCTCAACTAAAAATGTTTAAAAATATATATTTCTAAAACAAAAACTTAACAACAATTTTAAATACTCACTAATAAATTCGGTTAAGAATGAATCTAGAACTATCATTCTAATTTGTATATTAATTATTCCAAGCATATTTAGAACAATAATAATGATGGTGAATATCGACAGAATCTAAAAAGAAAAAAATATGTTGGTAAAGATTTATTACATAACGGGTCTTTCAAATTAAGCGATTTTTGAAATTTTTTGGAATAAAACACAGATGGCGTTGTGAATTTGCCTATTACTCCTAGCACACAATACCGTTAAAATTGTTGATTTATTTTGTAAAAATGAGCGTTCAGTGAAAAACGTTTTTAAAAAATTACGTAATAATTACGGTTTACACAATCGTCCATTTGAAAACAATATTATCAAATTGGTCGAATCACTATGATCGAATATCACTATGATCCAATTGGTCAAAAAAGAACAGCAATATATAATCACAGTGGTCATTTACAAGAGATTTACAAGAGATACATATTGATTTGGTCGTGAAAGTGTTGAAAACCGAGTAATTTCCATTGATCAACTTTCACAACAATTTGGACTCAAATATTTTACGAAAGGATTTAGCTCTGAAGGCATATAAGGTTCAAATAACACAGGAACTAAAACCACTGGATCATTCAAAACGTTGTGTATTTGTCAATAAGATCAAAGAACAAACAAATGATTTTTCTCAAAAAATCATCTTTTCAGATGAAGCACATTTTTAAAATGATGCCTATGTTAATAAATAAAATTGTCGCATTTGGGGTGAGGAAAAATCAACGATTAATTCATGAGAAACCTTCACATCCTAAACGAGTCACTATTTGATGTGCATTATGATCAGGAGGTGTAATTCGTCCGTATGTCTTTCTGAATGCTGCCTGTGAAGCTGTTAACTGTGAATGGTGTTCGATATCGTAAGATGATAACTGGATTGTTGCGGGCTGAATTGAATAATATTATTCTGGAAGATATGTGGTTCCAACAGGATGGCGCTACATCTCACTCCGCTAATGAAAGAGTTGGTTTATTGAGATAAAACATTCCTGGACTGGCTGATGTTAATTGGCCACCAAGATCATGTGATTTGACACAATTGGGCTATTTTCTTTCAGGTTGCGCGAAAAGCCCGGGCTATAAGAACAATCCACAATCGATTTCTGAACTAAAGGATGCAATTATTCGAGTGATTGATGAGATAGACCCACAGTTATGCCAATCTGTCATCCAAAAGAGTGGACGTCTGTGAAGCTGCAAGAGGTGATCATTTAGCATATATTGTTTTTCGTGTTTAAATATCACACACTGTTTCAATTATCAATAAAAAGATTTTTGAAATCAAGCCAAATTCTGTGTTTTATTCAAGCCTTTAAAAAACCGCTCACTTTGAGACCCTTTGGGATGAGGCAGAGAAATAGTCGAGTATGCAAACTAGGAAACAACTATAGGAAATATTTTATTGAAAAAAATTTAAAAATACCACGTTACAGTAGAAGATACAAAGATAGAGTGAAAAGCCATATAGAAGTTTTAAATAAAATAATGTTTTTTTATTCGAAAATTGATTTATTTTTAAAGTAGATTTCTTTTAGTTCGATACGCTTTGTTCAATAATTTTCCAATTTTTTTTATACCTTCCAAAAAAGTACAATTGTAAAATATCCCTCTGTTTCCGTGATGATTTCTTCTTTTAATGTAAATTTCTTTCCAGCCAGCCATTTCTTTATCTTTATCTTGTTATCGTCTTTCCCGTTTCTATATAATCCATGAAGATAAGACCATGTAAATCCCAGAAAACAGTGGCCATGGCCTTTCGAACCGAGATAAGCGTCTTCGCCTTCTCTAGGGCACGTTTTCCAGTTAAAATTCACTATTTTGACTGACCACTATTGGGAAACATATTATCCTTCCATTCTGTTTCTGGTCTCCAGTGAGCAAACGCGGCACCCATCGCGAAGATAGCTTTCCCATGACCAAATATTCATGTACAATGTTCCGTATGCGGTCATCCGAGATATTTATCTCAACAATCTCTTTAACCCTCACTCTGTAATCGACAAGTGGTGACCAGTGGTCCCCGGTCTGACAAATAAAACACTTTTTTTTGCAAATTTCGATTTTATTCATCAATATATTCTCCTTGAAGAGAAATACAATCATTTCAATGCTTTTCTAACATTTCTACACCTTTTTATAGACAGATTTCTCTTTGTCTTCAAAATAGATTTCAGTTTTTGCAATTACCTCTTTATTGGAGCGAAATTTCTTTCTAGCTAGTATTTTTTTGAGGCAAGAGAACAGGAAATATTCGCTGGGGGCCAGATCTGAAAAATATTTGTGATATGGTGCACTGTCTTGGCGAAACAACACTTTTTTTGTTCATTTAGAGACAATCCAAAGAGATAAGGAGATTATTTTTTCTCAAGATAATCGATAAACATTATCCCACGCGTATCCTAAAATATAGAGGCCATAACCTTGCCTTTCGATGGTTGTGTTTTGGTCATTTTGGACGGCTTTCAGCGTCTGCTGTCCACTCAGCTGATTACCGATTTGACTCCGAAGTATAGTGATGGATATGTAATGGTATTTTTCTTCATCAAAAACCAATACTTAGTCAAGAGATGAAATTATTTTTTCCATTGTTTTAAAAATAACAAAAGTAGCGTCACTTAAAGCACAACAACTCAGAAACTAGTAGACACATTGTCATAAAATGTTGACACATGACGTTTGAAGATTGGCACAATTGACCACTAGTATGGATTTTTCGTAAGTGACGTCATCTATATGTCAAATCATGGACTTATTGACCTATGTGTTAAACCATGAAATGTGAAGGAACAGACTCCCCAAAATACTGTTTAAAATTTTCTTGGGTTTGCACGATGGTCTTTCGATGCAAAAGTAGTTCTTAATCAATACAAGAAATTCGCTATTTTCCATTATATCATATATGTGGAATGTATTCATTTCCGAAGATAGGCAAAAAAAATAAGTGTCGTATCAAATTAAAATTAATGGAGCGTTATTAGAATGGAACTACTTTTCGGAAATGTAATCAGCTTTGAGACTGCACCTCAATTTATCGAAAAGGTATCTGACTTTTCACCATATCCTCATATAATATTATCTAGAACTTACAATTGCTCCCACTCCTGCCACAATGGTACCTGTCCTTAACGAGTAACAGCAACAACATCGGTTCAGCAAACATTTTTCTGCGTTCGCCATGGTTGCCAATCTGGAAAACAAAATCTAAATTAGCTAATGTAAACAATAAAATAAAAATGCTTTTAAATAAGTTGCCTAACGAACCAGTCGCATGACCGAAACGTTTTCACAATAAAACGATAGAAAAACCAGATCTCAAAATTTATTTTCTCGGCATTAAAACACCCACCGTCTAATTTATTTTCGTCCTTCAATCCGAATATTTTCAGATTATTATTGTTTATATTAAGGTTAGTTTTTCCACTGCTAGATATTTAAATCGACGTTGTTATAGTCTGAATAGTATTAACATGGATTTACATTCCCCATTTATAAGAACTATAAATTTTTAATTTGGATTAAAAAACAAAACGGTAAAAAATATCAACGTGATTTTTTTAATTTTAAATATTGGTTCATGGCATTTTTATTTTAAAATAATTTCATGTAAATGACTGCCTCTGCATTTGTTTTAAAATTCTACTCTGGAATATCAATTTTTGATCACTTGGATCGCGAATAGTGTTTATTTTAAGGTCATTGAGTGTATGTTATTTATTACTGTAAGTAAACCAATGCTTTCACATAACTCCAGAAAAAAAAGTCTAAGGGAATTATATCGCATGATCTTGGTGGCCAGGTAACATCTACATTTCTTGAGATTATACGGTCATTGAGCTCTTCTCTCAGAAATTAATAGGATCACGAGATGTATGACATGGTTCACCATCTTATTGAAACCACATGTCTTCCAGATCAAAATCATCCAATTTATGTCAGAAAAAAACCGGAAATCATGTTTATGTAGCGTTCTCCATTGACAGTAACTACATTTCCATCTTCGTTTTCAAATTAGAATGGTCCAATTACACCTGCAGACCATAAACCACAACAAATTTTCATGGAAGTAAAGGTGTTTCAAGAACCTCATGTGGATTTTCTTCACTCCAAATGCGACAATTTTGCTTATTTATGCAGTGATTTATCCAAAAATGAGTTTCATCGTTAAAGATGATTTTTAAGTTGTTCTGAAGCCGAATCTGTAAAATTTCTAGGCAACAAATGGCCATTTGGTTTGACTTCTTGGGTTAACTGAATTTTATACCCCTTGAAACGCAATTCTTTATGAAGAATATTCCATGTAGTACCATAAACCCAAGTTTTTGAGAACGACGTGTAACATCATCGATGTATAATTATCATAATACGTTTTTGACTAGGATTCTTAGCATCGCAAACATTACCATATGATTCGCATTTATGAATTAAATTACGAATAGTAATTCTAATTATGTTCTGTAGGTCGATTTTGTTGACCACAAATCTCAAGTAAGGCGTTAAACGTAACCCGAATAGATTCATTATTTTTCTAATAAATTTTAACACTTTGTATACGCTGTGCAACTGTATATATTTTCATGATAATTTGCCAAACAATACTAACACAAATCAATTCTTCCATTGCAGCCTTCGGTGTGAAACACTAAACTCAATTTAGATTAAATAATCTACTGATGATACTAACATGGTTAGCAAAACGTCCACCGAGAGCTTTTAAAAAAGTGATTTCGTGTTTAGTGGTAAAACTGTTTCGAGTTTAGTACTAACACAAGTGTCAATTTTGGCGGGAATTTTCAAAAAATGGCCGCTATCACATTTTACAAAAATAAATATTACTAGTGCGAATAAAATTGTACAATCTTAAATATTAATGGTATGAACTCAATCATACTTTTTCATGAATGCGTTAATGAGGCATTCGATGTTCCATTTTTATCCATAGTGCAGTAGTTTGTATGCATAAATCAACAAAACGTTTTGAAATTAAATTATTCATTAAATTATTCGATTCACTTCACTTTTTTTGCAATCATTGATCCTGACAACTGTGTAAGTGTCAACCCAAGAACTTGTTTTATTGTTTTATCTTTTTCATCTTCTTCCTGTGGTGGTCTTGACTTTCCTCAATCTTCGCCTCCATCGATAACGATCTATAGCAGCCACTTGCAGTTGTTTATGAGCTGTAGTTCTTTACTCTCTTCTTATGCTATCTTGTCATCGTGTCTTTGACCTCTTTCTGTTACACACTAGTTGAGTGTTTCATAGATCTTAATTTTTGTGTTGCTCTGTGCAAATTTAGATCTTAGGGCAGTCTACAGGGCGTAAGTAGTTTTGTTACCGTTCATAATACGATATTCGATATTTTGATATTAGATTTATGATGTTGTTTTCAACGAAGCCAAAATTACCGGATTATCACATGTAGTTATCACTGTGCTAATTTGAAAGTTCTGGCACTCTTATCGGACAACTCTTTATATGTAATTTTTTAGATAAATGAAGTCAATTAAAGTAAAAAAAAATTATCACTTTTAACACTAATTTTTGTTTAACTTCTCGATGCGCGTTTCTTCTGATGATGCTAACACGGTTAGCAAAACACGCACCGAGAAGTTTAAAAAGTGATTTGGTGTTCGGTTGTAAATCTTTTCGAGTTTAGTGTTTCACACTGAAGGTTTCAATAGTACAATCAATTCAATTAATTATTGATATTTTATAATCGCCTGTTTTTCTATAACACCCTGTATTTATTGTTATTTTATAGATCTCCATTAAGTATCGACTGGGTATATACGGTAAAAGTAATTTAAGTCAAACATAATATATCAAAACGTACATGTCTTAACGTTCGCCAAAAATAATAAAATAATGGCGTGTTTAGTTACTTTGGCCTCATAAAAGCTTTTCTTCGAACACATCGTCAGATTGCCCTTTAGAAAAAGCATTCTGCATGACCTTGTCCTTAATATCGCACGAACCTTTTAAATAGAATACGGCCGCGCCTTAAATTCGACGCTCCAATTTTATGCACATTGATTTTTTTTTCTCCGTGATTTAAATCGGGTTCGTACGTAGGTCAGATAAAATAAGACACGCAAATAAAGAAAACGTATATAGTTATATTTACAAAAGTAATAAAATTATTCTTTAAAAAAATAAAACACGTGTAGATTTTTGAAATGCTATTCTACAACATAATATAAATCAGTTAGATTTGAAGTATTATAAGCGGAGGCGCTCATAAATTATTAGCACTGTGGACAAAAAACCAACCTGTTTTAAAAATTGAACCGTTTTATTCAGAATAATTAATTTTATATAAATAAAACAAAATTGTCTAATTTCCACATATATGTTTCTCTAAAACATAATGCGTTTTACTACACTGTAGCTTCTTCGGATAGTTAAGAAAAACAACTTGGTTTTATTTATATAATTTATATTCCTCCTCATAATTATTTTTTTCGACTGATCTACAGGGTGTAAGGTGATGTACTTTCGTAAATTTAACGCACGATTCAAAAATATTACAAATTCCCTTGGTCAAAACCAAAAAAATTCAAATATTTTATTCAATATTTTATCAACCGACAAAGCTTCTTTCATGGAGAATGGGATGGTGGATCTTTTAAACGATCAATCATATGTTTCTCAATGTGACGTGAATCATTTAAAACCTGTTATGATGTGAAACATGAGTGCTAGTTATTTTACCATTGACATTAAACGACAATAATGTGTAACTTGTTCATTTTCGTAGCATATCAAACCAAATTTATGGTATAAAATTGAATTCTATCCAATCCGAATACATATGACGATGCTAAGTTGCCAATTGTTAAGATATTATCTATAGGTACTGACCAGTTTTCCGCAGAAATGGAAATTTGAATACATATTTTAAGGAAACTACATGTTTTAAGATTTTTGATGATGTAAAGAATCATTAGTTAAATTTACAAGAGTACTTTACCTTGTATAGTTATATTTACAAAAATAATAAATGTATTCTTTAAAAAATAAAACACATGTAGATTTTTGAAATAATTTTACAACATAATACCAGTCACTCGGAAGTTTTTCTGTTTTGAATTATTATGAGCAGAGGCGTTGATAAACTGTTAGTATAGTTGCCAAAAAAAAAACGATCTATTTTATAAATTAAACCATTTTATTTAGCCTAATTAATTTAAAGTATCAATAATTAAATAATAAAATCCTGGTTTCAAAAAGAGTTATCAAACTAGTATTATATATTTTTGAAAAACGTCATAACAGTCATTTTCTTCTTATTTCCGCGAAAATTGACATTTGTGATTGACATGCAAAGATGTACAGTTGCACAGCGTATACAAATTGTTCAAATTTATTTCAAAAATAATGAATCTATTCGGGTTACGTTTCTAGCCTTATCTGAAATTGATGGTTAAGATAATCGACCTACAGAGTTTATCATTCGTAATTTAATTTAAAAGTTCGAATCAAATGGTAATGTTTGTGATGTTAAGAATTTAACCCATCAAAAACTTAAACGTATTGCTGAAAACATCGATGCTGTGAACCAAAGTGCGAATGAAAATCCCCAACAATCAATTACACAACGTTCTCAAGAACTTGGGATTTCTTATGGCACTATATGGAATATTCGTCATAAAGATTTCCCAAGAACTCAAACGAAATAACCATTTATGGCGTAGAAATTTTGCATATTGTGCTTTAGAGGACTTGAAATAGATCCGTTGTTTCAAGAAAAAACATCTTCAGCGATGCAGCTCATTTTTGGTTAAATGGCTTCGAAAAAAAGAAAAATTGCCGCATTTGAAGTGAAGAAAACCCACATGCTGTTTTTGAAACATCTTTACATCCACAAAAATTAACAATTTGATGTGTTTTATAGTCTGGAAGTGAAATGGGACCGTATTTATTTGAAAACGAAAATGGAAATGCAGTTACTGTCAATGAAGAACGCTACAGAAACATGACTACTAATTTAGCTCCGTAACTCGCCCATTCTGTAGAACAGGCGTTTCAAATTTTATTTCAAGTATAGCTTATATCTGGTTTATTCTTGCATTATAGAACCGGCCCTAAACGATATAATAATAGAAATGAAAGTACCATCAGATTGAAATATGGATAAAATATTGCCCTTGTTTAAAATAGATGTCAAAGAATGTAAAAATTATAGTGGCATCACTTTAACAATTTTACCCACAAAAATATTTGCCAGAATAATAGAACATACGCTGAGAGAAAAATTAGAAGCAACATTAAAAGAATTATAGCATGATTTAGAAAGGATCACACAAGATTTGATATATATAATTAGACAACTAGGAAAAAAACTGTTAAGAAAAGTAATCGATATCCATAGTTATTTCATTACCCTGAGAAATACATTTGGTAAAAAGAAGATATATCTGGAAAAGTTTAAAAAGAAGAGCACTAGAAAAGGAAGTAATAGAAATGATCAAGGCCTTATAAAACAACAAGAATAAAGTAAAACGAATAACGATGAATCCACAGAATTTGGAACAGGAATAGACCTAAGACAGAGCTGAGATCTGAATCCACTGTTATTTTCAGTAGTTATTGGCGATGTAAAAATGTAATGATATAATGTATAATTGTAATGAAGAAACAGAGTAATGGAGTAATGGCAGGTCAAAAACTATAAGTATTTAGTCACAATAATAGAAGATAATGGAAAAATGGACGGTAAAATAAAGGAAAAAATGGGAAAAGCTGGCAAACTATACAACACCCTAAAAACTACATTCCTAGGAAAAAGAAAGATACCCAAAGAGGTAAAAGTACAGGTGTATCAGAAAGTAGTGAGATGATCAATAATATGCGGTAGCGAATCTTGAAATGTTCCAAGATTGTTATGTAACAAAGCGAACCCAAAATAGAATTACAGCTGCAGAAATGAGAGCTGCAATTTTCCTACGTAATATAGAGAAAATTACAAGAGGCGAAAAAGTGAAAAATACGACCGTAATGGATCAACTGGAAACGAAACCATTAGAAAGAGCTATAGAAGAAAGACAACTGAGCTGGCTAGAATACATCCACAGAATGAATGAAGGGAGATTAGTAAAGCAAATCCATGAAGCAAAAACACGAGGAAAAAATAAAGTTGGACGTCCAAGACTGAGATGGGAAGAGCAAGTTCGACAAGCGGCAGAAAAACGAAGAATTCATTGGAATGAGGCTATAAAATTAGCACTGGACAGGAACTCATGGAGGCTAAAAATTAATGAAATACCATCAAGCTGAAATATAAACGATCAGTCTTATATCTAACAGTACAACTGACTTTTAGATTAAATAATTTTTTTTAGTACCTGTATATTTTCGTCTAGTAAAATGTAGTAATTATTCTAAATATTCCTTTGTCCACACAGAACACCAGCACTCATACCGGCTAACTGACAATGTCAGATGTATTCATAAAACTAAAATTACACAGCCAACGATAGGTACTTATAAAATAATATATTTTTAACGTTTTTAAAAAAATCGTCTTTAGTGAACTCGCCAGAAATGTTGAATGAAACTACCGCAAACATGTGGACAGAAAGGACTGCATGGTGAAGCATGCATCTTACGCTGCGCTAGAATGCATGCGCTAACGTATGCAATAATGCAAATTGAAAAGCACGTTGAAACGCATATTGAACGGAAAATTTGAACAGATGTGGACATACCGTATGACTTTTCCCTATTCCTTCAATTGAAGGAAGCACTTCCTGGACGCCGTTTTGAGTCTATAGAGGTCATTCAAAAGAATTTGCTGGCTGCTTTGAAGGAAATACCAGAAGTAGAATGTAAAAATTGTTTCAAGGACTGGAAAAACGTTGTAATAAATGTATTGCAGTGAGATGAGGTTACTTTGAAGGTGGAGTGTGAACGAGGGATTATTGTGTCTCCTTTGATGGAGAGACAATAACTCTGGATTAATAAATAAATATTTTATGCTTTATTTAAAAAAATTACCTTACTGTTTGATCATAATAACATGATTGTTCTAGAGAGAATTTCCTGGCTATTCCTTATTAGTAGTTCAGTCATTCCAAACTGAAACTTCTAAAATAATTTCTGCATAGTTCGACTTTTTAGGCTTTTCATTATAAAATTCAAAGTAAACTTAATAAACATTACATTTCACAATAAACATACAAACTTCCAGTCACATGATTACGAAAAATAAAGCTATAAAACAGAATACAGTTATTTATAAAATTTTAATAGATAGACGATAGATATTTATAGGATTTTAATCAATTTCTTTAAGAAAAGAAGTAAAATCTGTATATTTAAAAACAAATCTATTAATCTTATTGTATCTAATCATTATTTTATTAAAGCTTTAATTACAACTAGCGAGGTTATCAATACATATAATGATTCTATATTACATTTATTATGTCTTTAATTTAGATCAAAGATATCCGCTATTAACAACTACATTAAGCATATATAACCTTTAACTGTATTGTCTTAATATATTAAAAACCGGGTATAATGAAGTATAATTTATATCTAATTTTAACTTTGAATTTATTCTATATATATATTACGGATACTATACTAAAGTTGAAAATCACTTTCAACTTCCCAAAACTTCTTTTAATTACCAATTTTTTTTTCTCGATAATATTAATTGCAGTTTATTCAAGTTAATACGTTGTAATTATACATTAAAAAATAGTGTTACCAAATATAAGAAGGAAAATAATAAATGCAACCGAATTCTTGTATTCACTTTACTTATTATTCTATGACGTCAATTGATCCCATATTTACAAATCCTCTTGTTTTCCATTTTGTTTTGTATAACTTTCAGAATCACTGTGTGCCTTTCAAGGAAAAATGTTTTTGTTGTTATTTGTTTATATATATATATATATATATATATATATATATATATATATATATATATATATATATATATATATATATATATATATATATATATATGTATATATATATATATATATATATATATATATATATATATATATATATATATATATATATACACAGGGTGTCCGCTAATTAATGGTATACAGCAAAACTGCAAATTTGTTGACTAAAAATATTGCGACTTAACCTAAATTACTATAGTTCAAAAGTTAATAGTAACCAAGATACAGGGTGATAAAGTTATAATTTTATTTTCAATTTTCGTCAATAACTTGTTTAAATAGTACCTTTCTGGAACAAAATTTGGGAGGAGGAGGTTTTTTAAGATAACACATTTAAATTTCTCGAAAATTCTTATGTAAATTGTAGAGGGCGCTATCTGCGACATTTTGCTTTGTTTGAAAGGTCACAACTTTTTTGCGCTTTAGTGTAATCGCATGTTTAATGAAAATATTATGTTATCCATCTTTTTTACGTAATAAAGATATAACTTGTAAATGTCGCTTCGAGTTACCATTTTCTAGATATCTGCGTTTACATTATTCATTGCACCGTTTTAAATTGCGCTTTTGAAACATAAACTTTTGTGTTTGCTTTTCCTTTATTTTGTCTTAGTTCTAGAGGAATTCTATCTAAATATTCGGGTAAGTGAATTTGAAGAAAATTAAGATATAGTTCGCCGTTTAAATTAGGTAGTAATTCGAATGGACCACTGGATTATTACATAATCACCATAGTCATTATATAATCAACAATAAGACCACATCAAACGTTAATTTTAAATTCGTGTTGAAAATGGCGTTCGGATACTAATAATTATGGATTTTTTAAATCTCACAAATGTTTATTTCTAAAATTGAATACACCTCTGCGTGTAAACGTTGCTTTGTCTGTAAACATTTTTTTTTTAAACATGGGGTCGACATTTTGCTAGGTACGACAGAAACGAGCAAATTCCAGTCTGGCTGGCAAATCAACTTTCAATAGATTCGGTACAGTCATAAAGTTAAATGGATACAGTCCATAAGTTTTCAAATATCTTCGAATGAGACCGGCGTCCATTAAATTTTTCTTGCGCTTATATGCCTATCATATCTTGCATCTTTTCATTAAAAAACAATTTATATCTGGGCATTTTGTTCTTGACTTAAGTGAAAATCTTTCAAAAACTGTTTTAAGTAATGTCTGAATGATTGTGGCGTGTTCATATATTTTTTCTCCTTTATTTGGGTTTTTTGGCTACTGTCTAAAACTCAAAAAATATCAAAAATACCTGTTCTTATTTAAAGAAAGAATCACTGGGTAAAAACAAAAAACCAAACGGAGACAACTTTCTCAGTGATTCTTTTTTGTAATAAATTTGCCTAACGAACAAAATTTTAAAGATATAAAAATGTTATAAAAAATTTACAAACTTTTAACGTTAACGTTTTGGAGGGTAATCTCCCCCTGTTTTCAAAACTGAACTAAAAAATAAATTATATTAATTTGTAATATATAAAGTATTAATTAAGTATTAATTTGTAATATATAAAGGAGAGAATGTTGGACATCTTCGTCCGAAGAGGCATAAGAAAATTAAAACAGGTTGTGGCTTACCTACATATGGTCATCCATATTAGAAAGAAAAAACAAGAAGATCGCGCTATAACCCCATTCTGTTGAAAGTATGTTCAAGTTCATATGCTCCATTACTGTACTCAAAAAATTAATTATCACTTTTAGATATTGTAAATTAAAAAATAAACCCTTCAGGGCATAATCCACACCAAATATTGACTTATGGTAATGATAGCAATTTAGATATATTTTATTTGTTTAACATAAAAAAGATCATTTGATTTTAAACTCCAACTTTTTGATTGTTGACCAAATAAACAAATGGTACACACTCTTCTTTACTAAACGTTGATAAACTTAAAGAGATTTACTTTATCAAATCACTTAAACTCAAATATGGTAGAATAAGCCACTAAACACCAAATACATTTTTTAAACTTCTTCTTTTGTTGATTCTGATGATGTTAACAAGGGTTAACCTTATTAGCACCATCAGAAGATCTAGAATTGAAATGATTCAAATAAAATTGAATTCTAGATGGAATTATCTCTTGTGTCGCTAACGTGGTTAGATAAATGCGAGTCGAGAAGTTTAAAAAAAGTATTATGGCTTCTAGTGGTTTTCCTCTTCGAGTTTAGAGTTTCACACCGAAAGTTCTTATATTGCAATTGACCAGATCACTTGTTTTTAATTTCTCGACGCGCGTTTTGATAACCACGTTAGCATCATCAGAAGATTATTCAGTCCCCTAAATACGTGCGCTGAGAAATTAAAAACAAATATTTTACTGTTCAGTGGTAAATCGCTTTCGAGTTAAATGTTTCACACCAAAGGTTCCAACAAAAAATTTGATATACCTCGTCAATGCTGCATACCAGTTTTTCATTGCTAAGCAGAAAGTAAATGTTACACTTTATTCCACACACAGGATTGTTATATACATATAAAAATTCTTTAATACTTAAAACCACGAATTTTTAAACCATGATTCAGTTTAATGAAGAAATTCTGAAATTACTCTTGCATCCAATTTGTTCTTAGTATAAAACAGTAACCTCATTACACAAATAAATACCATACCAGATTAACATCGAAAAATTATTTTTAAAAACCAAGCTGTAACCTAGACCTGGTTCGAAAATTACGTCATTTCAGGACTTCCACATGTCGCATCATTGAAAACGGCGCGTATCTGGTTAATGTAGCGAATGATGCAAGGAGATCTGCTTGACGCTGCATTTTATTACATGTTACGAGAATTGTCTGTGACGACTAGTTCCGAAGATGGACTGAATCGCCTTTGAGTCATTTGGAGAGGCTTGTTCTGTGGGAGCACCGAGGTTATGGTATTGTAAATGGTCATGAAATAGCGCGATGGGTCAATGAACAACAAACGATGGTTTATGTATAAATATCTATTTCTTTAATTGCAGTGTACTTTTTTATCTAATTAACACACTATTCGCTATGCCGATAATTCTGAAAAGTGTAATCTTTATAAAATAACCGACGAGCTAATTTAATTTTTATTTGACAGTTATATATATATATATATATATATATATATATATATATATATATATATATATATATATATATATATATATATATATACATATATATATATATATATATATATATATATATATATATATATATGTACATATATATATATATATATATATATATATATATATATATATATATATATATATATATATATATATATATAGTTCTCAGCCGGACACCGAGATGACGCAAGTAATAGGGGTTTTGGTTAATAATGTCGACTTTTTCGTGAAATTTGAGCGTTTATTTCCATAACAAAATGAATTACCTTAGTAATCAAAGTATTAGCCATCGATAAGTATAAAGTTTTCCCATCTTTCTGTCAGAATGGATTCCGTGCTAAAAGAATATTTCAAGCAAAATATATTATGAACTAAACTTATATTATTTTTTATGAAACGGGTTTACGACAGTAGAATATGAATTTTTGAAAACACTTAATACTAAATACAGTAAGAATACTGTCTTGTTCTATACTGTCTTGTTCAGGATTAGAGCATTGGTGAAATATCATTTGAAAAAAAGTAAAGATTTAAGATTAGAGGCGCATCAGGGACAAAGGCTATTTAGCGACAAGGCCTACAGCTTAACGTGGGTTCCGAACCATAGTTATTCGCTACCAATAAACCCCATCAGCACCCCTCGAGGGTTATCAACCATTGGTTTTATGGTTAACCATAAAATTTTTCGAGAAGCCTACCGATTGACGAGTAACCAACGCCTTTCAGAAAGAGTCCAGCGTTACCGAGCCTCGAGTGAAGTATTGATACCTTCCTTTTACTAAAATTTCATATTGAAAAATGTTTTCATGTTGAAAAAGCTTCTGCAATTTTTCCGTATTATATAAGAATACAGAACATGCAATGGTTTAATGACTTTTCAAACAACCATAATGAAATTTAATATCCAATAAACTTAAAAGATAATGCCAGATCACTACTACAGTCCTAATCTACATTTCAAATACTACAGACAAGCTTATGTCCGGAATAATAATAAAAAAAACCAACAGACACAACCTTAAACAAAGTTGAAGGACCTCAGAATAGATTCTCCGAGAAATCCTTTAAAAAGCGCGCGCCTCGTATTTAAGGTAAATGTTTACTCCAATTGACATTTGGCGTATGCGCGGTAAAAAAGTGTTACTACACCGAATGAATAATAATTGCAAATGACGACATATCTTTAAATAGACAAGAACTATTTCTTCGTCAAATAACAGTAGATTGAAGTAAACCTTACGATCAGATCTCGGACAAGTTTAACTAGTCTTGCGAGATTTTGTGAATTTTATAGGCATATTCTATAATAAATCACTACAACTATGAAGGAAATTATACGGAAATTTTATTAAACTATTAATATTCGTATTTTTTTCGTCTCTTAATTCAACCTTGCCTCCTACCAGAAACACGTTCTCATTAACGTTGCCAAGAACCAAAAATGGTTCTTGTATATTTAATAATCACAATTACACCACTTGTTTTGTATTTACGTATATACAAAATTGATGCAGATTCCTTTCCTGAAGAATGTTCTGCTCGGTTTTGTTCTTGATCTGTTGGTAGTTTGGCCTTATGGAGATTGATTCTTTTGAACTTCAGTGCTGGAGACGGGTCGTTCGCATTCCGTAAATGGTCAGGCAAATAAACGCATCCGATACTCAATAAATTAATAAACCCACAAGGCTATCCCAAATTATTCATAAACGAATACTAATATTCTGCGACCCCTTTGAATGCAGGGATGATAGTAACCGAGAAAAAATGGTGCTGCAGGGACAGATGGAGAATTCTGGATCACACGTCAGATCTCCAAAAACGTGGATAGACCAAATTAAATACCTAACTGATTCATCTCTTCAATATGCAATCAAGGAAGCCAAGAAATAGAAAACACCGGCGAGAAGTGGTTCAAAAATACCACAAACTGAATGAGTTTCCACAGGTCACGACTCTTCCGTAAAGAACAATCCGAAGAGGAAGGGTGCTCCGATAACAGCCGCTCAATAACGACTTCAAACGAACACTTCCCAAGAATATTTGAACTTATTTAAACCTGATATTAATGAGTTTCTTCGATGTTTTAAATATTATATAAAATGGATTATATGGCATAAGCCAGGGCCGAAGCAGCAGTTCAATCAGAAAAGGTGAAAGTGCACTAAAGAAAGCAAAAAACGGTTCGATATACAGGAAAAATCATAAATACGGTTCTCTGGAATTCTCGTATCACCGAGAAATATTTGGCTTCACTACTAAACCAACCGAAGAATGCTGTTCAAGCTTAAAGTCTATATTTGGCCAAAAAGAAAGTGGCTCCGGTTTTCTGGGATTCTCGAAGTGTGGTGCTCTTTCTGAAAAGACCCAAAAAGGGTTAAAGGACCGAAGTCTGTTTGATATTAACCGTGCCCAACTCTGTTCGCCCAACGTAGTGCGGCCTTTTCCTGTTTTTGTCGCCTGAGCGAAAGAGTCGAATCCTCTATCTCGTCGCTAGCAGCCGATATCATCGTACCACCGCCTTATGCATAACACGAACGGGGCCGAGGTTGCTCATAAATTACCTTGCCAAAAAACAGAACCACCACCAAGGAATATTATGCTTTACTACTGTAATACTTGAAAGATGTTATTCAAGTTGACCACATGTGACCTGAAAGTAAGTACTCTTTTGGCATGGTAATTCGCATGCACATACATTTCTGGTTGTTACCGCAAATGTCCATGACCTACGCTTCAAAGTACTTCCATATGCACGGGATTTGACGCCCAGCGATAACTTCCTCTTCCCAAACCTGATGAAATGGCTCGCTGGTTGAAGAATCACTTCAAATGATTAAGTCAAGTTCTCATATTCAGGAGGCGGAGACGCAGGTTGCTGTGAGTTCCACATGAGATTGGGGAACCCAACGGTTGGTTGTACTTGACACTCAGCTACTGTTGTCTCATTGGACGCTGTCCAAAGAAATCTAACATTGCATATATACGCCATCCGACGGGAAGTCGGCGAGAGTATAGGTTTCGGACTGTGGATGGGGTCTCCCTATTCTTAACGGGAGAGCATGTGTCGGTATCCTGACGAGCCTGAACATTAAGAGGCCAAACATGTGCCCTCCTTTTGCAGGGAGGGCACATCCCAGTCAAGTCAGTGGGGCTCATTCCCAGTCAAACAATTAACAAAAATGTTCATTTAGGCTGAGAGCAAGTTGCAGTGTGTTCCAATGAGATTGTGGAACCCAGCTGTTGGGTGTATTTGACACTCAGCTACTGTAGTGTCATTGGACGCTGTCCAAAGAAATCTAACATTACACACACACACACACACACACACACACACACACACACACACACGCACACACGCACACACGCACACACGCACACCCGCACAAGCGCAAACGCGCACACGCGCACACGCGCACACGCGCACACGCGCACACGCGCAAACGCGCACACGCACACGCACACGCACACGCACACGCACACGCACACGCACACGCACACGCACACGCACACGCACACGCACACGCACAAGCACACGCACACGCACACGCACACGCACTCGCACACGCACACGCACACGCACACGCACACGCACACGCACACGCACACGCACACGCACACGCACACGCACACGCACACGCACACGCACACGCACACGCACACGCACACGCACACGCACACACACACACACACACACACACACACACGCACACACACACACACACACACAAATATATATACACAGATATATATTGGACAGCGTCCAACGACACTACAGTAGCTGAAAAAATACGGGGAAAATTCTTTTTTTACCTCAAGACGATCTAAGTTCATTTTTTGATAAAATAAAATATTTATGGAGATATTCTCGATAATAAATTCATCAACTCCATATAGCCAACATTTTAAGACCTACAGACGTCTTTTTTTAACCGTTTTTTTTTAACCGTCAACTGAATATTTCGTAGCCGAATCATTTTAATTAGTGCGGCGCTAGTTGATCATAGGGGCAAGTTCTGCAATTGAAATATCTCGAAAACTAAGCAACCTACAACAAAAGCGTAAATAGCGAAAAGAAGGGGTTATGAGAGGGGAATACATAGCGCGACTGTCAATTGCTGTCTGGTGCTCCGATAAAATAAGAGAACGCTTTGTTTTTTTTTTCTTTTTACTATACTCGTATAAAAACATTTAATAAGGACCACGTAAGTATTTAAAGATTACTTAATTATTGTTCTTTCCATCACAGATGGTTATTTATGTTTAACTCTTATGATTTTTTATAACCTAATTTTTATTTTGTTGCCTTAACTGGGGTTAGTTGAGCAAGGCACATTCAATGCTTGATCAACTAGCCCCACTAGATATTCATTGTAGAAAACCAAAGTTTTCTTTAATAAATTAATAACCATCAATTAATTTGTGCATGTAATGATTCTACACAAAGTTTACTAATTAAAATTACTTATATTGATAACTGTATTAATGATTATTATTACATTTTAGGTTGCGTATATATAAAAGGAAGACCTCAAAAGGTTTAGCTACTAGTCAACAATTGAGTGATGCAGCAAAAGCTGTAGAGGAGGAAAAAATGAATGTAAATGATGCAGCACCCAATTTAATATTAACAGGATGATTTTAAAGAGATATATTTGTATTAATTGCGATAGAGACAAAGATGATGAGATAATGATGAGATAATTTGGGATTATTTATCATCTAGCAATATTCTTGATCTCATAATTAGTTACTACTTTAATTTAATATTTATTTGCGTTATAATAATTCTTAAATATATAATTTTAAATATAAAAAAGTATAATAATAATCCAAAGATTAAAAAGATTTAATTTTGTTTGATTTTAATTTAATTTTTCCAGAGATATAATAACAATATGAGTATGTAATAATCATAATAAATAAATGTTTGCTTGTTGATTCAATTATATTGTATTCAGATCATTCTATACAGTCTTTAAGTCTATTTTAGCCATTGCTCAACTAGTCCCATACCCATGCTCAACTAGCCCCACCAGTGGGGCACGTTGAGCAACTTGAAGCGCTATCGTATTTCCGACAATAACTTTTAAGCTTGTACTCGGATCGTTTTTACACCGCTAGACCTTTTTGGAGAAGAGTAAATTACGAACCTAACAGAGTAAGAATCAATTAAATCCGATGCATATTCTTAAAGTTATGGGAGATCAAGCGAAAAGTTGCTCAACTAGCACCGCTCTACCTTACCGAAGGATGAATGTTATTTGTCAAAAAATTAAAAATATATTTTTTTTTTATTATGCAGCAAAGGTTTCATTTTATGAAATATACTAATTTAATTTTAATTAATTAATTAATTTTTAATTGTAAATTAATTTTTAAAAATATACTAATGTTGTAGAGATCGCTGATGGATGAAACAAATATGCGCTGGGCTGGTATCAAACTCCAAAAGACAATAACAAACGCTCAGAAGGCGAGGTCTGATCAGAAAAACCCTTCCAATAACATGGAAAAAAAGAACATACAATAATTGGACTTGCTAATGACTAGAATAAGTTAGTTCTTGACTGCAAACCACAAAATTTTATATTTTAAAATGTTATCACTTCAGATATTTTAAACAATAATTAAAAAGTAAAAGTTAATGGAAACTATCGAGAATTAAAAAAACAATTTTCGAATTAAAACTGAAATTATCCCATTCCTATCGAACATCTGTTGATGCAATAAAAACATTTCCTTTTAATAAACAAATATCTCAATAGCTTCAAAGGAGCAGAGCCGATAGTTCGACTGTTTCTAACAATTTTCAAGGTTTAAACGATTTTAATTCAATTAGCAACGGAAAATCGGTATGTCGATTGCTAATACGGAACGTAAACTGTCTTACTGAATGTTCTTGGTTGTTTATCTCTTTTGTCCTCTGTTGATTATGACGTAAGATTTACCAGAATAGCATAAACTGATGAGTGTTCTTCTGTTTAATATTTTTATGAGTTTTCTTAAATGAAAGCATACGAAAATGAATGTCAGTATCGAAAAACGAAAACACTTTCTTTGATAAATATGAAAGTTACTCGAAAATCTGTAATAGAAAATGCTACGATGGAGAAACTTGGGCTCCGAAATGAAGGGAAAAATAAAATAATTACGACGATGAATGCAAAAATGCGGTATTGAATAGAAACTCTGTCTGACTGAAGTATATTCAAAAACCCTCAAGAGCACGCAGAGAGCAGCACGAGAGACTGAGAAAAGAGACCAACGTGTATGAAAGAGGAAAGGACATGAGCTAGAGGAAATAAATGAAGCATACGACAAACAAAAGATCAAAAAATGTACCAGGACATTAAGACAATAAAAAAATAATTAATGATTAAATAAATTAAAAGCTTTCATCCTAGAGAGACTTTAATCAAGAACGCAGGATGTCACCTTATAATTTTGTTTTGGTGCCATAGTTTTTTCGTAATATTTGGGAAAGATTAGGTTTGGCTGCTGTGTCGTGAAGACGTGTAAGTTATATTATGGATAAATTCACGCTATAAAAAAACTTACTACTAACTAAACTAAAAAAACGGCCCAAGAAGAGTGCGATGCGCTGAAAATATTGTACGTGCAGTAAAAGTGTGGAAGAGTCTCTAGAAATATCGGTTCGACGACGCGATGCACAATTAAAAATTCTCCACTACGTCGAATTTTGAGAAGTGAATGTCACATGTTTTCTTTCCTAAAAGATTCAAGAGCAAAAAGAAAGCAGTACGAAACTCTGAGAAAAGAGGCCAAACGTGTATGCAAAAGGAAAAGACAGGAGCAGCTAAAAACGCTAATAGAGAAAATAAATGAAGCATACGACAAACAAGAGATCAGAAAAATGTACCAGAACATTAAGACAATAAACAAATAAATTAATTAATAAATAAAATGCTTTTATCCTAGACAGACCTTGACCAAGGATGCAGAGTATCACCTTACAGGCGAATATTACGATTATCTTGTAGAGAAAGTCACAAATGAAGAGGTTCTACGTAGAATATCTACTCAAAGAATACTAATAACAACCATTAAGACACAGAGAGGATAGAGGGTAGAAGAACCGCGGGAAGATGAAGAATGTCATGGCTTCAAAAAATGAAAGAATAGTTCAAAAATATATCAACACCCGTTATTTAGAACATCTATCAACAAAATTAAAATAGATCAATTCTTTTATTAGAACCTTCGGTGTAAAATACTAAATTCAATGAAATTTACCACTAAACACCAAATCACTTTTTTTAAAGTTCTCGACCCACATTCCGCTAAACATGTTAGCATCATCAGGAGATGCTTTAATCAAATTCTAAAACTAAACTATGTTCTATTTATATGATAATCCTAATTACTAATCTACTACCTAGGAAGTGTACTACCTACCTAATGAAGGGTATAAAAAAAAGGATAAAAGAAAAAAGACAAAAACGAAAAAAAAAACACTTTTAATCAGTCTTAAATTACTAATGTCTATATTGGGGTCATGTTCGATTACATGCTGGGCAACACAAGATTTTTCATTTTTCCCATATCTAATGTGGGCAATGTGTTCTTTATATCTCGTTAATATGGATCTTTTTGTTTGTCCAATATACCTTCGATCACAATCTTGACAGCTAATTTCGTAAATCCCCTGACTTTTCGTGTTGATCTACTTTATCCGTTGTATTACTATATTACCCAAGACTCCTCTTAATTTATTATAAGGTTGTGTACAAATCATGGGTGAAATGAAAATTCTTGAAGTGCCCTGCATGCAATCGAACATGACCATAACATAAACATTAGTAATTTAAGACTGATTAAAAGTGTAAAGAACAATAGGGCTTTGAATGCATCTGAAAGCATTCAAATAGAAAAATGTAAGAAAATCATGAACCGAAATAAAGGACCTATTCCGTTCAGTCAACTTTTTCAATTATTAATGTAAAGCTAAGTAAACTTCACGGTTCATTTCTTTCTTTCTTTTTTTTCTTCTTTATTTTTTCTTTTATCCTTTTTTACACGCTTCATTAGGTAGGTAATGTGCTTCCTAAATAGTATTTTAGTAATTAGGGTTATCATATAAGTAGAACGTAGTTTAGTTTTGGAATTAGATTAAATCATCACCTGATGATGTTAACATAGTTAGCGAAACGTGCATCGAGAACTTAAAAAAAGTGATTTGATGTTTAGTGGTAAATCTCTTTGAGTTTAATATGAAAATAGTCATGATAGTTGCCAGCCTTCGTTTAAAGACGGCACGATAAGAAAAGAGAAGAAGATCTCCTGATTGGACGGGTCTGGATAATTTTTATGGAGATTTTTGAAAGAAAAGGTTTACACAAACAACTCTCAAATCAAATAGCAATTCAAGGACAACATCCGCACTGAAATCGCTGCAATAACACCAGATATGTTGACAAAAGTTTTGGAAAATGTGTTAACAAGCATAATTTTCAAAAATGAATTAACAATATACTAATAATAAAATTTGAAAACTAAATACACATAGAAGAAATTGTTTCTTTTCGAAGTTATAAATAGCGTGACATTTGTCCCACCCCGTATCCGATTAGTTAGTGAGTATTTATTATAGCCTATTTCTCAGCAGCGCCCTGTATTAAAACAAAATATTCACTTACAATTACTCCACCCATATGTAGTCTATTTTTAAAGAGTTTTTTTTAATTTTTAAATGATAACAAAACGCCTTTGGTTTGCACATTTTATTCAGAGAATATTCAGGTAAACAATTAAACCAAGTCGTTTTGTGGAAGAAAAGACGTCAGTGCGAATTAATATTTATTATTCCTTAACCGAAACATCATCTAAAATATAACACTATCCCATTTACATTCAATTTAAATAAATAATTACATAATGGCAATGATTCTGATTCTCCCTATGAAAACAATATCGAAACTTACACGTTCTGAATGACAATGTTCAGAAGCATCGTTTGAATGTTTTTATTTTTTCGCTTCTGACCTCAAATAATACCCATGTAGGATATCGTCGCTTTTATTGCACCATTAACGATGGTTACGTATTGTTTTAAACCTTTAATTACTGACGTGACTTAAACGATAATTATATAAATATTTATTTTTAAAAGGTATGACTCATAAAAGGTACGCTGCAAGTTGTCTGGAGTTTTCTTGGATTTATTGATCAATTTAGAAAATAATCGTGAATTAGTGCGACCAATTCATGAACTAATTACAGAAATTATAGTTTTCTTTATGACAATGCAGTTGGAGCTAAGTATCCAAAAAAAAAACACCATTTTACATATTTTAACGAAGATTAGGCATTAAATATCGCAAATTATTTTGGTATTAGAGAACAACAATAAATCACAAGGTAATAAATCATCGTTATAAAATTAGTAAGACGTTAATCGATGTTTTTTCCTTCAGATATTCGATAGTTTGAAAAGCTGTGTGAGAATGTGTCATCATGAAGAATGATGAGGTGGAGTAAAATTTATCCTATATAAAAATGAGACCAAATAATAATAGAAATAAAAATAGTCTTCACCCGGCATACCAGTAGTACATACCAGTCTGACGGTTAATAATTCTTAATTTTGTTAAAAAATGTTAAAAATCAACAAAGGTTGATTCACAGTCTAATCTCTTACGTTTTATCTACGTCTAATCTCTGACATTTTAACCATTTTGGCTTAGAGTCATATTTTTTTTGAGTGGTAACCATGTCGAGTTTCGAACCAAATTTACAGTACGTACTGCTTTTCTTGTTCAATCAAAAGAAAAACTAGAGTGAAAGCCATCATATACTTGTAGAGGCTTATGGTGACAATGTCCCAACGCAAGACGCTTGTGAGCGTTGGTTCAGACGATTCAAAAATGGTGATTTCGGCTTTACTGACAAAGAACGCCTAGCTCAACCGAAAAAAAATTGCAAGCTGATTCTGCTGAAGATGCCGAATTGCAAGCATTGTTGAAAGTAGACGATATGCAAACTCAACAACAGATGACAGAGAGATTAAATGTTGGTCGCCGAACCATTTGTCATCATCTACATGCCGTAGAAAATATCTAGAAGACAGATAAATGGTTACTATATCAGCTAAACGACAGACAGATGAAAAAGCGAAAACGGTGTGCGAAGTTTTGCTTTCTCCACACGATCTTTTTTCCATCCGATCGTGAAAATTCGCAGGATACCACATTAGCTGAATACCAGACAGATGAAAAAGCGAAAAACGGTGTGCAAAGTTTTGATTTATTGTCTGTCACCCAGGACAACCATCAACATCAACCACAAGACCGAATCGCTTCGGGAAGAAAACAATGCTGTGCATTTGGTGGGATCAGAAGGGTGTCGTTTACCATGAGCTTCTGAAACCAGGTGAAACAATTAATGCCATTCGCTACCCTCAAATAATCAATGCCATGATTGAAAACCGACCAAATTCGGCAAGTGATTTTGCGGCAAGACAATGCCCCACCACACACAGCAAAAGTGGTCAGAGACACCATTTCTGTACTTGGTTTGGAACTCTTGCCCACCTGCCGTACTCACCAGACTTGGGCCCTTCCGACTATCACTTTCCATGAAACACTTGAACAATTACGGAGATCTCGGAAAATTGCTTGATAACTGAACCACCGCAAAAGATGTACGGTTTTCTTGAAGGGTATCCGCAAATTATCAGAAAAATAGGAAAAATATGCAGACATACTTTGTCTGCACATTTTTTCCATACATAAATCACATAAATATCCGCACTTTGAATAAATCATTTTTTACCTTTCTCCCAAATTAAACATGTTTTTTTTTAAGAAAAAAATAGGAATTATTAAGAGACACATCTGATAACTCTTCAAATATCTAAATAATATAGAACGAAAATCATTCAAGCCTATGCTCAAACTTCCAAACACACCGGTGAAGAGATTGAGAATTTCTATGAAGATCTAAATATAGCAATCAACACAAACAAAAGAGACCACTACATTACATACAAAAATGGAGGATATAATGGAAAATTTTGGATTGCCAAAACAAAATAGAGGTGAGTAGACCACATTCCACAAATGCCAAAAGAACTATAAACCAAATATCATCTATTTAGAAACCATGGAGCCATAAAAAACTAATATAGAATATCGATGATGGTGCGATAACATCTGAAAAACAACTGAACGAAGATTAATCACACCTGCACAAGATAAAAAGCAAGGGGGCAGTAAAAGAGAGGCGTAAGTACAAGACTGGATGGCAAAGGCAGTATTTAATTAGTATATATAGTAATAAAATTAGTATATAGTAATAAATTTAGTTTCACAAGAGATTTATTATGCCGCCAGTATAAAACCAAGGTCTGTCAGTCGGATAGTAATGTTGGTTTAATATTCAGTGCTTTCATTTCAAAAGTAGCCACCCTCAATATTTCTTTTAGCAATGAAAATTATCTCTAGACAAAAAACATGTTAATTTAGATATCGAGGGAGCAATGCAAAACCAATGTCCGTTATATTTTGTTTCACCTCCAATCACCTCTAACTAAAAAAGTTAAATGGCAACCCTTATCTCATAACATATCATTTTATAGTTCTTGAAAATACTAATTAAATTGCGTTTGCAAAAACTGAAAGCGGTTAATCCGTTCTCGTTATCTAGGGAAACATAAATTTTATAAAGTATTTAAGGGAATAGCGACATTATGTTACTCACACCATCTTTGTTTTCCTAATATAAAAAAGTAAGATCAGAGACTTTTTATTTTAACTCGTCGCTAAAATTAAAAACATTCGCATCAGAACTGCCGATTTTCAACTGTTTGTCAAGTGGTGTTAGTTGGCAGTGGAGTGACAAAATTTAACGATATATACTTTATAAGAGAAAATTGAATTTATTTTTATTTATGGTGCTGCAGATAGGTGTGTTCGCAGAACAGCCCGACTTTTTAATAAAAGGCATCCGGACAAAAATATAGGACATCAATACGTAATAAAACTTTAGATTAAATCGTCTCCTGATGATGCTAACATGGTTAGCGAAACGTGTGTCGAGCAGTTCAAAAAAAGTGATTTGGTGTTTAGTGGTAAATCTCTTCAAGTTTAGTAATATAACTTATTCAAAAATTTGATGAGACTTCCGTCCGTATATAACAAAGTGAATAAGCAGCTGAGAGTTCTTAATGAAGCCACACAGATTGAAATTTGCGGTCATTTCGCTATTGATTCAACCACTTTATTGCAAAAGTCGCAAAGTTAACAAATATTCCCATTCATCCCAAACACAAAATTTTAAAACAAAACAAATTCGTTCCTTTCAAATGCAATATTCTTTAGCAGTTCTACAAAAATGATTATTACCGAAGGATTCAGTTTTGTGAAATAATGACTGGAAGAATCCAAAATGATCCGAATTTAATAAACAATATTTGTTTCAGTGATTAAGCAACATTTTTCCTTAATGCCTTGGTAAATAAACATAACTGTAGGTACTAAGATAATAACAATCCACATGTATGTCAAGGGTCATATGCAATTTCCCCAAAAGATTAATTTGGGCTGGAAGTCTGGGGAATGAAATAATTGGTCTGATTTTTATTTAAAAAAAATTAACCGGTTAATTGTACTTAAACTTATTGGAAAATGAATTCGATCCACTCATAACACAGTCCTTAGAAAACCAAAACCGATGAAGAGGAAAACCCACTGTTAGATGAACAAAATTTATCACAAAACATCACGACGCACCACAACACTACGCATTACATGTTCGACAATGGTTGGATCAAAGGTTTCCTGACACATGGATAGGCCAGAACAGGCGCAGTGGAATGGCGGTTAGATCTCCAGATATAACGCCACTGGATTTCTTTCTTTGGGGTTATCTTAATACAGTTAAATACAGAACTCCGCCACAGTATATCCAGTACCTAAAAAATAGAATTACGCATGCATGCAGGTTTGGTTGGAAAGAAAGGACATCTTTCAAAAAGTTCGAAAATAATTCGAGAACAGATTCTATTATTGTTTAGCTAACAGTAGTGGACATTTTTCAGCACTTAAAGTAAATTTTTAACTCGTTTTTATAAAAGTACATTTATTTTATTAATTTATTTTTGTGTTTTAGCTAAACATTTTTCACTCGCACATATAATGTTATTTACAGCTATCGATAATAATATACTAATTTTCCCTCTATTACGAGAACTGACCAACCGATTTCAGTGTTGTGAACACAATTTAATTACGATTTTCAAGACCTTTAAAAGGATATATTACAAGACAGGGTTTCCGCTTAAAAATTTTTGGTGCGGGTGGGTGGAGGTAAGGAGGTGAAACATAAAATATAATGGACATTAGATTTGAAGTTCCTCTTCGATATCTAAATTGACGTGTATTTTGTCTAGAGTAAATTTTAATTTCTAAAAGAAATAATGAGGTTGGCTACTTTTAAAATGAAAGCACAGTGTGTCACTAAATATACACTAAATATGTTGAAGATATGTTCTTAAAGGGTGTGTTATCATGTTTTCTTCGAATGGACTCACGCAAATGAGACTTAACAATTAAATAATATTCTTTATTACCTATTTGACAAGTTGGAAGGAACTTTTTGCAAACAATACCACATTAATTGAAGAAAACAATTAATATGACTTTGATTTTTGACCGCTGTTGACGTGGTATCTTCGGATTTGGTTCTTATTTAGCACGATACTCCCTTGGTTGTTAAGTTGTTTCCATTTTTTGGTCATTATCCAAAGAAAGCATCTCTTCGACAACTTCAACATGATTTTTTCCAAAAAATCACTGTTTTGAACAAGGTGAGAAAACTCATAAGGCAAGCATAAATTGTTCTTCAAAATTGATGGAACTGATCCAAATGGTATTCCTGTTAAATCTATATTGTCTCTCATACTTAATCGACGGTCACTGAGTACAAGATCCTTGATTATAATAATGTGTCGTTCATTGGTTGGCGTGGAAGGTCTTCCTGAATGAGGTTCATTTTCAAATGCTTCTCTTGCTTCTCTACAATCACCAATGTCTTTGTATCATTTTATTTTTTTTGACGTAGCTTCATCGCCGTAACACTTTCAGAACATTTTTTAATAGATCAGCATAAAAACCTTCGTTTTTTAGACAAAATTTAATACAAATTCTTTGGACAATAAATTTTCCATTTTAGAAAATCGCCGACAAAAATCTTTAATATCACTAAAGACGTTATAATTTCTAACCTAACACGAGAAATTATCTGTCAGATCTGTCAAACGTCAAAAATAGTTATACCAATTTATAAAACACATGAGCAGTTAGAGCATGCAACTTTTTAAGTCATCTTATTTTTTGATTATACAGGGTGGTCCAAAGAGTGGTTTACATTTGGTTAGGCTGTAGAAAATTTGGCAGGAGGGATAAAACGGCGGGGTCGGTCTTAAACGAAACTTTTGTCACCATGCAACGCAACACTGGAGAGGAGTGTTGTGTACGCCAGTATTACCTCAACAATTTCGAGACTCATTTCCACCTTAACTGAATTTTTGTAAATTTTACTAATACATTTGTTAAAATCGATCAACTTATTTTTTTTTGGACCACTATATAGTACGTTTGAGTAAACTCAAAGAGATTTACCGCTGAACATCAAATCACTTTGCTTAACTACGCGACGCGCATTTCGGTAACCATGTAGGCATCATCGGAAAATTATTTAATCTAGGTTTGAATCGGGAACTGATTCAATCTCAGATTATATGATTCATTCTCAGATTGAATCATCTTCTAATAATGCTAATGTGGCGAGAAGTTAAATAAAGTTATTTAGTGTTTAGTTGTAAATCTCTTAGAGATTAGTGTTTCACAGCGAAGTTTCCGATAGAAGAATTGATAGTAGTTTGAATAAAAAATTATGTTATATTTTTAAAAGATCCTGGTAAGACTGAACAATAAGATGGTATACGTGTGACATCTTAACCACAACCTTAATTTTACAGGAATTACACGATGACTATAATTTCAGTCAACGAAGTACTTCAAAAATAAAAGTGTATCATTCTAACCACAAACCGTACTAATATTGAAATTCTCAATAAATTACACATTGATTTTATTACTATGTCAGTAATATTCACTAAGATCTAAATAGAATGTATTACGTAATTAATAATTAACTGAATATACTATAGAAAGTTACTAACCACAATATAACATGTCAGCCAAATGCAAATACTGAAATGTTATAATTAATATGCAACCTAAACAATTTCAAATTAAATTAATGTATAGAAATTTGTAGATTTTTGTCTATCGGATCTGATACGGGGGATTCTTTACATCGAATCTGATACGGGATAGAGTATTTTTGAGATACAGCAAACCAAGTTACTAAAAGAACTACCATATACGTTTCCACGTTACCCTCCACGCTATTTCCACGCTAACGTGCAGTACTTTTTTATTTGCGGACCACCTTAAACTTTTTATGCCAGTTCTATCGTAACATGACTATTACGGGGTGACCTGCATCTCTTGGCCGATTGGTATGATTGTAACAGTTTTCCACTGAATATGATGAAATGAAAAAAAATTACCTTTTCTCTCAAGCATAATGTAATGAACTACATATATTTCCTAAACGGTTGCGCTTTGGAAGATTGTGCAGTTGTAAAGGACCTAGGAGTGTATATCGATAGAAAACTGTCATTCAATCATCACACTGATCAAATCATGCAGCCAGAAACTGCAACCCTTGGCCTCCTAATTAGATCAAAAAAAGCGTTTGATAATATCAGCTGTTTTTAACTCCGTATAATGCTTACGATCTAGACTTATGTTTGATTCCCCTGTTTGGTCGTCTATATATTCTACATAGATTTCTCGTCTTGAGCAGGTTCAGCGGCGTTTTCTAAAGTATCTTTCTTTCAAGCAGAATAATCCCTATCCCTTCAGAGGTTAGGTGTATATTAGGAGTTAGGTGTTGTGATCAACTCCTCAGTGATATTCGATTTTATATAAACCGAGTTCAGGATAGTTTCATTATACCAACTCCTAGCATCAACTTGGCCTCTAATGCGCCGCTTTTTCGTGCATGCAACGGTTATGTGTCCTTGACTGATATTTTTCAGTTCCTACTTGCTCACTATAAATCAGCGTTTGAGAGGGTACTGAAAGTTCGTGCGGTGCTTTGGAAATAATTTTTGTAATGATCTAGGAATTAATTTTTAATTTTTATATAAATATTTTTGTACCATTGTTAGGTTAAGTTCATATTATTTTTGTTGTACCAACTTGTGTTTTGAATTGTCTATTAATGGAATAATAGCCTGTCAGACAATAAAGTATCATTTATTCATTCATATACGGGGGTAGTATTTCTCTCAAACCATTTTATGTCATAAATAACATTTTACTTATTGTTTGTATAAACAGATTGTTTAAAAACACATAAACACCGACACATTAAGAAAGTAGGATTTTTCAAGCTGAAAGGTAACGAAAAGGTAACATTTAATGAAAAGGAAAATTTCTAGTATTTATAGTTTTTTTTTTGGTAGATTAAAAGTGAAAGTTTTTGGCTCAATTTCGAAAAACACTGGACCGTCAATCTCTATCCAGAGGAAAATCGTCAACAAAAATATCTGATCATTGGTAGAGATTACTTTCAATACTTCTGAAGGTTATATAGTTTCACCATATTTTAAAAATGTCATAATGAGATTCATAGTTTCATCAGAGGTCAAATTCCTGTCAGCAAAGGCGTTACCAAATAAATGTTTGTGTGGCACTGTAATATTTGTCAGGAAAAATTCCATATAAAAAATAATCAATCGTTTCCAGTCTTATATTACCTGTATTTATACAATTATACCACTGTTGCACACATCAATGACTTTAGAGTCATTCATTTGATGACAACGATATTTATATTTAACAGCAAAATAACTTTCGAAATAGTTTAATATTTGCATTTCAATATGTTGTATGAATTATAGTTATTTGTCAATTTTATCATTTAACTGTTATCGCAGTAACTTTTTTTTGTCTCCCATATATTTGCAATCTACCCAAAGGTTATAAGCAACTGTTACAACATTTAATACAAGGCAGCGAGTTGCGAAGCAGCAGGGGTTGTGGCGCTTACATTAAAGGCCTAACATGTACAGGAACTTAAGTACTTTATAACAAGATTAATGAAATAATCTTAATTATATCTTAAATTCTATAGCTTATCTCTAAAGAATCACAACGTTTCAGTGTCTGCGTCGTTTGGCTATTCTCCAGGAGGCTGACAGCAAGGGGTACACTTCAAGTCGCGTATATACTTCGCACTCGCGCACTTGGCTTCTTCTAGTTTGATTTGTCACGAACCAAAGAGCATCATTAATTATTTTCAGACTTTTGGACTGGGATCTTTGAAGTATTTAGATATTGAATACACTACAATTGTAAGCCGTAACTCCATACGGGTTTGAGAGTCATTTTGTAGATATTTAACTTGTTAACCATCGATAGTTTGAATTTTCTACCTATTAACCAGTAAGTTTGGATAATTTTCTTCATAAAAATGTATTGTTTTCAGTTTAGTCTTCGGTCAAGTCTCATTCCAAAATAGTTTGCACAGTGTGCCTGGTGGAGTTGATGTCCATTAAGTGTTGCCTTCGGACATGATTCCTTCCTTAAGGTGAAAGTGACGTACTGACATTTTGTCTTATTCATTTTTAGGCGCCATTTTTTACTCATTCCTCTATTCTGTCAAGGGCTTCCTGAAGCTTCTCAGATCTTGGTACCCTGCTTATTTCCATAACCGTGGTATCATATGCAAAGGTGCCTATAGACATGTTTGGTGTAGTTGGTAGGTCAGCAGTGAAGATTTGAAAAAGTATTGGATCCAAGACACTACCTTGAGGTACTCCGGTTTTTATCGTAGATATATTTATACTTTTTAACAGCAAAGTATCTGTTTGTCAAGTATGATAACAATATATGATAGTATGGTGTAGGAAATTTTGACTTAAATTTGTAAAGTAAACCTGAGTGTTGAAGGCTTGTGTAATATCCACGAATGCAGCCGATCAATACTTTCTATCTTTAAAGGTGTTATTAATAATTTTCACTAAATGACATTTAGTTCGTCAAGCAAAGGCTTTGGTCTTTTTTGGAACAACTTCTCAAAAGCCTTTGACAAAACAGGAAAAAATGTAATGGGTCTATATGATGACGCTTCCAACGTCGACTTACCATGTTTTGGAACTAATATGATTTGTCCTACTTTCCACTGAGACATCCGTCTGAAGTATTATGACCGACTCGAAGTATTGCATTATAAATTCTGTGTAAGGACAACTGTTCCTGTAACTGGAATCATTACATGCAGGGTCTTTCAGAAAAAAGTACATTTTTTCAGTTGAAGAATTTTCAAGAACACCTATTTGCAATGTTTAAATAGCAACTGTTTAGTTTATCTCTGTTTGCTTTAAACCAGTACGTGAGAGAATCTGCTATATAAGAATGAGAGAAAAATTTCGAAATCTATAAATATTCTCTATACATGCACCAACAGACGACGAAACAAACGAAGAAAAGGAATAATTCTCTTCTTTACTGGAAAGCGATGGGGATCTTGTCTATACAAGATCCCCAGAACTGATTAACCCTTTGAGACCCTTTTTTTTTAAGCGCGATAAAAAATAATAAAATATTTAATTAATTTGTGTCTAGTTAGTGAATTTATTTATTTTTTTAAGAAAAATCCTAATTATGTACAAAATGTTTTAATAGACCTAATTTAGAATAATTTATTATGTACATAATGTATTTATTAGACAAAAAATATTACATAGATATTAAAAATACTTAATTAAGAAAATAAATAAACGTTTACGAAAATTATTTTCTATGATACATAACAAAACAGTTTCTTTCTTGTTTATACGTTAATGTACCCTACACTTATCACAAAAGAAATGCATTTTATTGTTATATTTGTCCTTTTTGCACCGCTTTTCTTCCTTACTACCGTGATAGCAGATGATCTATGGAATCGTAATGTACTTCTGAACATGGGCTGATTTTTTTATTACATTTGGGAATTTTTGATCTTGACACCCTAGGTGTTACGCTGCTTGGCCTTCCTATTTGGCCTTGACCTTGGACTGGTTTAACAACTTTTACCAAACACTCTGTTAAAAGTAAACGGAAGTTTAAAAGACCCATATGATTTTTTTTTAGGATCTGTAATCGATAAAAAACTTGCCTATATTCAAACCAACTGTTGAGAACACCCAACTCAACTGCATGAAATATTAGGCGAAGTGTCTACTTTCTAGAACGAATATAAATTCTATATAATCCGATTATTTGATCGAGTACACCCATTGAGTGATTTTTTTTTCAATTTCAGGTCTATAGCATCCACATACTTCTTTTCGATCTTATCCCACCTAGAAACCAAGTCTTCCTGCCCAACACCCATAAAATTCAAAACGCTACTGTACGATTATCCATCCATTTTACTAATGTAACATCTCTATTTTCGGTTGTTAGTTCATCATGGGACCCCCTATTGTGGAGGTTTGCTAAATCTATTCACTCTTACTGTCCCAGGAGCATATATTTTTTATGCTTTAGAACTTGAAATAATTGTCAAAATACAATTTGTAAGCTTCTTTTTCTATTCGTTCTAAAAGATAAATGACCACTGATGTTCCAAGGCCAACTGTTTTTAGGTTGTCTACGTCCAAACCAACAGACCTTCTACATAAAATAAAAAATTTTACACCCCAGTGGGTTGGTTTACTTTTTGTGTATTGTTTGATTGATAAGTGTTCTTCATATTCTTCCAAATCTAACTCTACGCAACGATTTCTAATGGCATCATAAAGAGGACGTACCTTGTATAATTTATCATTACTTTGTTCTGGATTCTGGATTTTGGATTTTCTGGATTCTCCAAATTATTGACACAGTGTAAATTCATTTGAATTGGGAAAAATCTGTCTCTTCTCATTGTATCTCTAAAGAGATTTATGCATAAGGATTTTTCCAAAAACAGCCACACTTTTGGAAATTTTTAGGCAGCCAACCTGCACGAACAATATCTGGTAAAAGAGTTTGGAAATGATTTTCCTCTTCCCCTTGTTCATCGTCGCTCAAATCCAAATTGGATGAATTCTTTAGAAAATCCAGTAAAATAGCTGCATGTGCTTCATTTTCTGGATCATATGTAATTTCTAAAATAAAAGAAATACGTACTATTTGGACCAACTGTACGGAATTATGACCACTATAAACGGCAGCATTATTTTAGGCAAGCAACTGTTATAACCAATTGTGCATAATTCTGCCACCTAAAAAACACCGCCATTTTATTTCAGGCTGATAAAAGATCTCATTTGGTTCAAACCTTTGTTTCCAATATTAGGTAATAATATATAAATTTATTCCCATCGTGGAAATCACCGAAATGTCAAAAAGTGGTAGTTCTCACATTTATCACAGGATAACGACACTAGCCTAGTATATTACAAGAAATGTGCATTATTATGTACTTTTCGTCTAAATGCTACATAATTAGTTTTTGAAACAGAAAAAATATATGAAATATGTATACATAACTTTGCGCATGAGGTCTCATATGGTTAAGGTAGTTTTAAGGGACTTTACTAGTAAGCAAATATCATGATACACGGTGACAACATAAATGACAATGAGGAAAAACAATATAATTCGCGTGATACAAGGACCTTATGGCAATGAATACAAAGCTCCTACGCAAAAACATGCATAAGGGAACATGGGTCTCACCTGATGGACGCGATGGCAGGACAATGTAAAAAAATTGCTGAAGAACTACTGCACATCAAAAACTAACAAGGGGCTGCTGAAGATCGATACGATTGGAGGCGAAGATTGAACGAGATCAAGGCTCACTAACGGGTTGTAACGCCACAGTAAGAAGAAAAAGATCAAAAAGGAAGATTAACATATCTATTTTTGCTAATGCTGATCCTCAAAAGACTGCAACAATAATTTATTATAAAAATATTAAATTATATATAATTATAATAAAAATATTTAAAAATAAATAAAGTCACATTTAATGATTTGGTACAGTAATTCATGGAAAACTGCCATATAAAACAAACATATTACTATTTAAAATCAGACCCTAAAAGTTTAGCGGCAAACCCATCATCTAAAATAAATAATTCGAAAAATATTACTATGTATTCTAGAGAATGGTAAACTGAAATTTCATATATATCTCTACAATAAAAAAAAGACGATTTACATAATATTTGTGTGATTCGTTAGATGACCGGCTACGAAGTTACAGACATACGAGTTTTATTACTTGTTTATGGAATCAAGTGAACACGTTTTAATATTTTCTTAAAAATTAATATAATTGGCTGATCTAATATCTGGTAAGATATGAAGTATAAAGATACAGAAAGGTAGCTTCTTTTCTAGTAAAGCTAGCCGATTTAGATATTTTGTTTTGATAGTTTTCGAAACCAGGTAAATTCGATATTTGTACTTTTATAGAAAAAAGCGAATGTCATGTGTTAATTGAACACTACATTTTTCGTGGAAAAACCCGCCCCGCCAACTGAAGAAAAAGCAGCACGAATCAGGATCTGCGCTCAGGACATCCCGTTGAAATCACTTCTGAGGAAATGGCCAACAAAATGAAAAAGGCTAAAGAGATTGTTGAGACAATGAACCTTTCAAAAAATGCTCTCTTTCACTGGTGCTGTTTCATAACAATAATACATTTCGTTATTCGTCCGTTGTTGCAACAGAAAAACTGATCAATTGTGCTTCCACTAACTGCATTTTCTTTCAAAAACGAATGTATTTATACACTACTACCTAGCTGATAAGAATGAATAGGAAATAATTCCTCAATAATTGCCAAGCTTGTAAGAATTTCAAGGTATAGCCTCCAAACTGTGTTTTATTATATCGAGGACAATTATATCGTATATTAATGATTGAACATTTGTTTTTTTTTCTACAGAAGCGCTACACATTTCAATCTGAACTTTTACATTTTTCTGTCAAAATATTATTTTACTTATTTTAACCTTAACTATATAATTAGTTATTAATTTATTTATTATTTGTTAGAGATAAATTCAAAAAAGCTAAAATTTATACTTTTCTTTTTCACATTCTTTCCATTTCTTCTTCAAAATGACTTCTTACTAGGCTAATTGAAAAGTTCGCGGAGCGACACCGATAGAGCAGTAAGAGAACAATATAATCTATTACATTTTGGAAGTTTCATCCTTCATATATACATATATGAAAGTTCAACTCTATCGTACATATGCATTCGTACAAAAACAGCAGTTTAAAGTAAACGTAACAGTGTTATTTTTTAAAATAAAATAATTCTTTATAAAAAAAGGTTTAAAAGCAATAAAAATTCACAGTGAAATGGTAAATGTATTAGGGGGAGTCTGCTCTTTCAAAAACAATGGTTTGTAAGAGGGCAGGTAAGTTCCGACGTGGTCGTACAAACCTGGATGATGATCCTCGTTCTAGACGTCCAATAAATGCAACTACTGAACAAATAATTAATTCTATACATGAAATGATTATGGATGCCAGACAATTGACTTTGAGTGAAATTGCTGGGCCATGGGTATCTCAACTGAACGAGTGTTTCATATTTTGAAAAAGGAATTGGGCTTCAGAAAGTTATGTGCAAGATGGGTGCCGCGTTTCTTAAATTCTGATCACAAACGACTTCGAGTAAAACTTTCTCTAACCAATATTTGGATCTTTTTCTAAAGAATAAAATAGATTTTAAACATTGTAACTATGGATAAGACTTGGGTTTACCACTATCATCCTGAACTGCGACAACAAACCGCAGAGTGGACTGAGTCCGGTTTGTTCAGCTCCGAAGCAGCCAAAATATCCGAATATAACCGAAGCAGAAAAAACCTAGTTTAGCCAAGAAGAATATCATTTTTTATCAAAACAAATGCACCTGCTCACAGAGGTGTTCTTGCAATGGCCAAATTGAAGGAGTTACAATACGAATTGTTGGAGCATCTATCATGTTTACTAGATCCGGCCCCCTTTGACTTTCATCTGTTCCCAAACCTCCGAGGCAAGTATTTTTCTACAAATGAAGTATTTATAGCCGCCGTAGATGAGTATTTTGAAGGACTTCCAGAAAATCACTTCAGAGATGGATGAACTGGAGAACCGCTGGAAAAAAATTTATTGAGCTTAATGGGAAGAATAAAGTAATTTTTTCAACTATAAACTTGTTTTATCATTTCTGCTCAGCGAACTTTGCTATTAGACTAGTATTAGGTAAATCAAATATAGTTTACATTAAACCTGGCCATATTACAAAGTCGTTTCTTTCGAACCATATCACACCAAGCAACCACAGCAAAAATAATTGTCTAAAATATATATTATGCAAGATAAGTTAAAATAAAATGCGTAAAAATGCTGATACTACAGATATTTGAACATAACTGATATATAGGGTGTTTCAACAAATTACGAATTAAAAAAATGTTTCGATTTTCTATAATTAGATTTTAAAATTAATGCTTGGGTCTTTATTTATATAAGTGAAATCGGACTGGAGTGATACAGGAGCATATAGGGACTTCTAGCTGGCCCAGGATGTTATCCGCTTATCCTATACGAGGAGGTTCTTGAGGAAGCAATGGTCGCGAAAGATAGTTCGAAGGATAGGACAACCGGTAGGGACTCTTAGTATATTTACGAGACTCACTCGAAAAGTTATCGATCTGACATCAGCAAGAGACCTGTCAAATATGAAAAAATGATAATGATATTTGTCAAATATGATTAGTTAGATGTGTGCTTTAAAGTTCCAGATACATGAGTTCAGTTGTTTGTTTCCGGTAATCGAGTAAAATAAACAAATTGATAAACAAACAAGACAAACGAAATATTCGGTCAGCGATTTAAAAACAAAAACACTACAATGATTGAACTAGTTTTATTTTTAAAAATGCGTCAAAGCGAGTGCGTGATTTGCGAAGTAGAGAAGGAAGGTGCCGTATGAATATTCACCGCTCAGCTATGATTCAAAGATTTTCAGAAAGGAGACATGAGTCTTGAAGTTAGGTCGTAGAAGTAAGTCGGTCTTTCGATGACGGCGTTTTAAGAGCAGCTGTAGCTGTAAATCCTAAAATACATTAGAAAGCTTTAAGCAGAATCAGGAGTATCCCACCCTACCGGTAACCGATATTTTCGAAGCATTGAAATGGTTCCAAAGAGCTATAGAAGCATCTCTCATGAACAGTCACCGCAGCAAACCACGCGTCAGGCTGAAGTGTAAAACTGTTCTCAAAACCCGTACTGATTTTCGATTAATCAAGCGGATTGTTACCTGTTATGAAAAAGGACTTATTTCAGCAATTCTAATGATGTAAAGTGGGTTATGCCTAGACAACCAGCTCTTTCGGGACCAAGGCAAGAAAGATTTGTCCAAAAAGGTAATACTGTGTGTTTGGTGGAACTCTACTCAGCTCAATTTGAGAGAGTACACGCTGTTCTGGCTAAAAAATATCCAGCTTTAGACACACTTCACAGACCACCTTAAAATTAACGAATTGGATTTTAAACTTCTCCCAGCCCCAGCCCAGCATACAGCCCCGACTTCGCTTCGTCGAATTACCATTTGTTCCGGTCATATGGTTCACTTTTTGCAAATAAAAAACAAACAGAACTGAAAAAGAGATAAAAACTGACTGAGTCGAGTTTTTCAACTCAGAAGAGGAATAGCTACTGGCTCAAAGATGGGCTAAGGTCATCGAAAACAGATAGAATAACCTCCAGATATAAATGTTTTTAACAGTGAATAACTTACTACCCCAAAAACGCAAATACCTTTGTTACACGATCGCATAATAGAATAGGGCAATTTATAATCCGCAATCATATAACAAATATGTTTTTTTTAAGTATACAATAACGAAATAAAAGCGAAAACAGCGTCATTTCTCAAGTTAGCGAAACTGAAACAACATTGGCAAATTTGACGTCTATTAATAAACGCTTAATTTATTTGTACTGGCAATACGATCTCTTAAAGGTTACCAAAATATTAGATCATCGCTTCTAAAAATATCCGTCTTCATCTTACCTTTCAATATAGCCAAATTACTTTTTCTCTGTTAATTAACACTCAAAACAAACGTGGTTCTCTCTTAAGCGGTGAAAACAACTGAGACTACGCAACACTCGACAAGGTTAAACAATTGGAAAAATTTTCGACCGATTTTTCACTTATTATGTTTTTTCAGTCGGTTTTCAATGCGGGAGCGCAACTCACGAAAATCGCGGACCAAATTGCGCGACGATTGCGAATCAAACTTTGAATTTCGAGCCCATAAGCCGATCGGGTTTGATCGGATCCGATCGAGCGGTGTCGGTTGATTGTTGACCGTCGCCGCTGACCATGATGTCTTGACGAGGTGGCCGTGACAAGATTGTGTACAGAGTGCATTAGGGATTGTAAATTGTCATGGATAATGTTCTATGATGTTTTGACTATTTGTTAGTAGGAGTAAATAAATAAAGAAACATTAAATATTTATTATTTCTGAACGTTGCCAAGTTGAACAGGTGCAGTATCAAGAATGCTTTTTTCTGATTTTATTTCTGGAGAAAAACAAAATAATTAGGGCATATAACATTCAACTAAAATTTTCACTATTAAAAGTCAACAAAAACAGACATTTTCAAGAATAATCAAAGAAAATATTGCGTTGGTACAAAAAATAAACAAATAAACAAGTATAAAACTTGTATATGTGCTTTATAAGCATATAGAAATATACGACGTTGCAGAAGATAAAAAAGCATTTTATTTTTTAAAGATAATGGCTGAAAGGTGATTAAACGTCTTTTCGCAAACACTCTTCTCAACACCATTCTCAAGAGCACACATTACTCATTGTAAGTTTTTAAAACAGTAGGTATACCTATGATGAATATCGGCAACCTTAGAAATATGTCTCTTCACAAGTGCAATCTAGGAACAGTATGTGTATCTTGGACAGACAATAATAGGAACCTTAAACGGATACTAAAAAAAAACAACAAAATGCCTCAACATTTGAAGACAAAAGTGTACAATCAATGTATCCTCTATGTTCTAACTACTATGATTCCCAGACATGGAGATCTACAAAGGTTAAACTGGACAAAATACCAAAAACACAAAGAACAATGGAGATACAGTAGGTCTCAAAAATATCGCCAGCCGCAGTGGTCTGGTAGCTGGTTCGATTCCAGAGCTTGGATGGATGTTTTCTTTTAATTCTTCTGTCCGTCTTTTTTCCTACCCTACACACACACACACACTTATATACACTCACATATATACACACACACACACACACCCACATATATACACACACACACACCCACCCATATCCACACCTATATGTCTGTGATTGTTTCTAGGCAAGAGTGTAAAATCCGACAACGAACTACCCCTCAGTCGCGCCAGTTAAAGGCTGGGTAAGGCCGGATGCCTTCTGAGAAGTGTTCTACGTTGGTTACTCGCCAGTCGGTAGGCTTCTTGATAGACTCATGGGTAGGTACATAACCAAGGGTTGATAGCCTGAGGGGAGTGCTGGCCTGGGTTTGTCGGTAGCTGATGACCGTGGTTCGGAACCCACGTTAAACTGTAGGTCCAGTTGCTAAGTAGCCTTAGATGCTAATGCGCCTCTAACCGTAAATCCTTTCCTTTCCTTTTCCTTTTCAAAAATATCTTGACAAAGATAAAAATTGGCTTAATTAAAATTGCAACTGAAATACAAAAACTTTTTTTTTTTTATTATTAAACCATCATTTGAGAACAATAACTTTTACAATAATAAATAACAAATAACTTAGAAAAATGATAAATCAAAAGTATTTTGACATTAGGGTAGAGCGGGGCTAGTTGATCATGGGGCCAAGTTGTTCAATCGAAATATCTCGAAAACTAAGCAACGTACAACAAAAGTGTAACTAGCGAAAAGAAAGGGTTAAGGGAGGGGAATACATAGCGCGACTGTCAATTGCTGTCCGGCGCTCCGATAAAATAAGAGAACGCTTTGTTTTTTTTTCAGCGTAAAAAAAAATTACAGGTCAACATAATTTTTCTACTATACTCGTATAAAAACACTTAATAAGGACCACGTAAGTATTTAAAGATTACTGAATTATTGTTCTTTCGATTATAGATGGTTATTTATTTATAACTCTTATAATTTTTTTCTAACCTAATTTTTATTTTGTTGTCTCAACTAGGGCTAGTTGAGCAACGCACGCTCAATATTTGCTCAACTAGCGCCACTAGATGTTCATTGTAAAAAACCAAATTTTTCTTTAATAAATTAATAACCATCAATTAATTTGAGCATGTGATGATTCTACACAAAGTTTACTAATTAAAATTAATTATATTGACAATTGTATTAATGATTATTATTACATTTTAGGATGTGTACATATAAAAGAAAGGCCTCAAAAGGTTTAGCTACTAGTCAACAATTGAGTGATGTAGCAAAAGCTGTAGAGAAGGAAAAAATGAATGTAAATGCTGCAGCCAAACAATTTAATATTAACGGGATGTCTTTAAAGAGATAGGTTTGTATTAATTGTGATAGAGACAAACATGATTAATAATTTGAGATTATTTATTATCTAGCAATATTCTTGATCTTATAATTAGTTACTACTTTAATTTAATAATTATTCTTAAGTACATATATAATTTTAAATATAAAAAGTGTAATAATAATCCAAAGATTCGAAAGATTTAATTTTGTTTGATTTTAATTTTATTTTTTCCAGAGTTATAATAACAATATGAGTATGTAATAATCATAATAAATAAATATTTGCTTGTTGATTCCAATTATTTTGTATTCAGATCATTCTATACAGTCATCAAGTCCATTTTAGCCATTGCTGAACTAGCCGCACTAGTGGGGCACGTTGAGCAACTAGGAGCGCTCTCGCATTTCCGACAATAACTTATGAACTTGTACTCGGATTGTTTTTACACCGCTAGACGTTTTGCAGAAGAGTAAATTACGAACCTAACAGACTAAGAATCAATTATATCCGATGCATATTCTTAAAGTTATGGGAGATCAAATGAAAAGTTGCTCAACTAGCCCCGCTCTACCCCACATTCAAAATATTTCTAACACAATAATTATCAATTGTAGTAATGAGTTAATCAATATTTAGTGGTGTATCCTTTGGCTTTCATGACAGCCTCACAAAGCGTCGGCATTGAATCAACTGACTTTTGTATTCCATCTAAAGGAATTCGGTCTCATTCATATTTAAGAGCTTTGTATATTTTCTCCTTATTTAAATAATTTTTGCATCTTACTCTGCGATCTACTCTGCTTGGATTTGTGTTTAGGGTTGTTGTCTTGCTGAAAATTCCACTTATCTGACATGTTTTGTTTAGGGTATGGTAGCATATAAGTCGTCAATGTATCACCCTACATGAATCTATCCAAATTGCCTTCAATTCGAACTATAGTCTCAACTGCATGGCGTGAAAAACATCCCCAAACCATCACATTGTCGCCTCCATGTTTAAACGTGAATATTTGATATCGAATATCATATGTCTTGTTTTTAGGGCGTCGAATAGACTTAATTCCATCAGATGACACTAAATTAAATTTGCCTTCATCGCTTCACAAACATTAGACCAGTCTGAACTTGTCCATGATTTGCACTGTTTTGTAAACGCAAGGCGAGCCTTCTTATTTTTCACAGATATCAAGAGCTTTTTTGCTGGTCTACGAGCCGAGTAAACCAAAGGTTCCTAAACGTCTTTTAACAGTTGAAACGTGAATGTTTATGTCGTAATTTTCTTGCAAATCATTTTTTATTGCTACCGCCGACTTACGGCAATCAATCACATGTAGATAACATTTTTATTAACCATCTACATTGCAAATAGTTTTTTTTTCAGACGACCATTTCAAGGTTTATTTTCAATAGTGTGTACTAACTTCTGTTTGCGTTGTCCCTTGGTTTAGTGCATTTAATACCGTTTTTTTAAGTCACTAGAATATTCTTTACATTTGGGCATATTAATATAACCACAATAAATCAGTATAAACACTAATCGAAGCTAAACAGCAGCTGATGCCTGCTGCCATTAAAATCGAACAGATTGTCAAAATACTGTTGAACTTAGGTGTCATATTTCTGCGGTGGCGCCAAATTTAAAGAAAGAAGTTGTAACCTGATACCTGTAAATGACTACAGTAATATTGCTCTCAAAAATACTATATATATATATATATATATATATATATATATATATATATATATATATATATATATATATATATATATATATATATATATATATATATATATTCATACTAATCGAAATATCAATGAATATTATTTTATCAAAATACTTTTGAGCGCTTCTGTAGGATGAGTAAAATTGTCAGACCGAAAATCAAATACTTAGATCTGAAGTAAAACTGAAGTTAAAGATGTGAGGGAACAAGTGGCTCAACTAAAAAAAAACCTAATACAGCATTGGAGACCATAATTGGGGAAAAGAAAGAAAGATAAGATGGGGCAATAATTTGAGAAAAATGGCATGCTATAGTAAAAACATGTAGAACAGAAGAGAAATAGGTTGAACGACTTGATGGAGGCCTATGTCCAAGATTGGACGTTATTGACAGAAAAAAGAATAATGATAATTCAAATTATTTTCTTTCGTTTTATTGAATCATGATGTTATTAGGTCTTCAGCTTAATTCTCGGTCTTTTTCCATTCGATCATTATAGTTATAATGCTTAAACCAGTGGCGGCTCGAGGGTTTTTAAAGTGGGAGGGCGTAGAAGAAATGTTATTATCTTTCTTCAAAATAAGATAAAATAAGAGTTCCAAAGAGCTAAAACTAATTTTTCGGCCAAATATAATAAAATGAGTAGTTAATAGAGTAGTTAACAGTCTTAGTAGCTTTCTATTTAATTCGTCCGAGAATGGATGATAAATATTGTTCAAAGTTGGCAAAAAATATATTTAAACCGAATAGTATTATTATTCATACTTTCTATGCTATTTAAGCAATATGTTGTGCAATATTCATTTGCAATTATACACTGTGAGTCATAAATTTGGCAAAATGTTCTCGTTAATTTACAGTTGCTATTAATCTGCACCATTATATTATATTACCATTTTAAAGGTCAAAATACTAATATATATCTTAGAAAACACATTTTAATGCGCTTATTTGTTACTACAGTACAAGGTTTGGTTGGAAAGTAATGAAAAGCGCACTGAATGGCCAATAGAAAAGGCAGTTGAATAGTTATGTAAACATCACCATATTCTTTAAATGAATACATGCATTTTGTAATGATGTATTTAAAGCTTCCAATAACTGATATTTCAAGTTTCTGGAATCTTTTCTTTACTCTTAATAGCACAAAACGTGAAAATAGATTTTAGGATCGTACGAGAAACATTAGGTTTATTTTAAATTAGAGAAAAATGTCACAGAAAGTATACATTTTTAATTCAAACCCTTTACGCTAATAAAGCTATAAGCTTTTTATGTGGTTTCTGCATCAATCAAATAAAGTTCCAACTGAAGAAAAAGTTCAGAAAATATCTGAAATTCTTCGGAATGGAAATAAGATCTTTGGTACAATACACAGCATGTCGGAAAAATAACGAAACTCTCAAATTAAAAAAAAACAATTATTTATTTTCCAAAAATATTTTATTTTCATTCAAAATGCATCCCTTCGTCTCCAATACATCGCTGCTATATGCTAATATAGAGTTTTTATATCGTTTTTCGGAATCACCTTAATGATCCTCATCACGGCTTCTTGGTCTTGTGTAACACTAACATAAAACGGCCTTTCATGGCCAGTTTGAGTTTCGAGAACAGAAAATAGTCTCGTGGACATAAATCAGGCGAATACGGAGGATATTGAAGCACACACTTTTTCACCAAAAATTCACGAACAGCAAAGGTCCTCATTTTATCCGTTTGTTTAAATCCTTTTTCATATTTTTTTGAAATTTAACAAAAAAATTGTTAAAATTTAGTGAATCGTGACTTTGATCGTATTTAATTCCTCTGCTGTCCAAGTCACATTTTACCGCACTTTTTCCACTAACTCATCGTGATTTTTGGATCGATTTCCAAAGCATCACGACCGTCGTGGAATCGCTAATACCACTCGAACAGACATGTACGGAATAAGTGATCATCACTATAAACTGTTTTGATTAATTCAAATGTTTCTATAGATGTTTTGCCGAGCTTGAAACAAAATATAATGTTGGTTCTTTGTTTCATCATGTGTTTGTACCAAGATGACAAGAAATACTGTCACTTTAAGCGCTATAACTTGATATTCCGTAGATTGATTCTAATGAGAGTGGTCTGGTTTTATAGAAGAGATATACGACTTTCAAATTATATATTGTTCCAATAGATGGCGCTAGTAGTTTTCTTTAACTTTAAAAAGTTCAATACACGACCACGACAAGCGTACAAAAACAACATTGTAGATTGTTTCGCCTCTGAATTATACACATACATCTACGATTTGTCTTCCTAAATAGCTGGATATGTAGAGTCAGTTTGGACTGTCAATCCTCAGACCCAAGATTTTTCGAACTTTTTAATACCCTCATTTAATCGTTCGCAACCTTTGAATATAATACAGGAAAGAACATATGATTCTGTAAGTGGGACAAGAATGGTAACTGCATATGGCCGACTACTGTTTCCGGTTTGGCAGTAGCGTATGGCAGTATGAATAAGAAACTGATAAAAATTTACAGTTGTTTAAAACAATAAATTATTGTATAATTATAGTTACAGTATTAAATTAATGAAGACTTACTGGATACGGCAGAGAATGTCAACTACTATTTAATTCTCAATTTTAAATTTAAATTAAAGTTTTAAGTTAAAGTTTTAGAAGAGGAGTACTATAATCAGCTGATGGTGTTGATTTCTGCCCCTGGAGAATGTAAAAATTTAAAATAATTTAAAAGAAATCTATTTTTTCAAAGAGTAAAGTGTCTTTTATGTGGCTAGCTCGACAAAAAGTTATTAAGAAATTGGAATCTCCTGTCATAAAATCAGTTCATTTCCAAAAATTGGTTAGGTAATCAGTTGCATCTTGCACTGAGTTGATGTTCATATTTAAATTAGGCATATAAATTATTTATTATTAAAATACATATATCCTTTCTGTATTTAGTTGTTAAGTGTTTATTGTCCCTTAAACAAAATTAACTTTGTATGTACACTACGAATGTTTTCATCTACTACAGCCTTTTTACAAATATAGTTAATTCTTATAGTGTAAATAGACAATAAATAAACTAAAGTGGGAAATATAAACTCGAATATAAACTCATTTTCCGCTACAACCAAAAAAAGCTAACTTTCAAGAACATATGCTATGAAAGATGTTTATCAAAATGATGAAATAAAAAAATACATATTTTAAAAGGCCCACTTCAATTGTTAGAACAACATTTGGTAGTAGTCTCACTTTGGGAACCATTGAAAAAAAAACTAGTTTAATAACATGAAATCCATACATTTACATTTATTAGTACGATGATTTTTGAAAAAAATAGGATTGTAAAATAAGTTAACATTCTGTATTATTAGTTATATTTTATAAGTTCTTTATATGAGTTAAGTAATATGTTTTGTATGTATTAAACGAAAACTAAAAAATAATCAGAATTTTTAAGGCTCAGTATCTCAGAAAACTAAACAATTTAGAATACACGTTAAAAACAAAGTTCTAAAGGAAGATAATCACTACCTCGATAACATTATAATTATTATTTTACCTACATATCAATTTGACTACGCCTATGCATACCAGGCGATTTGTTGGCTTTATAACCTTAAAATTTAATTCAAACAAAATTCGTATTTATTTCTAAATAATTGACAAATCTAGTATTAAAAACACTTACCTATGTAATGTTACTCCGAAATTTTTAGTTTTTCATGCCAGGGAAAAACCACAAGACGAACAAATAACCATATTTTGTGTGTTTGCCTTACTTCCGATATTATTGTTTTTATAGTCAACATAGTAAGTATTAATATGTATTTACACTAGAACACAACAAAAGTATTCCAGTACACTTATTCCTTCCCGTCCCCATTTATATGTGCATAAAGATAAGCAACGCACGTTCCTGTTAGTTTTATATGCAAAGTTCGAAACCAAATCCGGTAAATACTGCACATGTGGATGCACTTCGAAGCGTATTTCATGGAGTTTTGAAGCACCAACTCCAGACGTGTGTGCACGGGCATCATGGCGGAAAAGAGCACTTTCTTTTTGGCAAAACTTGTACGCTTCGCCTAAATAGCAACCTTCAATTAGCGATGCGTAATACACCCTTGTAGCACCTGAAGACTTTGATTTTAATAGCGCAATTAGTCCAAAACTGCCCAACATTTCTTCATCTGTATCTATGAAGATCTCAATAAATTATAAAAAGGGGTTTTTCTCAATTTACATTCCATTGTATATTAGTTCCAAAAAAAATATTATTTTTTCTTTTATTTCATTTCGAATAGACCTCGTACTTTGGTAACAATTAAACACATTAAAATGTGATTTTTAAAACATAAATGAGTATTTTGACCTTCAAAACGGTAGAAAAATATTAAACGAGAACATTTTGCCAAGTTTATGACTCACACTGTATAATTGTAAATTAATATTGCCCAAGATTGCTGATCTAAAATAGAAAGTATAAACAATATTGTTCGATCTCAAAGCGATATATTTTTCACCAACTTTGAACAAGATTTTGAAAAAGAATTACTATTTTCTCTTTAAAACTTAACAGCCTAGATCACTGACTCTCGGACGAATTAAATAGAAAGCGACACGATAATCTCTAAACCGTAAGAAAAATGTAAGGATTATGTTGGTTAATATATCTAATGAAATTGAATTCCATTTACTAACGTCAATATACATGTCAGTAAAAATACGCTGTTAATTAAAATCTTTTTAAAATTTAGTCTGTATCTTTATATTTAGTGAATATCTTCCTTTTAAATATAAATATTTTCTTGTACTTTTGTGGTTTCTAAATATTTTCAATGAACTTCTCCAAAAAGAAAAAATCTGCTGGCCTAAACTCATCCACAAAAAAAACAGGCAGTTATTTAATACGGATATTTATTGTACAAACCTTTAAATTATAAATATTTGCTAAATATTATAGTAAAAGGTGGCAGATATGTATTTTTGAACATAGGGTAGTCTATAATCAAGGTCTATAATCAAATTATTTTATAGGCTGTTTACTGTAGTTTAGAGATTAGTAGCTTTCTATTTAATTCGTCCAAGAGTGGATGATAAATATTGTTCAAAGTTGGTCAAAAAAATATTTAAAACCGAATAGTATTTTTGTTCATACTTTCTAGGCTATTTAAGTAATACGTTGTGCAATATCCATTTACAATTCTATACTATGAGTCATAAATTTGGCAAAATGTTCTCGTTAATGTACAGTTACTATTAATCTGCACTATTACATTATATTACTATTTTAAAGGTCAAAATACTAATGTGTATCTTAGAAAACACATTTTAATTTGCTTATTTGCTACTACAATACAGTATTTGGTTAGAAAGTAATGAAAAGCGTACTGTATATTAAACAAGAAAAGGCATCTCTAATGATGATTTATAAACTGTAAAGCACAGAAAAAAATGTAAGGATTATGTTTGTTCATATATCTAATGAAATTGAATTTCATTAACTAACGTCACTGTACAGAAATAAACAGGTCAGTAAAAATACGCTTTTTAAAATTTAGTCGGTATCTTTATATTTAGTGAATATTTTTCTTTTAAATATAAATATTTTCTTGTACTTTTGTGGTTTCTAAATATTTTTAATGAACTTCCCCAAAGAAGAAAATATCTCCTGGCCTAGACTCATCCACAAAAAAAAACATAGGCAGTAAATTAATATGGATATTTGTTGTACAAACCTTTAAATTATGAATATTTGCATTTATTCTCATTCAAAACCATAAATGGAATCTGCGTCAGCTCATAATCGATGTAAAGTAATTCATGTACATATTACCCATGTAGCCTGTTATTGTTGACTTTCAATTAATTCCATCTACAATAAAAAGATAAATTGTTTATCTTGAAATTCAGTATATTTTAGAGTGAGTTTGTATAATTTTTTCACCAATAAATTCGTTTTTAGAGGGTTTATTAGTGTTTTTGAGTGTAATTTTAACTACGGGTTGTGATGGGAAACTTAGTGAGTAAGAAAAAGAAAGGTTTTTCCGATTATGAAATTGCAAAGAATATTTCACGTAATACCTGAGTAATGGACCATTTAGTTAATAAACAGGAAAATCATGACAGAAGGAAGAGTTCTGGAAGACCGCAAGCAATTACAATGCGAGTAAAGTTGTTAATTTTGAGAATCACTTCAAATTCTGCCCCATTTACGCCCGCCATCATGCAGGAAGCAGGCATCCATATCTTCTATAGTTTTCATACATGTTTCAAAGCATGTTAGAAATCGAAAAACCGTCTTTTGACGATTTAGCCGCACCAGAGTTTCTTTTCCAACAGGACAACGCTCTAATCCACAATACAAAACTTGTTAAAAACTGACTTCGAACCAAAAATATAGATGTTTTGGAATGGCCAGTCCGTTCTCCCTATTTGAACATAATAAAAAATGTTTAGAGTCTTCTATCAAGAAAGATTTTCAGCAATTGTAAGCAGTTATCAAAAGAATCAAAAGAAAATCAAAATCAATCAACAGAAGAACTGTGAAGTGCAATTTTAACCGCCTGTGATAAAATTGACCAAAAGTAGATCCAGTCATTGTTTCAAACTATTGCTGAAAAAATTCATATTGCTGAAAAAAAATCATCCATGTGAACTGTTGCTGTAGCTTCGTCATACATGCATTCCAGTAGGCTTACGTAAGCTCTGTCTACCTCTTGGTTAAGTAATGCACCCATTATGGTTTCCTTTAAGATCGAGTCAAATGTCTTTTCAGAGGCAATAAAAACCAAGCACAGTGCATGACGTATTCATTGTACCTTTCTATGGCTTGTTGGATAACCTGGATGGCAACCATTGTACCTTTCTAAGTCTTGTTGGATAACCTATATGTGAGCCCTTATACTAAACCCGCTTCTGAATCCTGCTTGCTATCTTCGTTGTGTGTTCTTAATATTCTTTTAGTTATTATCTTGGTTAAAACTTTGTATATTACTGATAGGACGCTTATTGGATGTCTCAGATCTTCCTGTGCTCCTTTCTTATGAAGAAGAATCACTTCCGCATATATATATATATATATATATATATATATATATATATATATATATATATATATATATATATATATATATATATATATATATATATATATATATTTATACTAAAAGAAGAATGCAAAATTATGAGAAAAATTCTCGGCCCAAAACTAACAGAGGGAGGATACATACTATATTCCAGGAAGACCACAGAGAGAATGTCCAACGTAGCGGCAGACATAAGAAAAAAAAGGTTGAATTTCTATGGACATTTCAGTAGATTCCCACCGACAAGACTCATCAACAAAATTCCTACATACATACAAGGACTCAAGTTAACAGTGGCATGGATCGCACAAGTCAGAGCTGATGTGGGAAGGGCACAAATGGATCCGACAAAGATTGAGGACAGAAGCAAGCACAGAAACAAAACACATATGTGGAACGTCGCATCGGAGAGTGAAGTTTCAAGGAGATCGGGGACAAGGTGGACGGAGGAGAAAAAGAAGATCCACGGAGAGAGGATGAGAGAAGTGTGGAAGATCAGAAAGAATACTCAAAAATGAGTCGGATTGCTTTACGTTTATTGATTTTTCTACCTTGCCGCCACGTTGCCGCGTTTCTTCTTTTTTCAGAAAGGATTTCCATACTTTTGGAATGTTGCGAGCGTCGTTTCGCATTTAGCTCACCCCTTTTCCCCCAGTTTTTAATATTCGCTATTTCTTTGGCTCCTTCAAAATTGATTTTATATCCTGTTTGTAGATGGTGCTGGAACAGAGTGGAAGTGGTTAGTTTGTTTTTTAAGTTGTTTTTATGTTCTTGTATTCTGGTCGATATTTGTCTGTTTGTTTGTCCTATATATGTTCTGTTGCAGTCGGAACAAGATATTTGTCCTTGGGGTTTTTAGGATGTTTGCCACAGTTTTGTGCGGCTTGTAGGCTGTTCTGATCTTATGTTTCCTTAGTAGTCTGCCTATCCTACCTCTGATTCCTTTTACGTATGGTAGCAGGACGTTTAGTGTATTTGGTTCATGATCCCCTATTGTTCTTCGTGTTTGGGTTTCCTAACTTGGATATATACTTGGATATAGTGAGACAATGTCCAGACTTGTCAGTATGTCTGTATTCTCTAGTTGGAAATCTTTAATCGTCCTTATCAAATGTTTTGAGTTTTGAATATAGGACTCGGTAATTTTGACTCCTGGTTGCATGATATTTTTGCAAATTTCCAATTTATCCAAACTAGATATTTTTCCAAATTTTGTATTGGAGAACCAAAGGCACTTACTATGGGCCTTAATGGGATTTCTGGTTTATGTATTTTGGGTAGACCGTAAAGTTTAGGACATCTGCTTGATTTTTCCCTTGGAATTATTCTTCGTTCAATGTCCGGTTCTAGTTTCCATGCTTTGATTTTGCTTTTGGTCGTTTTTTCCTAGCAGTATGTTTCTGATCATTCCTAGCAGTATGTTTCAGATCATTATTATGTTGACATTTCTATTCCAGCGGCATAACTGTGGATGTACTCATTCCTAAAAAATGTGGATGTACTCATTCTGGTCAAGGTGTTTTTATTTAATCCAGTAAATAATCATTCTTCGTTGGGTAGTCTTCTAACATATCGCCTTCTATCCGAACCTTTTAAATTTATTTTTGTTTCATCACTCCATAAAATATTGCGCCATTTCGTGATTCCCTGTCCACCATACCAATTTAACTGATCTTGGGCAAACTTTAAACGTTGTTTTACATTCTTGGCGGATAATAAAGTGACTTTTCTGGCTCCTATACCGTGTAAGTTACTTACCTGAAGCCTTCTTCGTATTGTTCTTAAACTTATTTCTAATCCCAGTTCATTTTTAATTTCAGTGGACGATGTAAATGAGTCGTTTTTTGAAATTCGGAGAATCTGCCAGTCAATATGAGGTGTCGTTTTTCTTCTAGCTCCACGGTTTTCGTTGTTCCACAGGTTGTTTTTTATGGCAATTTCCACCATTTTTTTTTGAACAATCGACGATCCTTGCAATTTCCTTAGTGTCTTTGCTTCTTTCAATAATGTTAAAATCTGCACTCTTTTAGCAGCTATACATTTCCACCCATTTCCCACCCATTTCTAACAAAATTATTATTCGGCCAAGTTTGCTTTTATTCATTTTTTTTTAATTCTAACGCTTGAAATAAACAAAATGTGTCATTAAATTAAAAAAAAACGCGAAGAAACATTATTTACTGCCTTATAAATTGTATGGCTCTATTTTTATTACCACATGTTCTTTTTTCTAAATTTGTATTAAATATTATGTTTACAGTATTTTTTCTAAATTAAGTTAGTTTGATATTATGTTTTCCTTTTTTTGTTATATATTTATATTATACAGTTATGTTACTATTTACGTATGCTATTTCAATTTTATTTGCAAACAGTATCTTTTATTGTAACGTATGCATTTTTCTAGCCACCACTGCATGTATAATTTTACATGTTCATTTGTTTTCATTTTTTTCTTAACTAGCCCCCTTAATTTAAGTTATCCTAGTATAGGCAACCCAACAAACCAAGCAATGAGCCAACTCTGCTCGAGGAACTAAACATTATAATTCTATATTATCACCAATGGCATCTACTAATGTCTACATAACTTTCAAATTGAGAATCAATTATAATAACACCTTAATTATAACATCACTAAGATGTATACAAATTATTTCAAATATTCTGAAATCTCTTATTTAAGATGTTTGTACTTAACAAAGGTCGGTAATTAACGAAATAAGATAATTTTCACTACGATTTTATGCGATTCCCGTTTTGTGATAGTGTTCATAAACTGCCTGGTAAAAGGCAGGACAAATACCGGTTATTATTACGCTTCACTATTGGATGGATTGAAGTGTGCTGTTCAGGCTAAACATCCACATAAATTGCTAAAAAAATTGCTTTTTCACCACGATAATACACTTGCATACACTTCTTGGGTTTTTGCTGCAATACTCCATAACCTACACTTCGAAGTGCTTCCACATACGCCAGATTTGATTCCAACCGATTATTTTCTCTTCCCAAACCGGAAGAAATATCTCACCGGAAATAATGAGATCAGTTCACTTCAAATAATGAGGTCAAAACTGAAACAATCACATATTTTGCAAGGTTGGAACATTGTTGGTTTAAATGTATTGAATTGCAAAGTGACTGCGTTGAATTTTTTTTTTTAATTCTCAAAAATTTTGTTTTCATTGCCAGGCCGAGAACTTTTCGAATGATACTGTTAAATCTGTCTTTATTTTGTTAATTTTTGGTATCTCCTTAATATTAAAATATTTGTTTGGGAATAAATACGAGTTTGATAACATTTCTCGTAATATGATCATACTTATATTTAGTTAGGTGAAAATAAAATGACTGACTATAATAATTTCCTCTTAAATGATATCAGAATTACAAATATATGTATTAATTAATTTACAGTTCGACTTATTTAAAAATATATTCATATCATATTGTAATAAATTAAAAATATCCGTTTATCTGTTAACCCAAACAAAATATTTATAAATTATTAATACAGAATAATAAACAAATAATTTTTTGATAATAATTAAAACACTTGGTATTTGTTTCACAATATATTCAAGATATTCTCTAACATGTTTCGGCCTCGCGACCATTCTCAAAGAGAGTTATGTATAAACTAAACTTACTAAGTTTAGCTTATTTATTTATATATTTAGCTTATTAACTAAGTTTAGTTTATACATAACTCTCTTTGAGAATGGTCGCGAGGCCGAAACATGTTAGAGAATATCTTGAATATATTGTGAAACAAATACCAAATGTTTTAATTATTATCATTGTTACTATGTTTCACCAAGAGCCAACCGCGCAATCAATCAAAACTATTGTTAAATATTTTTTTAATGAATAAGTATAAAAGTATTTAATTTTTTTATGTAAAATTAAAAGTATCGTAGCCTTATAGACTTCTTGCCAAGAATCATAATATGACATTTACTTATCACCAAAAATTTTTTATAAAATATTAGAAAAATAGAATGAAAATTTAATTCGAAACCAAAGAAATATAGTATGCATATCAAAATCGTTTGGCACTTGGCTACCCATATCGTTCAACATGTCATTTTAAAGGTTTTGAAAATCCTAATTAGACTGAGTTTACAAAACTGAAATCGGTTCGTTCTGTTAATAGAGGGGAAAATAATAGTATATTAATATCGATGAAAAATTTTACAACTAAAACTAAACTAAAAAGCAAAAATAAATGTACTTATAAAAGCACGATTTAAAAATTTACTTTATTACTGTGTGTGTAACTGCTTAAAATGTCCACCACTGTTACCTAACAATAATATAATGCGTTCTCGAATTATTTTCGAACATTTTGAATGATGTCCTCTACAGTTTGTCAAGTGGTGTTAGTTGCAGTGACAGTGACAGAATTTTACGTTGTATACTTTACAAGAGAGGGTCTTGCATGTGAAAGGAGAACCATATACCATATACCTCCATATTACCGCTTCTAGTAAACTCTTCACTTGAGAATGCCAAAATCATGAAAAAATAATTTTGGTGAAAAGTCATGATTCTTCACAGGAAAAATAGATTGATACCCGGAATGATTTACGAGCAGTATCTACCATCCATGAAAATATTCGATGTCACATATTATATATATAGTGCTTTTATTTCAAAAGTAGCCACCCTCATTTGTTTTAGCAATGAAAATTAACTCTAGACAAAAAATACGTCGATTTAGATATCGAGGGGGAATTTCAAAGCCAAAGTCCCTTATATTTTGTTTCACCTCTTTACCTCCAGTCACCTTTACTTAAGAATTTTTAATGCCAACCCCTATCTTGTAACATGCCATTTTAAAGGTCTTGAAAACCCTAATTAAACTGCTTTTACAAAACTGAAATCGGTTGATGAATCGTAACATTATGTTTACATTGTTTGTTATAATTTTTTTTACGCACACCATTTTTCTTTTCCTAATATAAAAGGTAAGATAAGAGACTTTTTATTTTAACTCGTCGTTCATTTGTGTTTTAATGCATACTTTATGCCTCACTGCAGAAAAAATTTAAAACCTTTTTATCAGAAGTGCCGATTTTCTACAGTTTGTCAAGTGGTGTTAGTTGCAGTGACAGTGACTGAATTTTACTATGTATACTTTACAGGAGAAAATTGAAACAATTTTATTTGTGGTGCTGAAAATAAGTGTGCTCGCAGAACAACCCGACTTTTTAATGAAAGGCATCCGGACAAAAATACAGGACATCAATACGTAACAAAACTTTGAAGAGACTGGGTCCGTGTGTAACAAAGTGAATAAACAACCGAAAGTTGTTAATGAACCCACATACATTGAAATTGTAGGTTATTTCGCTGTTAATCCAACGTCTTCAATTCGAAAAGTCGCAAGTTAACAAATACTTCCATTGGTTTCAAACACAAGATTTGGCAACAAAACAAGTTCTTTTCTTACAAATTTAGTATTCTTCAGCTGCTCAGTGAAGGTAATTTTGACAGGCGGATTCATTTTTGTTAAATAATGACTAGGGAAATCCAAAATGATCCAAATTTAATAAATAATATTTGTTTCAGTGATGAAGTAACATATTTCCTTAATGGCTTTGTAAATAAACATAACTGTAGATGCTTGGATAACAACAATTCACATGTGTTTCGAGAGGGTCATACGCAGTTTTCCCAAAAGATTAACGTTTGGGCTGGAATTCTGGAGAATGAAATAATAGGTCCGATTTTTATTGAAGAAAATTTAACCGGTGAATTGTACTTAAACTTACTTCGTTGAAAAGCGAAATCGATTCACTCATAACACAGTCCTTAGAAAAACAAATCAATGAATAAGAAAATCCACTGTTGGATGAACAAAATTTATATTTTTAAAATGACGGCGCACCACCACACTACGCATTACATGTTCGACAATGAATGGATTAAAGGTTTCCTGACAAATGGATAGGTAGAAGAGGCGCTGTGGAATGGCCGGCGAGATCTCCAGATATAGTGACACTGGATTTCTTTCTTTGAGGTTATCTAAAGACAGTTGTACACAAAACTTCGCCGCAGTATATTCAGTACCTATGAAATGGAGTTACACATACATGCAGGTTAATTATTAAGGACATCATTCAAAATGTTCGAAAATAATTCGAGAACGCATTATATTATTGTTTAGCTAACAGTGGTGGACATTTTAAGCAGTTACACACACACTAATAAAGTAAATTTTTAAATCGTGTTTTTATAAGTACATTTATTTTTGTTTTTTAGTTTAGTTTTAGTTGTAAAATTTTTCATCGATATTAATATACTATTATTTTCCCCTGTATTAACAGAACAAACCGATTTCAGTTTTGTAAACGCAGTCTAATTAGGATTTTCAAAACCTTTAAAATGACATGTTGAACGATATGGGTAGCCAAGTGCCAAACGATTTTGATATGCATACTATATTTCTTTGGTTTCGAATTAAATTTTCATTCTATTTTTCTAATATTTGATAAAAATTTTTTGGTGATAAGTAAACACGTCACATTCTGATTCTTGGCAAGAAGTCTATAAGGCTACGATACTTTTAATTTTACATAAAAAAATTAAATACTTATATACTTATTGACATGACATCGAATATTTTCATGGATGGTAGATACTGCTTGTAAATCATTCCGAGTATCAATCTATTTGTCCTGTGAAGAATCATGACTTTTTGCCAAAATCATTTTTTCATAATTTTGGCATTCTCAAGTGAAGAGTTCACTAGAAGCGGTAATATGGAAGTATATAGTATATGGTTCTTCTTTCACATGCAAGACCCGTAGGAGCTACAAAAACACATATTAGAGCTGCAAAGGTATGGAGAACCATTTGGCTTCAAAAAAGCCTGAAATAAATCAGGTCATGTTCAATAAATTGGTTGAGAATAGAAAAATGTCTATTTTGGGGAGGGATTTGGATGTACAATATATATCTTGGGCAGAGGGTTTCAATTTTGTTTACCATTATTGGACCACAACGTGCATCATTCCAAGTTAAAATACATTTTAGACAAAACAAGTGAAGACATGTATTTGACAACCGAATTTCGAAATAAATGAACGTGTCTTAGCAAATAACATAAAACATTCTCTTATTTTCTTCCACATTTTAAAAAATTGTTACACTTTGTTCAGAAGACTCTAATAAATATCTTCTTGGGGTTGAACAAATTCACTTGATAGTTAAGAAAGTTGTTGTAAAATACTTTCTTCAGGTGATTCACTCATTCTGAACTAAAACTGACTATCTTATAGACATATACTTTAACCTGGTTTTTAAACTAGCCCTCGGACTTTTATTTATTTTATCTAAGATTCTACCCCGAAACGGAACTGGATTTTGTACGGTTTGGAGCCTCATGTTGTCCCACTGACATCTGACTAGACGACTTAAGAAGGGACCACAGAAATATAGAGGGGACAATGAGGAGGGGTAGGCATTCCATATTAGAATAAGGAGGATGAGGAGGAGGCATATTTCTTTTTTCTAAGGCAAATTTATATTATATATTTAAGGTAGTACTGTCGATACCACAAGTGGCAAATGTGTGCTCTGTGTTTGACTTCCGTTGCATTTATATTTGGCAACGCCGAGTAAAAGCAAAAGAGATAGAAGTATGCTTACAGCATATAATAATAATACTATACTACTAGCAAAGTCTGGAGATCGGCGAAATCATTACGGTGCGGACATATGTGCGTCTGTTTCACTCACTACTACTTTGAATATTATGCGCATGTCCGAGAATTGAGTATGCTTATAGACGTGGGTCAGTTTTTGTGTTTTTTATGCATATTTGCATAAAAAATATTTTTATTGCATTGCATGCATATTTTTATGTTTTTGTGTCACGTTTATTTATTGCGACATTTGCGCACAACTGGCCGAGTAGTACAAAAAGACATAGAAGCAGATGTTTGCTGTCTCACTTACTCCGTGACACCTCCACTTACAGATATTAGCAATATAGTAGTATTATATAATATGGTTTACAATAACTCTGTTCTCAAAACACAGTAACTCTGTCACTCAAAATATGAGATCATGCTCAAAAAGCTATTGCGCAAACATCAACCAGTTGTAGGCTTTACATATGTATTTTCTAAAATGTCAGAGACATTTTTTTTTGTAATAAAAAATGTGTATGACACTGATATCCCCACATACCGCATTTGATGTATGTTTAAATTTCGCGCGCGCCATAATGGCGTTGCTACATGTAGCATAGTACATTTTTCTTAATTATTTGCTAATTACTCTCATCACACGCTCTGAGGTTCTATTTATGAGTAACCAAAATGTTTGAATTTGTTTTTCTTTCCATTGATACCACTTGCATTGTAATCTGAACGGGACTTTTTGTGAAATAAAATAAAATCTGTGATTTCTTATAAGGATCAATGGTAAAGGCAATTTTTTTATTAATATCTTTTTTCTGGTTCTCTGCAACTCTTTAAAAATTAAACTGGCTCATTATCTTATTATAATGTACCAATATGCCAAGTTTCATTTCATTCTGAATAGTAATCCAGGAGACGGATTATAACGGACAGTACTACCTTAACTGAGGCAGCCGATACTGATGAAAAATGATTTTAAATAAACAATTTAAGATTTATATCTAAATTTTCACTATATTTGAAACTTGAATTACAATTGTTTTGACACACAGTGCCTTTTTTAAACATGAAAATTGAATATATATGATAATTGAATAGTTTTCGCATTCGAAAGTATAATTTATAGTTTTAAATGTAGCGGAAAATTAGATATAAATCTTAGTTCGTTTATTCAAAATACTAATAATAACTTAAATAAAATGACTTTCATGTATATTTTAATATATTTTGATTAAATAAACAAATGGAAATACTTTCTACGATAAATCGATTTATTTGTACATTTGTCTAAGACTTCCCAGATTTCTTATTTTTTTTCTTCGATTTCTTCCCAATTTTCTCAACGTTTTCTTTTACATTTTCAACGATTTTCTTATTTTCTTTTTCACTTTCATTATCTCCACTACTTTCTTCATGTTTTTTCAATTTTTCTTTAAATGTTTCCGTCACTTGTTTGTGTCTTTTATCATTCTCTGAAGCATTAATCAAAATATCTCTTTGTATATTCTCAATGGACTCCCTCAGATATTTCAACTCTTTCAAGGCAACTAAGCCCATACGACCTTCGGGACTTTTTACTGGTTCGTAGAGCAAGTATTTGGCGCATTCTTTCAAGATTTTTTCAGCTCTTTTCAGCTCAGATAATAGTGCACTCTCGGAGATTTCTTTGCTTCGATATTCTTTATTGGACAAATCCACGATTGCAGATTGTAGTTCGTACATGGTTAAAGCTAAAAAAGTAAAAACCATTGTCGCAAAAAAAATGTTAAATTTGATTTTTGTCTTTAATCGTTAGAAACTTTTATTTAACACAAACGGTTACAAAAGCAAAAATATCAAATGGTTAATGACCATTAAAAAAATAATCATGAGTGATTTCTTGTAATGAGAGTTCTCAGTCTATTTCTATTACTTCTCAGGTTTTTCTGTCTATCAAGCTATGTTAAGTTTAAAGAAGCTTTTCTCACTCGCCATCATTTCAACACTTACTAAGAACATATTTGTGATTAATGAAGAACCACTGTGAAATGTCATCGATTCTTCTTTTTTCTCTGATACTGAAGAATTTAAATCTAGAGGCACTAAACAATTTTCAGAACGATAGAAAAATGTAGTGTACCAAAAATATAGGTACATATTTTTATATCAGTTGAGTGCTAATTATATCAAATTTGTGCGAGAAAAAGTGAAATTATTTTTTGTTCCGAACCCAATGTTTATATATCGGTTTGTCCAGACAGTTTGTAGCGATTTTCCATTAGTTACTCTTCTAACGATTGAATGAAAAATAAAATCTGTGTTAAATTAATAATGATTATTTGATATTATTAATTTATTTCTATGGTATTTTCAATGTTTACGTTCAGATTCGTTTAGATTTGTCTTCAATAGATCAACTTCATTTTGATTGTCGCTGTGCAAATAAAAAAAAGTATTGGTGCTTGTTACGAAGAAGGTTTTATTCGGGAAACCACGGTGTAAAAGTGGCCAGAGACCACTCTTCAGTTGTCCTTCAAGTAATGATGTCGACAAAATAAAGGCCATAATAGCCAAATATCCACGCACAACAATCTGTGAGATAGGATATAAGTTAAATCGACCGCATTTGGTGAAATTGGAGGGATCCGAATACTTTGAGCTTCTTCCATGCAACCATATCAATCAACACCCATCCCTGTTGTTCACAATTAGATCGGCTAATTTAAAAAACAGGCCAGAATTAGCAAATAACAAAGGCATCTTCTCTCATCATCACAATATATCACCATATGTTTCAATCAAGACCCGACAAAAATTGTTGAGTTTCAATTGAGATGATAGACTACCATCTATTTCACTCCCTCCAAAATTTTTAAATTGATTTTTTTAATGGAAAAAGAGGTAAAAAATATCCTGCTAAATTCCTTGTCAATAAAGAAACAAATTTTTGACAGAAAAACGTTATGAATCTACTACTACGCTGGCAAAATGATTTCGAAATTAAACATTGGCGGAGGAAACTTTATAAGAATGCCGATGCTCTATCCAGATGTCCATGCAAGGAAGATTGCAAACATTGTCAGAGTCGATTAGCGAGAGAGTTATACTTACCGCAGTATATGGAGGACTAGCATTATTACAGAAAATAATTGCGACTACAGAGCAAATGAGGACAGATTAATTGGAAGATCTTAATATCGGACCAATCCTGTATTTCAAGGAAAACAGTGAGTGCAGACAAGAATAAAATGAGGTCTCCAGTAAAAGCTTAACTTTTAAGGCGCTATGGGCCGAATGGGATTCATTAATAATCAAAAATTGTTAACTGAAAAGAGTTTGGGAAAGTTCCGACGGAAAGTTTTAAAAGAGCCAGTTAATGGACTCCAAGGAAAAAAAATCACATAGTGTTGAAATACACGATGGCAAATTACTGGGCCCGGTATCATGAAAATATTAAGGAGTGGTGCCGGAAATGTCACACATGCCTCTAGCAAGGGCCATAATCAACGATCTCGCGAACCAATGAAACAGTATAATGTTGGTTTTCCGTTCGAAAGAATAGTCATAGAAGTTGCAAGACCATTCCCAGAATCAGATCGTGGCAACAAATACATCCTAGTTGTCATGGATTACTACAGTAAATAGCCTGAAGCTTTTGCTCTCTTCAATCAGGAAGTAATTTAATTTATAACTATAGAGCAGTTGTTGTTGGATGAAATCTTCAGTAGCCATGGTGCACCCTTGGAACTCCACTCAGATCAAAGGCGTAATTTTGAGTCCATGATTTTCAAGAGAGTAGAGAATTTAGGTATCCACAGGACCATAACCACACCTTTGCCCCCGCAGTCCGATGGAATGGTAAAGCGATTCAATAGAACCATGGAAGGTGTTTCTAGAATCATGGAAGGATTGGGACCAACATCTTCTATTATTCCTACTGGCTTATAGATCCGCAATCCACGTGTCAACAGGTCAAAGCTCAGCCAGAGTGGTTTTCGGGAGGGAGCTACGCCTTTCCTGTGATTTGAAGTTTGGAATACCCGATGAAGAGAGAAGAGATGTTCATGAGTACGCAGATGAAGTACAAGAACGCCTTCTAGAAATATACGATCACTCATGATGGTATCCAGTTGTCCAGTGATCGAATGAAGAGTAGATACGATAATAGAGCAAAGTCTACAGGGTTCCAAGAGAACGACTATGTTTGGTTGTATATCCCAGCAAGGAAAAAGCGGTTATCTCCAAAAATTTCTCAAACATGAGAGGGACCCTACAAAGTTATCAAGAGGATAATTGATTTGATGTATCGAGTCCAGCGCAGCTCCAAGTCCAAGATGAAGATAATTATAAGATATTATATTATTAATAAGTTATCGGAACGATCAAGTTTAAGAACGGGGCAGTGTGGCGATGTTATCGCCAGTCTCTGGTAATACCGACATTCCAGCGAGAAATCATTTTTTATGAGTGTCAGTATCAATATCAGTGTGAGTGCCAATAATAGTATTAATATCAGTAAAAGTATTAGTGTTAGTATTGGTAAGATAACATATAAGAAGGTATTCCGATCCTACAAGGGACGATGGGAAATGTGTTAACTGGTGGCGCCATCTCATGTGCATCCAAGGCATCAATTTAAACTTTTTAGGTTGTGCCGACTTAACAGTTTAGGGTTCAAATTCTCACCATAATAATTTTTATATAAAATATATATATATATATATATATATATATATATATATATATATATATATATATATATATATATATATATACATATATATATATATATATATATATATATATATATATATATATATATATATATATATATATATATATATATATATATATATATATATATATAACCAAACCTTCCACACATTAACCTTGTGTCTGAAACAGCCTCTATCCTGAATTTCACTTTGTGTAATATTTGCTGATCTTAGGTCCTCTTTAATTGCAGCAATCCATTTAATAATTTCTACTTTAGCTCTACTCCTGTTTTCATAAAATTCGACTATTTGTCTAGTTAACCTACTCGGATTCATCCGTTTTATGCGTCCGTAAAACTTAAGTCTTCTTTTTCTCATATCGCTATGTATATCTGTGTATTGTTTGATTTCTTTGTTTTCTGGAAGTCGGTATGTTGTGCTATTTATTTGTTTCGGGCCTAGGATTTTTCTTACGATTTTTCTTTCCTTCTTTTCAATGTCCTTGATGTCCTTCTTTCTATTCAAAATGAGCGTTTCTGCAGCATATAAACATTCTGGCTTAATAACTGTGTTGTAATGTCTCAGTTTTGTGTTTTTAGATAGGCATTTTTTGTTGTAAATATTTTGTGTAAGTCTCAATGCCGTTTCCATTTTTTGACATCTACCCTTATTGGCCGCTTTTTCCAACCTATTTTCCATGATTATTTCACCCAAATATTTGAATTGAGAGACTCGTCTGATGTTACCATATTTTGTTTTTAGAAATGGCGTTCTTAGTCTGTTGCAGGTCATGTATTGTGTCTTTTCAAAGGAAATTTGAAGTCCTACATTTCCTGCTGTTTCTTTTAGAATTTCAATCCGTTTCTGTGCCGTTAATACATCTTGAGCTAAAATTGCTAGATCATCAGCAAATGCCAGACAATCAATTTTGATGTTGGTTCTCCCCAGTTTAATGGGCTGGTCAATATTCAGGGCCGACTTTTTTTCACGCCACTCCTGTATTACTTTTTCTAGAACACAGTTAAATAAGAGTGGCGAGAGTCCATCCCCTTGTCTCACTCCAGTTTTAATTTCGAAGGGCTCTGAGATCTCACCCATGAATTTAACTTTTGACCTTGTGTTAGTTAACGTTGCTTTAATAATTGCCAGCGTTTTCAGATCTAGTCCTTGTTCTTTCAAGATTCGGAATAAAGATTCGCGGTCAATAGAATCATATGCTTTTTTGAAATCCACAAATATACAGACGAGATTTTTATTGTACAGTTTTTGATGTCTTAGAATCAACTTCAGATTCAGGATCTGTTCAGGGCAGGATCTGCCCGGTCGAAAACCTGCTTGATGTTCACCAATGTTAGGTTCTAACTGTCCCTGTGCTCTCTCTAGTAGACATTGAGATAGAATCTTGTAACAAACTGGGAGAAGAGATATCCCTCTATAGTTGTTTACATCCGTTCTATCTCCTTTCTTATGTAGTGGATGGATTAGAGCATCTTTCCAATCTTCCGGAATCCGTTCGGTTCGCCAAACTTCTTGTAGAATTTTGGTTATTTCCTTGATTGTACCTGGACCAGCGGATTTCAAAAGTTCAGCAGTGATTCCATCTTCACCAGAAGCCTTGTCATTTTTAAGCCGCTTGATTTGCCTAATTATTTCATCTTCATTCGGTGGTAATGAATCTGGGTTTGTTAGTTTAGGTTTTAGTGTTGCTAATTTGTTTAAGGGCTCAGGACAGTTTAGTATTTGTTCAAAATATTTCGCAAGTTCTTTGCAATTGTCTTGGTTATTTAGAACTAATTGTCCGTTATCCTTTTGGAAGCAAAGACTTTGCGGTTGATAGCCTGTTAATTTAGTTTTAAATGTTTTGTAAAAGTTTCGGGTGTTATTTTTTTGGAAATCTTTTTCTATTTCATTAAGTTGATTGTTTTCATATTTTCTTTTAGTTTGTCTAATTAGCTTCGATGTTTCTTTTCTTACTTCCAAAAAGATGTTATAGTTTATTGCTGTTTTTTGACTGTTCCAATCTTTGAATGCTTTACTTCGGCTTAATACTGCTTGCTCGCAAACTTCATCCCACCACGGATGTTTTCTACGTTTTTGTAAAGGGACCAACTTTAAGGCCGTTTTAATAATTTTTTGTTTCAATTCTTGCCAGTTCTGTGCTGGTTGCTTATCAAGCTCTTCTGTTAGGGCTGGTTTTATTTTCGTTGGGTCAAACTTTGGTATTAGCAGCCTCTTTTGAATAAGTTTTCGAGGTTTTAAACTAAGTTTGATTCTAGTCAAGTAGTGATCCGTGTCTATATTTGCTCCTTTCCTGACTTGAACATTCAAAATCTCTTTATAATTGGGGTACGAAATGGCAACATGGTCAATTTGAAATTCACCCATGTACGTGTTTGGACACCTCCAGGTCTTTTGTTTTGATATTTTCTTCTTAAAATGAGTTGACATTATTTTTAGATTAAACTGCGAACATAGTTCAACCAATCTTCTACCATTATAGTTAGTCCATTTATGAGCGGGAAAACTGCCGACTGTTTTCCTGTACTTTTTTTCTTTCCCTAGCTGGGCGTTGAAATCACCCAATCGGATTTTTACATGGTTAGAGGGAATTTTAGAGATAGTATTTTCTAGAATTTCCCAGGACTTATTTACTTTTTCAGGATTAGATTTATTTTCTTCATTAACTGGGAGGTGTGCATTGATTAATGTATAGTTTTTGTTAGCACACTTGAGGGATAGTGTCATAAGTCGATTATTTACTGGCTGGACATTTGTTATAGGACCAAGAATGTTTCTTGAGACAGCGAAAGCAACACCGAGATGTGGTGTACTTTTGAGTATTCTTTTGTCCGTTTTACTTTTAAAAAGTCTGTAGTTGCCGAATTCCAAGGTGTTATCATCTGTCAATCTGGTTTCTTGCAAAGCTAAAATTTGGATTTTTTGCTGATTTAATATTCGCCCCAATTCCTGTAGTTTTTCTGGACGCAGGAGAGAATTGATATTTACCGTTCCAAAGAATGTTCTTGTTTTCGGTTTCAGAGGTTGGCCAGAGGTCTCCGACTCCCTCTGAAAGATTTTGCGTTTAAGCCCGGACGCCCCAGAATCCGAAAGTCCGGTTGTATCAGCAAAGCTGGCAGAAGATTGTCTACCTCCTGGGGTAATTTTGTAATTACTAGAACGCTTCATATTGTACTTTGAATTAAAGGTTTGAACCATGACGGTTCAGAGGTTAAGACTGGAGGGGTTAGTTCCAGAATTTAAATATCAGCCGCACCACTGGTGAACAGACGCTGACCACTCAACCGCTATATATATATATATATATATATATATATATATATATATATATATATATATATATATATATATATATATATATATATATAGTAAAATAAGTATAAATTCGCATGTATGCTCTCAAGGTGCATACATGCGAACTTCAACTAAAACCGCTCGGAAATGAATATATTCAATTTATTGTTTCTTTGACAAGCATATTGATTATTTAATGTTATTGTATTTTTTTATATTTTCTGAATAAATTATATTATTAGACTTATTGCATGCTTTTTCAATTAAAAAATAAATGTGTATGATGTATGATATACATTTTTCTTATCTTACTAAATAATTAGCACTAGAGACTGAACAAATAACTTGCAACTTAATAATTATCATAAATTAATAACAGAATAATTTTAATACTATTTCTGATCAAAAAGAAATTTATAACAATGATGAGCATTTGAACCCTAAACTGTTAAGTCGGCACTTCATAAAAAGTATAAATTGATGCCTTGGATACGCTTGGGAGGGCGCCACCGCTTGAACCATTTCCAATAGGCCTTTGCAAGATTGGAATAACTTCTTATACAGTAGGAGACAAAAGTATTTGTATAGCACATTTTGTTTTAAATAAACCTATATATTTCCACAATACAAACGTAAAAAAATTTAATTAGTTGTTTTACCTCCAACAAAAATCTAAATTTTTCACTAACAAAAATTGTTAATCTCAAATGGAATAGATAAAATAAATTTAAAGTAAATATAATGTCAAAAATTGAAAGAACGAAAGTAAGTGGCACCCTTAAATTTTTATCAAATATTTTAAAACAAGACGCTGATAAAAACTTGTTTCTACCTATGGAAAAGTATTTATTGTGGTCGAATATTACTATCGCATCTCTGATATGTACATTGGTCGAAGTATCTAGAAAATAATTTTAAATAAAATGGATCGTAAAGGACAGGAAACTACAGTGACCGAAAGAAAAATAATAGTCAATCTACATCGTGACGGTAAATCATATTCTGAAATTGCGAATGTAGTGGCATAAAATCGTTATTCCGTTCGTAGTGTTTTTAAAACTAAAGTTTAACAGTAGCGTCAATTTTCAAAATATGCTACGAACAGGGCGACCATCTAAACTTACAGAATGGGAAAGAAGAAAAATAATTAGACAAATTAAAAAGGATCCTCATACCTCAGCGTCGAAAATTACTTCAATGATTACAGAACAGGATAATAAAGGTATTAGTACTAAAACCATACGAAGAGTTCTGGGTTGTGAGAAAGAAACCGTACATTAACAAAATCAACCAAAAAAAGCGCTTGCAGTTTGCAAACCAGTATGTTGATAAAACTAATGAGTTTTGGGAGACAGTAATATTTTCAGACAAAAGTAAATACAATATCTTTCATTCGGATGGACGATCTCTTGTCTGGAGTAAGCAAAACACAGAACTTGAGTTAAAGAATTTACATCAACGAATTTACAAAAAGCATGGGGGTGAAAGTATCCTAGTGTGGGGATGTATGGCTGCAGGAGGCGTCGGAAATCTTGTCTTAATTGATGGAATAATGAACAAAACCGTTTATTTAAATATTTTAAAAAACAATCTACGACAAAATGCTGAAAAGCTGAATATTGCCAACAGTTTCTATTTTCAACAAGACAACGTTTGTAACGTGCCACATCAGTTAAACACCCCTCCTCAGTCACCTGACCTAAATCTTATGAAAATCTGTGGAATGAACTAAAGAAGAAGATCAGAAAACATTTCAAGCAAAAATCAGTTGAAGGAAATTCGTCCACGAGAATAGACGTCCTTAGGGCAAGAAATTACTCAAAAACTAGTTCACTTCATGCCAAACTGTCTAAGAGAAGTTACCAAGAGAAAAGGACTTCCTACAAAATATTCTTCTTACAAATATCTTCCTACAAAATATTTATTTCATTTGAGTTGTGCTATGCCAATACTATTGTCTCCCACTGTATATTATCTCAAGTATTGGTACCATAAAAATATTATATTTGCTTTTAAATTGAAAGCCTATTTTGATAGTGCCCGAACCTACAGATATTGTCACGGGGAAATTAATAAGTAAAATAATTATAAGGAAACTATCCGTGACAATATTTATATAAACGCTTTCTCTTAAAAAATCCCTTTGAACTTTCTAGACAACCCAATAGAATTTTATATCAAAAATATTTTAAGCAAAACTACCTCGAATTCTGGAAATTCCTGGTTCTAATTTTGTATAAACTGATAAAAGCCGTCCGCATAAATCGATTTTTTTTGTCAAATTGTTTTTGGTTGGAGGAAGTTTCGTATAAAGAACCACCATGTTCTGTTTCAGTTCCAACATCAAATAGTGATTAGGATGGAACGTCATGACCAAATTGTTGTGTAGATTCTCCATTTCGTAAAGATTATTCTGATCTACAAGTTTACACATTCTGTCAGACACAATCTAGAAACTGATTTATTCAGTCCTCAACTTAATTTTCGGCTACCTTTTTGACTGCCTTTGATATTTATTTATGAAAAAACTAATATAGGGTGATTTTTTTAGTGCGTCCGAACTTTAAATTCAATTAAAACAACAACTAAATTAGATGCCTTGAAGCTATTTATTTCATGCGAAATAACAGTTAATGGCATTAATGTGTGAAAACAATTTTGTACAAAAGTCCATCGTGGATACTTCTGATCAAGCGCATTCTGTCAATCTAATTTGGGATAATTTTTTCGAACAATAGGGGTCGTATGTACGCAATTATTCGAGTTATGTCGGCTTCCAAGACGTCAATAGTTACTATTTTATCGGCATAGACCAAAAATTTAACATAACCCTAAAGAAAATAAGCTAGCTATACATTTTTTTCACCTGTCTGACAATTTGTGGATACAACGCCAAAAAAACTGTTGCTCTTTTGAGGCAAACCCAGTCATCGAGCTTACATTTTCGTAAGAAGTGAAGCGCTGCTCAGCAAGTGTATGTCCCATCGATGCAAATAAGTAGTAATGGAATGGAGCCAAGTTTGGTGTGTAAGCCGCATGCGAAAGTATTTCTCAAATAAGCGCCTGAATGGTTTCCTTGACCATTTTTGCATTTTTTGCAGTATGTGATAGTGCATCATCACGAAGCCAAATCACTTTGTTGCCTTTTTTGATATTCTGGTCGTTTTTGCACACAAAGCTTGATTCAAATTGATAATTTGTTGTCGATAGCGTTCAGTATTAAACGTTTCGCCAAGTTTTAGCAGCTCATAATAGATCACACCCTTCTGATCCCACCAAATACAGAGCACTGTCTTCCATCCATAGCGATGTGGCCTTGCAGTCGATGTCGATGGTTCGTCTAAAGTTACCCATGATCTTTTATGCTTAGGATTCTCAAAATTATCCACTTTTCATCTCCAGTCAGTCCTTTTGTACCTGACGAGCAGCATTTCGCAAGTGGTTTTTCGTTTTTCCGGCTCTCTTTCTTTCAGTTGCATTGACAGCCAGGGCCATCTATGGACAGATTGCGGTCTCATATTTACAGACCTGGTATAACTTTTAGTGTGTTGTCTGACTAACGGAGAGCCTCACATCGAAATACCCTCTAGGAGAGTTTTAAAAGTATAACTTATTCACAGCACTTAATAAATTTTACAGAAACCAAAACATATTGAAACCCACTTTAGTTAACTGATGTCTCTCGATATGGCTTGAAATCGTGTTGATATATTGTCTTGCAGCAAAGCTATCAAGCAACAAGACAAGACAAATCACATGTCCTTGGTGACCAATAAACAAGTCGATTCCTCGAAATATTTTTCTCACCGAATTGTTCCCTCAATAAATCGATTGTTGCTTTGACTGTATGACATGTGTAGTCACCCTGCTGGAACCACATCTCCTCCAGATCAAATTTTCCATATAGTCGAATAACAAAGCCCAACTTCATATATATTTGCCGTTTGATATACTTTTTCTGGAATCTGGAGAGCAATGACACAACAACATCAACGCGTCTACTCTTATGCCCAGCTGTGAGTTCTTAGGTTTTCTCGTTCGAGTTCTTATTCTTCTCTTTTCAAATTTCAAGTAGCTTGTGTAAACGTTTAGAAATAGCTTGCGGTGTTACTCCGAGTTCCGAGTCCTGTCCGAGCTCCGGTAGGGTACGATAAGGATATTCTTCCAGCAGTGCTTCCAATTATTCATCTTCCACCTTATTGACGTTGATATTTGGTTTTACGATTTTGCGTTTGGTTTTCGCTGTCCCGGACATTATGGATCATTTAAATTAAAATTTCTAGTTCAAAATTGATGAAAACTCTCCCTTACAAGTATTGTACGAATCAGCATTATCCCCTAAAGCTACACAAATCATGTCCTGAGCTTTGCGCTTTAATATAACTACCATCATAACCACCATCATCTAAACCGTTCAATCCTTCGGGAATATTTATGGTTAACGCTTAAAAGCGTTTTTTTTTAATCCTATTAGTGAGGTGGATTATTCCTCTTCTTCTAATTATCGTTGTACTCTGTAATGTGTTCTGGTCTCTTTTATTACGGATTTCCATTCTTTTTTTTCATGTAATTGTACGGCGTGAAAAAATCTGATTTGAATATATTTTGCAGTCGATGAAATGTAAAGGCCGAGAATTAAGTTGAGGACATAGTAAATGAAACATTCACCCACCTATATCATCGATTCTCCTTTTCCCTTCTTCTATGGCTAAATTGATGAGGAAATTTTTAAAAACCATATGGCATTCCTTACATTGCCAAATTTTAAAATCTTCCTCCAATTCCTTCGTCCTCAAAAACCCTTTCCTGCATTTATGACATACCAACGTACTAATCTCGGTTCCTAACTCAGAAGGATCCTGGCATCGTCTACATCTGCAATGGAAATATTTACCTTCCATTAGGTGATGTTGACGCTCTTGATTACCCTAGAAAATCAGTTGTTAAGAAAAAAGTAGAATATGAGGCTAGCCTGGAAAATTCTCCACAGTAACGAGGAGTATCCTCTAGAATATGAAAGAAACCAGACTATCTTCGTAACTACAATTTTCAAAATTACCTGTAAAGTATTAGCGTAATTGAAATAAATTGGTTCATTTTCGTTAATGTCAATGCTGGCATAGACACTCATAACAAAATTATCATCTACTGACAAATGAACGTTTGGTATGCAATCATGAGCCATCATTGCAGCTTCCAAGTATAATCCTCTCAAGCACTGCGTTTGCGGTTTGATTATGGCAACACTTTGTGATAATGGTGGACGTACTTCGAACGTGTTTACGTCCAGAATACCGCATAATTTCTGAATTAGTTCCTGATTTAAATCGTCAGCTGACAATAAGTCCATCTCCTTCATTACATTTTCCACGGAGATCCTATGCCGTCTCCATATTGGTGTATCTCGTCGTCTCTCTAGGTGTGGCTCCAAATCTAAAAGTTTTCGGAAAGTTCCTGGATCGTATTTTCGCATCAAGAGACATCGAAGAGGGAATATCAGGGAACTATTTTCCATTATAATTTGCCCTTTGATTTTTTGTGATTTCAACGTATTACATTCTGCTTTATTATGGAATTTTCCTGAAAATATTATAAAAAAGTAATTGTTGTTAACTCACAAAGTTACTATAAACATTTTCAGCCTAATAATAGTAAATGCATAAGTTAAAAAATATGTTTTTGGTCAGATGTGGAGGTTTACCCCGAACGGCTCCCTTCAATTGGCCCAATAGTGAAACAAAATACTCCCTAGTGATGGTCTTTTGCTAACCATTTTTTGCTTCCTTTGGCACACATTCACTTATTCTCGCCTACTGTTTGGTCTGAATGAGTGAATCCATATTTACTCTACTGTTATAAAATGTCGAAGAAACTCATGGCTTTTAAATAAGTCCAAACATTTTAAACCATAGATTTCTACAGCGGTTTATATCGACCCCCAGAGGTCGACTTCGAAATGCACGGGGTCCATGTCGGCGAAAACAAAAATTGGGGTGCATGAGATAAAAATGGGGGTCCACGAGAGTGATCCAGAGATGTGGACGTTTAGCCCGAACGGCTCCCTTCACTTGGTCCAGTAGTGAAACAAAATGTCTCGTTAGTGATGGTCATACCTTTTGCTAATTAGTCTATGAACACCATAACACGAGAATCCAAGCAAAGCATAGATATGACTTATCCTGTGGATTGAACCATTTTTGCTTTCTGTCATGCACATTCAGTTATTCTCGTCCACTGTATGAACTGAATGAGTGAATCTATATTTATCCTTCTCTTATAAAACGCCGGAGAAACTCATAACTTTTAAATAAGTCTGAACATTCTAAACCATAGATTCCCAAAGTGATCTATATCGATCCCAAGGTGCCGACTTCGCACTGCATGGGGTCCATGTCAGCGGAAATCAAAAATGGAGGTGCATGAGACGTAAATGAAGGTCCACAAGAGTGGATCCTATTTAAGCAAGTCGTAACCAAAATGTTGGCTTTCCATAAATGAAATAATCCATATAACACTCATAATAACAATGTAATTACATAATAGATTCTTCAATAATAGTAATGTAATTACATAATAGATTCTTAATGTATATCATTACCTATAAAGTAAATATTTTTAAAACATAAATGTTTATGAAACATGATGAAGATATGGAGCTAGATTCGAGAAATGATTGGAAGACGATCATTCTTCGTCGACGAGTCATCCCAGCAACTTGATTGCTTTGAATTTTAATTAAAGCTAATTGCTAGAATATTCTCTTGAGTTCAATCAACCTATTTATAAAATTATTTTTATACTTGTATTGTTGAAATTTAAGTTATTATTTGTGTGAAGAAAATGACGAGAACTTTCATCGATTACTCTTTCACAATGAAATACGCTGGCTGTCAAAAGGTTTATGTTTGATAACATTTTTCTCACTTTTTGTGTTTTTAAATGCTAAAGATCCAATTTGAAAAGAATAATTTATTTGAGTTTTTTTTTTTTAATTTTAAGTGGAACCCACACATTGCTTATTTAACAGATTTGTTTACTAAATTTAATGAGGTTAACTTACAGCTACAAGGTGACAGTCTAAATTTTATAAAAACAAAGTCCATGATGTCAGCTTTTTTGCCAGAATTAAACGAATAAAGCAAAACATTGGACGGCGCGAATTATCCCAATGTCCCAATTTGTCACATACAAATAGCCAGGATGATGATGTTTCAACATTTAAATGTCCTTCACACAGACTTTGGAATTGGGTTTGAGGATATTTTGACTATGGAAATACCACAGTGGATATCAGTAGATCAATCCATATGGTGACAATGAAGAAACGGATGTCATATTACAAGAAGGGCTAATCGGAATAAGCACTAACGAAGAACTTAAGGTACAGTTCAGAAAGGGAAATCAATTTTGGCATACCTGTTACTTATTATGTATTAAGGACTATCGCGAAAAAGTTTTTGATAGCTTCATACCATCTTCATACCTCGTTTAAGCGCGGCTGACAATCTTCTTACAAAAAAAATAAATAGTTTGGAAATCAGACCCAGACCAGACCAGACCGACCAGACCGAGCCAAATATTGAAAATTTGCTGTTAAAGCATCAGGCTCATCTCTCCAATTAAGAGCATTTATATTTTCTATAGTTATTTTATGTAATTATTTTACTAGATTTGCATTTTGTGTCGTTTTAATTAAAACATGTATAGAACTTAACGTGTTTTTTTTTTAATTTTTCACTCTATAGTTAAAACCTTTCAAAGCGAGTAGCACTGCCAAAAACACATCTGAAGTTGATGAATTTGTAAAAATTCAATATTAGGCCAGGGGGTCACCCAAAACAGAAGAAATTGTGGTTACGAGACAAAAAGCTTGAGAACCTCTGTTCTAAACACACTAAGAAGACGTTCATTCGGTTGCGTCTTTGGTTTCCTGTTAACAAGCACTGCGCCCATCGAGCGAAAAGCTTTTTCGTATCCTTTTTCATAAATCATTTAAAATTTTAGACCCTAGGGATCTATCGAGATATTTGCAATTAGCACCTCGCATCCCTTCAGTCGCAGATCTTTTAATACAAGATTGTGGATTATTGTAACGATTATCGATCGTAACGGTTTGTGGGCATCCCAAGCGTTCATGAACTTGGATGGTTCAACCAACAATATATAATGGATGTACTAAGTCCACTTTTTTTCCATAAAAAGCTACAGGACAGAATCTTTTAAAATGAAATCTAACTGTTTTTTTTATTTCTGGCAAGATGAAATCTTTTAAACGAAGTACCGTACGCTGTTACAACAGCTTGAACTTCAATTATTATTCATTTTTCAAAAAAAGTCAAAACACAGTTTTCTTTAAATTTCGTTACGCACGTTTCGATCATCTAGAGATGATTCGATCTAGAGGAGGAATCTCCTCAATTTCAAGATGATTCAATCTTGATGATGGTGACATGGATAATAAAACGTGCGACAGAAGTTAAAAAAAATGTTTTGGTGTCTAGTGGTAGTAAATCTCTTCGAGTTTAGTGTATTACATCGAAGGTTCCAGAAGAAGAATTAAACATTTTCTTTACTTTTCTTTACATAGTCATTTGGAAATACTTGCGCCATGTCTATGTCAGGCCAAGAACTTTTCGAAAGACCCTTGTACGCTTTTATCTGACTTATAACGTAACTTTTCCTTGATATTAGGTTTTTTTTTAATATATAACTGGTTTGATTTATTAACTTCAAGTTTATATATACGCTTGTACTAAAAATAAAATATCTCCACTAACATTTTTCAACTAGGATTTTTTCAAGCAGCTGTTTTTTTTTTCGACTTGGCATCCGAATAGTTCCGTACGAAACCGCGTATATAATTAATGTAAAGTTACTATGAAAATCGTTCTGTGAAAATTGTTTTTGTCATTAGACTTGGGGTTCATACCAATACAAAATAAAAAAATTATAATTTTAAAAATCCAAGAAAATTCGTGGAACCACAACTACATTTTAAAAAAATCACCTTTTAGGATATTTTAAAGAAATTAATGAAACATTTTGGACACTTGTCCTTAATTTTTTGAAAATAAAATTGACAATCATTCAAACAAAGAATCACACTATCTGGAAAAGATAATTACATTTTTATGAGTGGGAAGACAGTTCTTTTGCAGTTTTGAGAAGGCAGTTTGAACAGGATGACGCTACTACATCTCCCAAAGAAGCTGAAATTTATTGGTTACAAACAAAATTTGGTAAAACAAATTCACAGTTATATGGAGACAAAATTGAGAATAATAACAAAAGATCTACCATTTATAAAGCAGCCGAAGACCGATATTTAGGTGATATTTTCATACATAAATAGCAAATATTCAAATTTTTAATTACATTTTTTTTTTAATTCAACATTTTTTAAAGTTTCTTTATTGAAAGACTTTATATACTGCTTACCATCACACTGATTTGTGCACATCAAAGCCGTATCGCAACCAGAACAGTAACAACATCTTGATAGAACAATAACCTTTAAACATTTGAAGCATCTTGCAGGTCCATTTAATTGTGGACCAAGAAAAAGTGGACTTTCTTTAAATATAAGCTCCCCTTGTTTCAAGTTTTTTTTAGCGACCATGTAACTGTTAAAAAAAACTAATTAAATAAAAACTCTAAAAAATTAAATATATCTTAGAAAAATAATGGGAAAAATATATTTCATAATAAAAAATATTAGTGAAATCAATATGAAAATCATATTTTAAAAATTTATACTCACCGACCTAATAAATCGTTACGTACGATAATATATGTTTTATTGGCCATTTTTACCTATAGGGAACTGAACAGCATGTATTGACAATTGTAATTTGAGTTTCGGAAAGTTAAAATTAGATATGGTGTCCTTTATTTTACATTTTGAAAATAGACTAAATTTGAATATTTCGTTTTTCTGCAACCAATAATACACCTTCAATCCGTGCCGATTTAAAATAGACCCTCACGTGCCTGTCAATAAATATCTGATATGTACCGAGTTTGTTTCTATAGCAAAAATGTATTCAAATGTTTTTTAAGCTATTCTGTCAAGTTAATCAACTCATTTACGGCATGTGTAACATGAGGCTGATCTGGCAAAACTGTTGGCTTTCCCGTTGAAGAGGAGGCAGCTTTTTTGGGAACTGAATTTTTCTATTGCTTTCTGAGAATGACTAAAAATAATTTTGAACAACGGTGCGCTTTCACGTTCTGTTTCAGACCTGGACACAGTGCTCCGGAAACTTTTGCAAAACTTCAACAGGCCCATGGAAACAATGCTTTCCCAAGAACCTAGGATTTCCGAAGGCCGAGTTTGGATTGTAGTTGAACCTTGTAGAGGAAGTAAGTGTAGAAGGAACATCAAGAACACGGTTTTTTTAAGTACTTTAACTGCTTTAATACACTCTCGTGTTGACACTGTAGGATTATTATTATAGTTCATAATTAATAGAAATTTGTATGTGTGTACAAAAAGTTTTTGAAAAATGGAGAAGGATAGTCAAACATTACAATACATTTTTTAGACAAAAAATAGAGTTCTGTGCGCCGATTTTCCCAAATATTCTCTTAAAATGCGAATGTCAGCAATGCCGCGATTGAGCCTGACTGATATACAAATTATACTGTTATTCAGGGACCTGGCCATGGACGATCTACCATCATGAAATCTCTTAACCCACTTAAAACGTTCTTATGACTTCACTGCTATAAAGAGTTTGAATTACAAGTAGTGTATTCTAGTGTATTGTGTGTTGCACAATTGCACAATATTGTGTGTCTGAAATTTATACAAAGTTTATTAATTGAATTAAAACTAATTAAAATTAAAAACTAAATCTTTTTTTATGTAAAATATTTTATCAGCCATGTATTGTGTGCCATTTCCGTTGACATGCTTCCATTTATGTATGTTTTGTTCTAAGCTGCTTCCAGAAATGCTTCAGGAATTAAATATGGTCTTACTTTCTAGGGATATTCGTGTGACATTCACAGAATCATTATATTACAAAAAGGAGTCTGTGCTGTATATTTAAGATGAAGCAACGTAAAAGTTATATTTGTTTTTAATACCAATAATATACTTAACTTATTTAGTATGTAAATACTTGCTTTCATTATCTTTGCCTTGAATAATTGGGATATATTTAAAAAGTTTGAAATGCTTTTACGAAGTTGTAACTAGACAAATATAATGTTAGCTCCAAAAAATCTAGTGAAAAGCTTAAATGTAGCTAATCTTCAAAGGTAGATTTCTCTTTAGTGAAGATCTTCAATTTGCTTCTTGAATATGAAAAATAAAATCTTCAAAACGTTTTTTTCAACTTGATGGTAAAAATTTTTTTTTTTTTCTTTTATTTATTTATTTTTTATTATTTCTAGTATCGTTAGTGTAATCATGATTTGTCATGAAATAATGCATGACCGCTTATATATTTAGGAACAAAAAAGTAGATGTTTGACATTGTTTTCATTTCCTCTTGGTATTGTATTGCATGGTAGAATACTACTTACTCCCAACAATATGTTCTATGATCTAAGCTTATACAAAGGAACATGATAGTTAAGATCTATAAAACACTCAGTGGGCCAGTAATCACTTATGGCTGCGAGACGTGAACCCTTACATAAAGTACAGAAGAGATGCTTATAGTATTTGAAAGAAAAGTACTCAGAATAAGTGTTAGTGCTGTAAATGATAATAGAAATTGGAAAATCAGGTATAACTTTTAACTTAAACAGTTATAAAAAGATCTGGATATAATCGACATATGAAGGTTCAGAGACTCAGAGGGGCGGTGAGAACCACAAGTGGCGAAACAGAAAACACAGGGGATAACAAAAAGAGAGGTAGACCACAGACACGGCAGGTCAAAGTTAGGAGAGAAGAACTACTGTAAATCAAAAACTGGCAAGAGGTTGCTGGAGATCGATCCGGATAAAGGCGAAGGTTGAGGGAGGTCAAAGCTCGCTGATGGGCTGGTTTTAGCATCACAGGAAGTAGTGTTGTGTTACAGAGAGAAAATAAAAATTACTTATTGTTACATTAGTGCATTATCTATCAGTATATAGGAGCAGTAGTTAGCCGACTGGTTACATTATCTGAATATAATACCATATCTGGCCTTCCCATATATTCATCATCGTGTAGCAAACTACAACACCAAGAGTTTCCCACCATCTAAATATAGTCACCTGTGATGGTATTTTATTGCCAAATTTTGGAGATATTTGGAAGATGCAAGTCAAAAAAACAAATTATATCCACTTTGTATAACATTAATTTTTAACATTTTTATTATGTTCAAGAAAAATATAAAATATAATACAACAATAAAACGTGAAAAATATACAATAAACATTATATAAACACATTATCACAAAAATATTGGTTATATTTATTACACACAAAAGAGATCTGTGATTAATGCACTTATAGTGTTTCGGTGACTTAAATACTGTATATATGCTTCATCAATATAATAAATTACATTAGCCAAATATAGATTACATATTTTATATGTATGTTATCTTCTCACCGTTCATGTTTACAATTAAAACTAACATTGAGCTATTTTAAGGGAAAATTTAGGAAAAATGTTTCCTAAAATAGTACTGGAAAAATAAAAATTAATACGTTATTAATACTTCTAAGACGCAAATGGTCATGATTCCTAATTTGAATGATTTTACTGTCCATTCTCCAACTTGCGTTTTTTCGGTTTGGGTTCGCCCAAGAATTCCGATAATAGGAATGGTACTTTGTGTTCTAATGTCATATTTGTATCTGGTGGGAGTCCTACACAAGCTCTCATAATGTTTTCGATGCAGGATTTTTGTTTAAAGAGTGCATTTATAACTGGGGTACCATTAGGAACCTTTAACAGGAAAGTAAATCAATTATTAATTAGAAAATGAATCAAGTTTTTTAACACCTCACATACTGATGAGAGCAGGTAAACAAAAAAAGTTTATATAGTCATAGGCTATGCGGTTCTATATTTATATTCTATATTTATCTGTGAACTATCTATATGTGAAATATTTATTCTGTGAACTGCATAGAAAACACAATATTTTTATACACCCCGGTTAGTAGTGCCTTTTACCAGATGGTCAATGAGCATCACACCGCAAGAATCCCAGAAAACCATAGCCAGGACTTTTCTAGTAGATGGAACCGTTTTTACCTTCATTCTCCGTCTTCACACACGGTGGGTATTAAGTGCCTGAAAGTTGTTTAAGAACTGCGTGCGTTTTCCGTACCCTACCAAATAGTACATTAGTAAAAATAAATAGGTGACATTTTTATGAGCCTTATTGATAATAAAAAACATCAAGAGGGAAGCTGACGTACAACTAAAATTTAGCGCGTGTAAAAAGCTGTATTTGTTCACGTCTTCTGCCTTCAATGACTTCCCGGAACTGTCCGGCGCCATTCATTCTAGGACGGTTGCTGAACAGCACGACCACGGTGCCGTGCAGTGCCGTTCTGTGTGAAAAGTCTCATGCACATCTTCAAGTATGTTGCCAAACATAAAAATCCAGACATTGCTATACAAACTCTTCAAAGCAGTTTAGATAAAGTAATGAAAATCAATGAAGACAGTATTACCGTAAAATGTCATGGCGACGCACCAGAAATCCGGTTAAATAATAAATCCACCCCAAAAGCAGAAACCGCAAAATACCTTGGTCTACACTTGGACAAAAGATTGACATGTAAAACTCATAATGGACCAAACGGAAACAACCAGGAGTCAATTTCAGAAAAAAAAACTATTGGCTATTTGGAAGTAAATTGCAGTTATCACTCAGAAATAAACTCCTGGCATACATAGGGATCCAGCAGTGCGGTTCTGCATCAAATAACAATTTAGCGATCATCGGGAGGTTTCAATCAAAGGTGCTAAAAACAATTACCGATGCCTCCTCGTACATGCCTATTACATTTATCTATTGTGATTGAAAAGTTCCTACAGTGAAACAAACAATTGTACAATACAGTAAACGCTATCTGAACCGCTTGGAGAACATCCTAACGAACTAGCACGAAACTGGCTATTACTCTGTTCATTTCTGCCAAACACGTTAAAGATTTGGTGTTTCTTGTTATGTAAACATATTGCATTTAATGCAAAAAAACCTCTTCACGCCACTAATGGAATGTTAGACGTACATCCTTTTATCGTACGTCCAAAACCGTTAAGTATGAAAGCACGGCATTTGGTTTACTTTCAGCAGCTCCCATCCACTGTTTGGACTGCTATTTCATTTCATAATTTTTTCAAAAAATGTCAAAATTTATTTGCTTTACTCGATCGTCACAAACAAGCAGCTTAATGCTCGCATTTGAAACTTCGCAGCACAGCATCCAATGAATCAAACTTGACAAATATCATAGTCATTTGTTCACATTTGCACTATATCTATGGCAGACCGAGAACTTTTCGAACGACCCCCGTACACATAAAGTAAAAGACCAAAAGTAAAAGACCTTTGGGCATAAATTCTTACAATAGAATGAATAAATGAAAACTCCCAAAATATACTGCAAATAATGGAAAAAAATTGAATGGATCGAACAGGATCAGTCAAGGAAAACAATTAGTTTTTATATAAGCGATTGTTAATTTTCAGTTTGAGATTTGTTTATTAGTATAAAAGGAAAAAAGGTAAGAGCCGTTTGTTGTTTGTTAGCCTTCCTTTGCGCCCATACTGATTTCATTCTTTCACTATGAGTTTTTTTCCTTTCGTTAGACCAAGTTGTTCCGGTCTTCCTACATTTTTCTCTCTGGCCAACCTTCCAAACGTCAACTTTGTGTCTGAAACAGCCTCTATCCTGAATTTCACTTTGTGTAATATTTGCTGATCTTAGGTCCTCTTTAATTGCAGCAATCCATTTAATAATTTCTACTTTAGCTCTACTCCTGTTTTCATAAAATTCGACTATTTGTCTAGTTAACCTACTCGGATTCATCCGTTTTATGTGTCCGAAAAACTTAAGTCTTCTTATTCTCATATCGTTATGTATATCTGCGTATTGTTTGATTTCTTGATTTTCTGAAAGTCGGTATGTTGTGCTATTAATTTGTTTCGGGTCTAAGATTTTTCTTTATAATAAGATCTTTCTTAATAACTGTGTGGAAACGTCTCAGTTTTGTGTTTTCAGATATGCATTTTTTGCTGTAATTATTTTGTGTAAGTCTCAATACAGTTTCCATTTTTTGACATCTACCCTTACTGACCGCTTTTTCCAACCCGCTTTCCATGATTATTTTACTCAAATATTTAAATTGAGAGACTCGTCTGATGTCACCACATTTTGTTTTTAGAAATGGTGTTCTTAGTCTATTGTAGGTCATGTATTGTGTCTTTTTAAAGGAAATTTGGAGTCCTACCTTTTCTGCTGTTTCTTCTAGGATTTCAATTTGTTTTTGTGAAGTTGATATATCTTGAGCTAAAATTGCTAGATCATCAGCAAACGCCAAACAATCTATTTGGATGTTGGTTCTCCCCAGTTTAATGGGCTGGTCAATATTCAGAGCTGATTTTTTGCACGCCACTCCTGTTTTACTTTTTTTAGAACACAGTTAAATAAGAGTGGCGATAGGTCAATAGAATCATAAGCTTTTTGAAATCCACAAATGTACAGACGAGCTTTTTATTGTTTTGATGTCTTAGAATCAATTTTACGATTCAGGATCTGTTCCGGGCAGGATCTGTTCCGGGCAGGATCTGTTCCGGGTAGGATCTGCCCGGATTATTTCATCTTCATTCAGTGGTAATGAATCTGGGTTTATTTGTTTAGGGTTTTGTGTTGGTAATATGTTTAAGGGCTCAGGACAGTTTAATAGTTGTTCAAAATATTTGGCAAGTTCTTTGCAATTGTCTTGGTTATTTAGAGCTAACTGTCCGTTTTCATTTCGGCAGCAAAGGCTTTGGGGTTGATAGCATATCATAATAATTAAATATGGAAAATAATGTCGCCCAAATGATGACCATTTTAACGAATGCAAATGTCTAGTCATAAAAATTTGCCTTCAGTTTTCCCAAAAATTTTAGCCGATTTATTCGATAGTTTGTTAAACCATTTTTAGCTCTTATAATATTCGGGCTTTCTTTTGTCTTGGCACTACATAAGTTAACTCCCCTCAAGAGAAGGAAGAAACCCTAAACCCTTGAGAAAAATGGGGACTTTTCTGTTCACCATGCTCTGATCAACTAAATCGTATGACGATGAAAAATTAAACCACTATATCTTTATAACGAAAATGATGGCATGCCTTCCACTTAGTTAAGCGTTAAAATGTTACTAAAAAAAATAATAAATACTAACCAGAGGTGCTTTACACAAGTAACTCAAGACAGACAACACAGGATGTAAACCTGTATACTTATTGTCGGACCAGTCTTGTCTTTTAACCTGTATTCTGGTGAATAATTCAGCAAGAAGTATCAAATCCAGAATAATAGGTGTTGCTAGCAAGGAATCTTCACAGGTGTTATGGATGACTATCGTGTTCAATCCCCCCATCATTATTTCTGATGTGTATTCATCCAATGCTCTTTTGGAGTCACCTTGTGACATAAACAAATATATAAAACAAGAATACATCTCCTATAGGTACATACCAACGTATGGTACGTATTTTATAACGACCACATGATCTGGTTTTTCGCCAGGTTTAAATAATATCCCATTCGATTCCACCATGTCATCCACAACGTTACTTTTGGATATCTACAAATAAATTTCTAAGTTTAATGATATTTCTCAAAATTTATAATTCAATACCTCTTTAGATTTGAACTGTGCAGGAGCACTGAGATTTTTTCCATCATTATTACCAAGGTGATTGTAACTGACAATGCTCACCGGTTTAATGCCAGCGCTAACGAGGAAGTCTACTAATAAGCTTTTTATTTTGGTTTGGCCTGATTTAAAGTCATCCCCTAAAAAAAGATACTTGTACAGATATGCTATTAGTAAACTTAATAACTATTTCAAAGATATATTTGCACGAAATACAAAATATGCTCGAAATGTCCTAGAAACTGATTGACTGCGAGAGACCTACGTTCAAATTAACGTAGGTCTCTCCTAAAAAAAGGTCAAAGGAACTTAAGCAATATGCAACTGCGCATTATTCTGTCGAAAAATTGAATCTATCACTCAATTATGACAGAGAATAACGCACGGCTCCTCTACTTTTTTGCGCTCTTATATTGTCTCTGTCGAAGACTAGAGACAACTTACTTTCATAAAGAATAGGTCCCAATATCATAACGGTTATTGTTCGGTGTAACAGGTGTACCTATATCCTAGGAAGTAATTATGATATATTTCCAAGACTCATTAATTAAAAAGGTGTTATTCTGCTGCATATATTAGACCTTATAGTGCCAGGATAATCCAAGAAACAATCAAAGATCGATGATGAAAATTAGTTCCTCATCCACCGTATTCTCCTGATGGTGCACCGCCAAATTACCACCTTTTCAGATCCTTGAAACATTGTCTTCGTGGAAAATCATTTCCTAAGGCGACAGCTATCAAAACTGCACTCAAAGAATATTTTACTCCAAAATCACCCCCATTTTACAAAAAGGGAATAGAAAGTTTGTCAGACAGATGTATGGAGATCGTTAATAGCGATGGAGATTATATTGTAGATTAAAACTGTAGTAACTTCTAAATAAAATTAAATGTATAGTATCAAAGAACGACAATCCTTATGAGTACATCTAATATTTGCCGCTCAACATTATACTGAGACAGGATGTCTTTCTCCAAATCGCCGTTTGACTTTTCTTTGGTCATAAAATCGACGAAAACGATCTGATGGCGTTCTTGTATCCCAATGTTATTGTTTTCTACCCCACTGCATCGTTGCTGTCGATGCACCATTAAAGGTGTTATAAGATGGGGTTAATAAAGTTCCAGCCTAAACGACTTTAAACATTGTTCTCCTAACCACCCATAGGCCAACAATCAGATTGCCAAAAATTAGTATATGATGGCCACAAGTCTTGAACATTGTATGTAGACTTTAATGTCCGGTGCGTACTCTTCGTTGGGTATTACCAAATTATGTTCGACAACTTCTCATTGGAGTATCCCAGCGGTGGTTCGTGGAGAAAAAAACAGGTAGGGCACGTATAACCAAATTTTGGAATGGGGACAGGGAAATGCGTTGCAACCAAAAATGTTACATTTCTTAGTATCATACACACACTTTGATGTGTAGAAATATGAATGTAAATGTCAGACATCAAATTTCCATTTAATTTTTTAATTTTGTAGGTGGGGCACGTACACACGTGTCATTATTGGTCCGTCCCAACCGCCACTGGGGCAGCCTCAATTTTTGACAAGGTTACAATTCCTATATTAGAAAAATTGATAAAAACGAAACTTCTTCCACAGTATCGTCATAAAAACTACGAATATCTTTTCTGCATTATTGAATCCTCTCTCTAGACTTGTCTATTTTCAATTTATCTAAAAAATTTATGAACACACATCAAAATAAAACTTACCACTTATGAAAACTTTCTTCTTCTCAGCATACTCAATCAGTCCTGGAACAAACGTATTCTGAGGAGAACCGTTGATGTACGTGCAACCTTTTGATATTGCAGCAAATGCAAAGAGCGTTGACGGTGAAATTTCATCGAGGTCGTTCTTGATAGCCGCCTTCAAATTTTCAGCAGTGTCGTTCACTCCTTCCAACACACTGCTAAACCTCTCAGTGTTCGCCGTCCACAAAACGATAATTTTGTCGACCTTGGAGGTAGACTTGAAATCATCGATATCCTTCATGATTTTTTCGACTTGTTCCTGTTTGGATCCGTGAAGAACATTGTCGACCCTTGATTTCTAAACAACAAAACTTTGTGTTTTAATTACTTCTTAATTTATATTTTAAAACATAACGTAGCGTTACAAATCTCTGAGAATTATATATAATTAATTATAAATGAATCATTCTTATAAGAACCCATAACAAAATTATGAAACATGTAATCCATCAAATCAACAATGGGACATTTTAAAAGTATTTCTTTTCCAATTGTTAAATCCCAACACTTCTATATCACATTTAATTGATTAATATTATTATTTAGAGCTACAAAACTTGGAGGTCCTTGGCTTTTGGCATATATTCTTATACCGCTAAGTGTCGGTTTATTGGTTGGCCTATATTATGCCCACCTTTCCAGGTATGAAACATGACCGATGTCGCTTAACTTCAGTTATCGAGAACTGATGTTCGACGTGATGCGCGTCGTGCTTGTGGCTTAAATGTTTATCGTTTGACATATTTTTTTGAAAAAAGTTTGAATAATACCACATAGGCTGTCAAAACCAACCCCGAAGCTTTTGCTTCTTATCAGACAATAACAACCGATTCATCAAAGCAGCAAACAATGGACAATTCCACTTAATAATTCTCAATCCCACATAGTGAAATTTGGCAGCCAAATAATGAAAATTAAATTACTTATACATATTCAATAATTTAATACGACGATTGCTATTTATGTATCCGGAATAATAAATAAGAACAAATATTTATCATTGAAAATAGTTTTATTGTTTTTCAAAATATTCTCCGCGATGATCGATATACTTTTGCGTACGTTTAAACCAATTTTCATAGCACTTTTTCCATTCCGATTGAGGTATCTCCAAAACATAAATTTTGAACGCATCAACTACTTTTTCTGGTGTCGAAAATCGTTGACCATGCAGTTAATTCTTCACGGATGGGAACAAAAAGAAATCATTGGGTGCTAAATCAGGACTGTATGACCGATGACTCATCAATTCGATGTTTTGACCAGTCAAATATTGAGTTGTTCGGTCCGATGTGTGAGAGCTCGCATTGTTATGGTGAAGAGTGATCCAGCGTCCCTGGTTATTTTTTCTTATTTCTTCAAAGACTTCTGATAAACAAATGATTGTGCACCATTCAAAATTGACCGTTCTACAATTCTCTAGTGGCATTGTAGCCACATGCCCATTTATCCCAAAAAAAAACAGAAGACCATTGCTTCGAAGTGCTTCTTGCTCGAACAACTATTGTGGGGTTTTGCTCATTTTGAAACACCCATACAGTCGACGGCTATTTACTTTCGGGCTCATATGCATAGATCCAAGATTCATCACCTTTTGACGCACCACGATTGCATTTTTTGAGCATTTCTTTGCACCAATCGACACTAGCCTATTTTTTGAGCGATTATCAAATTACACGAAATCTAACTTTTTTCACGGCTAAATGTTCATCTAAAATCTTGTGTTTACTTGTCATACTAATGCCCAGGGATGCCTCAATCTCACGGTATGTCACATGACTATCTTGCTTTATCAGTTCGCGCACAGTATCGATGTTTTCGGACACAACAACCGATTTTAGATAATCTTCTTTAAATTCGCCCGTGAACGAACGATGGCAACGATTGAATTCACTAAACCAGTGATATACAGTGGTTTTAGATGATGCTTCATCGCCAAAAGACGAAGTTAGTTGATCGATACATTATTGTTGAGATAACCCACGTCGAAAGTCGTAGTAAATGATCGCACCGAAATTTTTACGAATTAATCCCATTTTTTGACTGAGATGACATGTGCAAGTCACTAAACACAAATAGCGTCCAAATGACAAAACGTTCTCAATACATATACAATCAACAATGTCAAACTTTACGATGTATATGTCAGATGGCGCCTAGCAATACCATTGTTGTCAATTCCGGATACATAAATAGCAGCCCTCGTACATAAGTGCATGTTTGGCAACACTACAGTTTTCTTTTTTTTTCATGTCTAATATAGGACACCTGTTCATCAATATAGCCCTTAGGACCGTCAATTTAACTCACTAAACTTCTGATTAAAGTATTTCCTACCTTTCATTCTATCTCCTTAATCAATTATATTTCCTAAGATATCGTATACACTGTCCCAAAAAAGTCTGTGAACAGACGCATTGTTCAAACATTTGAGCGTGTTTATAACACAAAATATTTTTCTTGGGATTTCATGTTATATTTTATAGGCTACAAACGTCAGTTTTTATTTTCATTAATTATACAAAACAATTTCTTTGGAAAATCAGCAACAATAAATCATTTTTAAGAAATATCAAAACAACAATGCAAAAAAAATGTGAACAATTCAAAAAGATTGCCTCTAAGCAAAATTATTTGTTTAATTGTGGGACCTCATTTATTTCCAATTACGTCTAATTGATGCGCAAGTATCCTCCCCACTAACGTTTTAGTTGTCTCAGGTTGAATTTTGGCCTATTCTTCTATAACTCAAGTTCTCAAATATTTTTTATTTTTAAGCCATTTTCTAATTTAACATCTCACCTTATCCCACAATTGCTAAACAGGTTGAGATCTGGTATCTGGGGTGGAGTCTTAAGGTGCCGAGGTGCATGATAGAGGAGCCATTCTTGCACCTTCAGTGACGTAAGCTTGGGGTCGTTGTCCTGTTGATATAGGAAGGTGTTTTCCAACCCCAATTTTTTAGCACTATCTTTTAAATATCACTGTACATAAAATTATTCATTATGTCATTGATTATTTATAATCTGTCTTCTCCAGCGGCACTCATGCAGCCACAAATGATGATTCCACCTCCACCGTGCTTCACAGTGACTCGTACATTTTTTTCATTTCAAAGCCTCATTTTTTTCCAGTCAAACTTATGCTTCCCATTTGACCTGTACACATTAAATTTGGTCTCATCTGGCAAAATAAACCTCAGAACGACTGAGACTTAGAAACAAATTCTTTAGCAAAGTCCATATTACGCTTACGGTTCACTTGGCATATAACGGGCTTTTTACTGTGTTATTCTTATATCGTAACCAGGTTTTGAGAAAGTTTCGCGACAACTGCGTCCAGTTTTTTATATACTCTCTGCAGTATTTTATATTTCTGAACATTATTGAGTATTGATGGACGTCCAGAATGGGGTTTACTAGAACCATGATCGAGTTTATTGTTCCTTTTAACTATTTTAAATATAGTCGAGGTATTTTTGTCAATAATTCTCCCTATCTATCAATAAAATTTTCATTGACTTCGTAGTTTAACGAGCAGTTCACGAATGGGCTTGAGCACTTCCATAAGGATAAGTAAATATTGACTGAAAAGAATTATATTTTCATTTTAGGCCGATAGAAAGGCATTAAAGTAAGCAATAAGTGAAAAGTCGTCCCCGTGTTTGTTTATACATTGGTATACAAATGCTCATAGACCAAATGTCGGACCAAAAATTTTTCCGAATCCAACAACGGAAGGACTTGATTAAAGAGTCGAAAAAGGACGAAAACTTCAAGTAGAGAATTGTTACTGGTGATGAGATGTGCTGTTTTCAATATGATCCAGAGACCAAGCGTCAAAGTGCCGAATGGAAGCACCTGAGCGAATCAAATCCGAAGAAAAGCCGTCTCGAGAAGTCAACAATCAAAGCAATGTTGATTTATTTCTACGATTCGGAGGGAATTAGCACAAGGAGTTTGTGCCACCAAGCAAACCATCAATGGTGTGTTTTATCTTGGTGTTATGAAACGTCTGCTCCGCCGTCCCATCGCTCGACGCTCATCAATGATGGTTTCGCCAAAACTGGCATTGTAATCATCAATCATTCACCATACTCGCCTGATTTGGCTCCTTGCGACTCTTTAAAAAACGTCATTTTCTGATGAAAGGCCAGCGTTATGCCAACATTGAAGCCACACAAAGGCGTCGATCGCCATCATGAAAGGCATATCTTTGGCCGAACTCAAAAAATGAACCTAAATAATCGTGCAAAACGTTGTATTGACGCGCAAGGAGACTATTTTGAATAAAAAGTCCTGTTTTCCGTGAGACGCACCCCATGTATATCATATAGTAACTTTTTCAGTCGTGTTGAAACGTTTAGATCATTTGATATGACTGGTTTCTATCAAAATCCATTACTTGTTACTGTCGTTTCAAGGAAACGTTTACATATGAAAAATGAAAAACGAAGTACAGTTGCTTTAAAAAAATTATCCCGAAAAAAAAATTTTAACGTTAAATAGTACTTAAATATATTGAACTGTGAGTTTTCACAGACATTTTTGATGCAGATTAGAGATTTTTTGACCCGACTTCCTAAAATGTCATATTTCCTGACGTTTTCTGAAATTTTCTTATTTTTATACTTTCAAATGCGCACAATTTTGACCGTGGCTCATGATTACTAATTATCAATATTTATTTATTTATTCAGCTATGTTTCCAATAATAAATACGCACTGTCATTGCAGATTTAAAATATTCCAAGAAATATTTTTCAGATAAATAAAAGAGCGCAATTTTATAACACCGAAATGTATATTCTACGATTCAAAGTCCAAACGATGTTAAAACATTTTAGTGCACATACTCACCACACAAAAACTAAAAAGGCGATAGAAATGGAGTTTCTACAATTGAAAAAGATTTATTTTTTAAATGTTAATGTAGTCATTAAAATGTCACCCGCATAGTTTTACTAAAAAATTCTTATGAAAATGATTTGTTCAAGTTAATTTACATTATTTAGGGCTATACATTTTTGATGTGTAAACACTCACTTGTCACAACAAAAGCTGGGATGTTATGTAAAATTTAAAAAATAATTTAACGTTCTCTGCTCGTAGATGAGGCACCACGTTCAGAAAAAACACAAAAATATTAACCTGATTATCTGCAATAAATCCCTGATTAAATATAGCAGCTCTCGGTTTCATATTGATCAAATTATGTTTGAGTTGCTGTTGAAGTGACGGTTCGAGCACCTGGGCCCTTTCTGTGGCCTCGGCCAGATTCAATCCGCTGATGTCCCACCCGTCTATGGCTATATCGTTCGGATTTACTGTTGGAAGCAGATGTGCTAGCGGAATGAAGATGCCATCCGATATTCGAACTGTAGAGGCTTGAGTAATGGAGCCAAACCTTATTAAAGAATAGAGCTGTTGATTTCACTTTGTGGCGGTAACAATGATATTTACCAAAAGTAAGTAAGTAAATGAATGAACATTTGATGCATTTGGTTATTTCTATAATTGACACTGTAAAATAAATGAAAACCTGAAGTGGAACTTATTACCAGTTGGCGGCTTGTGTTCCTCTTTTGGTGGGCCACGATAATCCCATTTTATTCGCTAAAACAGCTGCAGTAAATGTAGTTCCATTGTTACCACCCCATCCTACTAACATGACTCCTAGCTTGGGTACCTTTCGATCAGTTCGAAATACCAGTTTTTCAGTGACATTATTTGCCTAAAAGAAAAATAACAAAGTAATAATAAATAAAACACAGGTCATGAAATTCAAACTTTTTTGAGGTAACATTGATGAAAATAAGTATATATGAAGTATTTTGTAGTCCTAAATCCGAAAATGATAAGCTAATTACTGTAACACGTACAGTTTTTTTTGTTACAGGGGATGTGTAGTGGAGAAAAAAGAAACAGCGTATTTCTACAATCTAATATTTATTTAATATAAACATGTAAAACGTGTTAAATCTATGCCAATACATTACTGAGGATTATGTGAATTAAATATATGTTACATGAGTCATACAGCGACAAAAACTTGAAATTTTTCCTCTTGTGTTCTGTAGCATCATCTCTTTTTAAAAACAAGCAGTAGTCGCAGAACATAGATAGGTTCCAGCGTCCGTGGTACCTTGCTTCCATCGTCCTGATGTCTTGGTGAAACTTCTCTCCTTGTTCGTTGCTTACTGCACCCAAATTTTCCGTAAAAAAATCCAAATGGGAATGTAGAACATGCGACACCCTAGTATTTCATAGGTTTTCAAGAGTTGATCGATGAGGTTTTTATAGTTTTCATCTTTCTTGTTGCTCAAAAATCCTTTCACTACACTTACAAAACATTTCCAAGCTGCCAATTTCTTTTAATTTAATTTTTCTTGAAAACGAAAATCACCTAGAAGTTTCCTTATTTGAGGTCCGACAAATATGCCTTCTTTTAGTTTTGCATCACCTAATTGAGGAAAAATTTCTTTTATGTACTTGAAACCATTACCTTCTTTGTCCATGGCTTTGACAAAGTTTTTTAGTCCAAGCTTAATATGGAGAGGTAGAAGAAGTACCTTTTTCGGGTTAACGAGGGGGCATATTTTATGTTTGAAGTACCAGGTTCAAAAGAAGTTCTATGAGGCCAATCTTCCTTACTGTAATGTTTTTTTCTTGCCCTACTGTCACATAAACACAAAAACAGTATTAGTTGTAAATCCCCCTGGAAGTACTTGCAATATATCTATCATTTTTAGCCGGTCGCGTTGGTGCGGGCGGTCGCTGCTGTGCCGAAACCCGAACCCGATATAAATATATATATATATATATATATATATATATATATATATATATATATATATATATATATAAACACACACACACACACACACACACACACACACTGATATATACATACACTTACATATACACACACACGCACACTCATATCCACACCTAAATGACTGTGATTGTTTCTAGGCAAGAGTGTAAAATCCGACAACGAATTATCCCTCAGTCACGCCAGTTAAAGGCTGGGTAAGGCCGGATGGATGCCTTCTGAAAAGTGTTCTACGTTGGTCACTCGCCAGTCGATAGAATTCCTGATAGACTTATGAGTAAGAACATATCCAAGGTTTAATAGTCTGAGGGGAACGCTGGCCTGGGTTGTCGGTGGGTGATGACCGTGGTTCAGAACCCACGTTAAGCTGTAGGTCTAGTCGCTAAATAGCCTTGTAGTTGCTGATGCGTCTCTAACCCCAGTGCTTAACCTTAACCTATCACTTTTAAATCCCCACAAATATCCCACTAATACTATTTAACGCGATTTAGTATGGTTGCTAAGTTGTCATATATCTAAGTTGCATAAGTTGTCAGGTTTCTTTTATTGTCACTGAATGTGCTGAAGGAATAGAGGGGTTTTTGTTTCTATTTTGAAGCAATACTGCTTTTAGGCTGTAATTCGACGAATCTATGAAAATACGCCACTCGGAAGGTACATGTTTCATATTAAGCTCATTCATTAAACCATTAATATCACAACAGACACAGAGCGATCCTTCCATTTTATGAAAACTTGAAAATGTTACATTCCGTTTTCGTTAATGTGAAACATTTGCATATTCCACTGTTTAAGTCTTGAACCAACAAGTTCCGATATTTGTTTTAATAATCCCAGGTCACGTTCCAAATCATTTAATTAATTCTGAGTTGTCAAGTGAGATTCACTGGTAGTTGTTAAAAATGTTGGGTCACAACTGGTATTCTCAGAAAGTTGTGGGTTTGATCCTGATGAAAAATTAGAATCAGCAGGAAACATGTTGTGCAGGTTTAAAGGCGCAATCGGTACCGGTAGTTCCTGGCTATGAGGAACTGGCCTAAGTGCAGAAAGCAAATTTGGATACTGAATTTTCTCCCTTAGCTTTTTTGTAATCCCTTCTGTTTTAGTAATACAAAAGTCACTCATCACTTACATGGTCAGTAGGCTCTCTCCAGCCATAGGAACAGCAAAAGGCATATAATTTTTCTTGCGATCCACTCTTGGCATCCACTGTATTAAATTTACGTGACAACTCACACGGAAAATACGAGGAACCCAACTTTTATCTTGAACTCTAATTTGGCACTTAAAATATAAAAGATAGGCTTTTTTGACTTCCTCGGATATGGATCTAGCTTGTGGCTTTAAAATAAATCGTCCGCATATTTAACAAAACTTATTCGATAGATTTTTGCAAAATCAACGACTAGAACTTGCCATTTTATATAACGACTTAAAACTTAACTGTACTGCAAACGAGACAGAAACAAACTAAACTATAGAAAACAATAAAACTACCCTTAAATGTTCGTAGAATACTGTGGAAATACCCCATCTACGGTCTTAGGGTAATTCCTTCATTATCTAGTCCAAAGTCAGTCATTGTCCAGTGCAGTACAAATAATTTCAATGATATAAATAAATATTTCGTGATATAAAGGAGAAGCAGGAACTTGAAAATAGGACGTACTAAGCCATTTCTGTGAAAAGGTGTTTTAATAACTACCTAAATGAAACACAAAAAGAGCATTCTTATCAATGTTATAAAAATCATGTCAAGCTGTGCAATTAATTATCTGCAAATAACAATAATAGTATTTTTTATCTCTAATAAACAATGTCTATTAAAGAACATTAGAGTTCCACAATTTTTGTAATTACCTGATACATATATTATGTTATCAATGGAATGTGCTAATATTCAAGGTTTTCCAATAAGAGTATCGGAACTTTAAAACGAAGTGCGACAACACTGTTTGAAATATAAATATCACTTATAGACGTATTCAATACATTGCGTCAATTCACCATAGAAAAATACATGATTCAACAGCGCGTAGAAATTGGAAGTTGGAAGGCGAGCCTCACTTTGGGGAAAAAATCTTTTCAGGCGAAGCGGGCTTCTGGCTTAATCGGTTTGTGAACAAACATAAGTCACCATTTGGTGCGGGTTTTGGGCTGAAGGAATGATAGGACCTAATTTTTTTTGAAGACGATGAAAATGTTAACTTGAAATATTTTAGCAGAATATCTTTGGCCTGAAGTAACAAATGGGGAAATAAACCATGTTTTCTTAAAATAAAATAAAAAATAAAATAATCGTAAAATCTCGTGAAACAATCGATTTATTGCAAGAAAGGTTTTCTGGTCGCGTCATTTGCAAAATGGCAATGTCAAGCCCATAGATTATTTTTTGTTGGGTTATTGTTAAATCTCTAGTTTATAAAAATAAATCCCGAACAATTTTTGAATTTGAATGAAACATTCAGGCCACCATTGAATATTGCGATATGTGTGAAAGAGTAATCGAACATTGGGTCTCCAGAATGCATTCATCGAAGCCTAGGGCGACTTGAACTCATTAATTCGATAGTTTGATCGAGGTTTCTTTTTTCAAAACATAATGCCACTATGTGTTCTTCAAGATGAAATATAAGTTACCGGGTTATCACCTGTGGATTATTGGACAACCCTTTTTTAGAGTGTGTATTAGTCGGATACATTATGAATTGTCAAACAGATGTCTAATAAATATCTAGACGTTAAGTCTCGAAATATTTCGATTAAAAATACATACTTAGGTAAAAAGTTTCGTTTCTTCGTAAAAACTTTCGTTTAAAGTTATTGGCAGCCGGAAAAATAACTCAATGGTTCAACCAGTCACCCTCACATGCCTTACTGACTATAAATCTGATCTAAAGTCTAAAGCGATCTAAAGTGTCACTAGTCTAACGTTATCTTGCTGAACGACGAGATACTAACAACTTACAGATAAGACTTAACAATGGGATGCAATATTTGGATTAAATATGCGGCGGGGCGGGTTTTAAAATTTGATGTTTTCTTCTCAAACCATCTTATCCACGCCTTCATAACAGTAGAAGCAGCAAAGTTCAATAATCTAATTATATCGCGAAAACCAATCATTCGTCCCTTTTCAAATTCATATAATTGCCTGAAACGACTTGGCGTACGAACTTATTTACGATTTTAACTGAACCACAAAACTCCGAAGGTTTGCTATTTATGTATCTGGAATTGGCAACAATGGTGTTGTTAGGTGCCATGATATATACATCGTAAAGTTTGACATTGTTGACTGTACTGACATACGAACACTATTTGTGTTGTTTAGTGACTTGAAAATGTCATTTTAGTTAAAAAAATGAAATTAACTAGTGAGTATTTTAGTGCGATGATTTACTATGACTTTCGACATGGATTATATCAATAATAGTGGGTCGATCAACTCACTTCGTGTTTTGGCAATGAACCAACATCTAAAACCACTGTATATCACTGGTTTAGTCAATTCAATCGTGGCCGTCGTTCGCTCATGGACGAATTTAAACAAAGTCGTCCAAAATCGGTTGTTGTGCCAGAAAGCATAGATAATGTGGGCGAAGTGATAAAGCAAAATTGTCATGTGACATACCGTGGGATTGAGGCATCTCCTTGGATATTAGTATGACAAGCATACACAACATTTTACATGAACATTTAGCCATGAAAAAAAATTGTGCGCGTTGGATTCCGCATAATTTGACAATCACTCAAAAAAAGGCTCGTGTCGATTGGTGCAAAGAAATGCTTAAAAAATACAGTCGTGGTGCGTCAAGAGCCATGCATAACATCTATATAGGTGACGAATCTTAGATATATGCGTGTGAGCCCGAAAGTAAACAGCAGTTGACTGTATGGGTCTTTCAAAATGAGCCAAATCCAACAAAAGTTGTTCTCGCAAGAAGCACTTCGAAGCAAATAATCGCCTGTTTTTTTTTTTAGATAAATGAGCATGTGGGTACAGTGCCACTAGATAATCGTAAAACGGTCAATTCTGAATGATACACAACCATTTGTTTGCCAGAAGCCTCTGAAGAAATAAGAAAATCAACCAACGACGCAGGGTCATTCATCGCCATGACAACACGAGCTCTCACATATCGCATCAAACAACTCAATATTTGACCGGCCAAAACATCGAATTGATAGGTCAACCGCAGTACAGTCCTGATTTGGCACCCAATGATTTCTTTTTGTTCCTGCCCGTAAAGAATAAACTATGTGGTCAACGATTTTCGACGCCACGAAGCGGTTGATGCGTTCAGAATGCATGTTTTAGAGATACCTCAATTGGAATGAAATAAGTGCTATGAAAATTAGTTTAAACGTATGGATCATCGCGGAGAATATCTTTGAAAAACAATAAAACCATTTTCAATAATAAATATTTGTTTTTATTTATTGTTCCGGTTACATAAATAACAACCCTCATATTCCTCAGCTTAGTAGCATGCGAAACATATTTCATAACATGACAAAAAAAATTAAACAGTTCAAACATTAAACAGTATTTTACACATGTAACATTTTTTTCTGTTCACGCGGTATATATTGTTAAAAAACTTGATTTTGATAAAAATATGAGAAATATATATGAAACAATAAATTACTAAAAGTTTTATTATAAACGCGGTAGTCATGGATACTTTTTCGTGAAACAACTCGTTTTATAATCAACCCTTCGTATTATATAGAACTAAGAAATACAACTAAAAAGAAATAACCCGCTAAACCCAACAGGTACTACTACGAGCATTCAATGTAATGCATACGCCGACGATTTTACAATCACGAACAGTATTGGAAGCAATTGGATTATGATCACAAGTAAACCACCATAAATCAAGATGACAGCCTCAGGAGAAATAGAGGTTTCAAAACATCTCCAAACTCCAGATAGTACTGTAATGTGGTGTTATTCACATACAGGATGTAAGGGAAATAATTTTCATAAATTCAACCGACAATTCTTCACATCATTTGAAAGAAAAAAGTTTCTTACAAAAAAAGTGTCAAAAACCTAAGGGTTTCTCCGAAAAAAATTGCAAAGTTGTTAAATCGCCAATCGAAAAGCTATGATAAGAATTCACATAATGCAAAATAACACGGGTCAACATGATTTTTGTAACATTGATGAGAATGCTCTTTTGGCGTCTTATTGAGGTAGTTATTAAAACACCTTTTCACAGAAATGGCCTAACTCGTTCCATTTTCAAGTGCTTACTTCTCCTTTATATCATGGAGTAATTGAAATTATTTGTACCTGATATTGTATCAATTATTTGGATTGGACAATGTCGGAATTACCACAAGACCGTAGAGGGGGTATTTCCACAGAATTCTACGAGCCTTTAAGGACAGTTTTATCGTTTGCTATAGTTTAGCTTGTTTCTGTCTCGTTTACATTACACTCAAGTGTTATTTCAAGCATAAAAAAGGTGCTTCTTCCGCCTCTCTATATTAAGCTTGAACTAATTAAAAACTTTGTCAACCATGGACAAAAAAGGTAATGGTTTTAAGTAACTAAAAGAAATATTTCCTCAATTAAGTGATGCAAAAATATGAGAAGGTAAATTTATTGGACCTCAAAAAAGGAAGCTTCTAGGTAATTTTCGTTTACAAGAAAAATTAAATGAAAATTAATTCGTAGCTTGGAAGTGTTTTGTAAGTGTAGTGAAAGGATTTCTGGACAACAAGAAAGATGAAAGCTATAAAAACTTCATAGATGAACTCTTGAAAGCCTATGAAATACTAGGGTATCGCATGTCGTTAAAAATGTATTTTTTATAATCCCATTTGGATATTTTCCGAAAAGTTTGGGTGCAGTAAGCGCAAGCGTCGATCTGCTATTAAAGCGTGTTTTTTAGTTTTTTAAACTATTATTTTTACAATGACACATTAATTTTCTCGTTCATTACTTTTTAGTTCCGTTTACCAATTAAGCGTGGTTTTTAGTTTTTTAAAACTATAATTTTTCCCCACCATCGACCCCCTATAACACAAAAAACTGTACATATTACAGTAATTACCTTATCATTTTCAGATTTAGGACTACAAAATACTTCATAGACACCTATTTTCATCAATGTTACCTCAAAAAAGTTTAAATTTATTGACCATTATTTAGTGAATAAACTATAAATAAACTAATGAACATTGCAAAAACAATTTTTTGAAAATAAAAAATGAACCAAATATCGAAATTAAACATCAGCCAAAAAATCTAGGTGGAATCGTAAAATTGTGGTTACAGTAGTACCGCCTAATAGAGACGATTAATTCGTGTTTGACGACAAAAATGATGTCAGTGTGTGCGGATTTTAGTTCCATTTAAAACGGAAATTGTTTCTGTACGCTAACTCAGCGATATGCTTCTTATTTACGAAGAAGCAACAATTAAATTAGAAATATTCCAGGACTTTTTCCGAACGCGTTCAAGTTAGGTTAGAAACCGCGCCGGGCTTGTATAGACTCAAATGATGGACATTTTGAACATTTATTTAAAAAACACAATTAATCATGTGTTTTGTAACAAAACAAATCAAATCTATGCGGAAACATATGGAATAAATGACTATAAAAATATTACATTGTATATTCAAATAATACCTTAAGAGAATAATGAAACAATAATCTGAATTTTGTCAACAATTAGCGATATTGCCAGTTGCATATCTAGTATGCATTCTAGACAAGTTTTAAAGAAAATTATTTTTCAAAATAATGTAAAGAATCATTGGTTAAATTTACGAAACTTATTTCCCTTACACACTTTATATTGTTCTATCAGAACTATCAGTACTTGTACACGACTGTTGTATTTTTTTAATTTTTCTATCGTTTAATAATATTTAATAAAAAATCAGTCATTAAAAAATCTGGGAATGAACACCTTATTATATAAATTTTAGTTAAAAAAACAATCTAAACAGACATATCGAATCCAGATTATAATATTCAGAATATAATATTAAGATGTACTTAATGTAATATAAACTAAAAATTCATAATAAACAAACTAGTTGACAATACACTATCGTGACAACATATTGTAATATACCTTGTAACATAAAAAAAGAACAGTGTATCACATAATATAATGTTAATTTTTTCTTAAGAAATCTTTAGAAAGCCAGGAACTGATAAATATATAGCAAACACCATATATTTTGATAACACTTCTTAAATTGGAGTTTTTTAATATATTGAAAACAATTACTCACCACAATTTTGTTTCCATTTTCTACAGCTTTAGTATAATGATAATCATAATTTGCTTCAATGTATTGATCAGTGTACTTAACATTTGAACTATTTACTACTAATTCCATGATAACTTCTGTTTTTCCCTAAAAAAATAACTTTTAAGATTTTGTGAATCACTTGAAATCAGAGTCACTAATTACATGGAATCTATAAATTTGAAGGTTAATATACCGGCATTTCCCCTTAAAATTATGTTAATTAGCAATTTAAGCAAATTTTTATGTAAAACAGCAGATGCGGTATTATCCAGTTAAGTCAGCATATATAAAAAAAATGCCGATACCCACAAAATTATTTTATATATGATTAAAAACATAAAATTACATTAATATTCCTAATAACTCAATTCAACAATAAACCTTACCGGTTTTCACACAAACGGTTTCAAAATTAATCACCAATATAAACAAAGTTTTTGATATTTAGTTAAATATTTGTAAAATCTCGTCTTGTTTCGTGTAATTCTTAGGTTAGAAAACCAGTAGAAAAGGAAGATCAAGTCTACGAGCTGGATTGAAATAATTCTGGACGGTTCTGGGAAATATCGCTCAATAATGAGCGCAATACATGGGCGTAACAGGAGAAAAATAAAAATAGTACATTATATAGGTCATATGGATATAACGAAATATGTTTGACAGTTGAAAATAATTTTCATTGAATATACATAGATCATTGCATGTAATTATAAATAATTTTTATTGAATGCAGTTATTAGTTAGTTATTGCATATCTTTATTTATTATGTATTTATTACAAAAGGAAATATACCATTGGGATTTTGAACAAGGAGTTTTTATATTTTTAATTTAACAAATGTTCAATGTTTAAGTCAATATATCAATAAGTTAAATATTCAATGTTTAAGTCAAAACTAGTTATCATTTCATTCAGAGATCATACAAACATCTATTGATTTAGTTTTATTTTGTTTTATTCCTTTTGAAAAAGAACCAACGCTTTTAAAAAAGTTCTATTCAAAAATTATTATGGGGTTTTTCAATAAGGGCGGGTCGATGTTGAAATGGAATAAAACAAGTTGTGTGTGAGGTATTAACGAAATTCTTTTTTTATTTACACATTACGTGTGGAATATAAAATCGTTCAAATGTCCGCCACGGCTTCTCCCGATGGCACGGATCCGAGTGGTCCAATTTTCAATGATTCTGCCGCATAGATCCGACTGAATTTGAGAGATAGCCTGGATTATGTTGACTTTAAGGGCATCGGTCGATTGTTGCTTATTGCCATAGACCTGCGACTTCAGAAAACCCCAAAAGAAAAAGTCTAGCGGGGTTAAATCGCACGATCTTGGTGGCCAATTCACGTCACCTCTGCGAGAGATAACCATACCCTCAAATCATTTATGCAAAATGTCCATCGTGGCGTCTGCTGTGTGGCACGTAGCGCCGTTCTGCTGGAAACACATGTCGTTCGCGTCCATATTATGCAATTTGGTCCAAAAGGTTATCATCGTTCTGTAGTGCTCGCCGTTGACGGTGACGGCCTCACCAACGTCGTTTTCGAAAAAGTATGGACTATTGACGCCGCCGGCCCAAAATCCGCACAAACAGTAAATTTTTGTGAATGCATTGATACTTGGTAAACCTTGTGTGGGTTGGCGTCGACCCATATACGGCAATTATGCTTGTTAACTTAATTTTTCGCCCAAAATTGGGGTCCTCTTCCAAACACTCCGAAGCCGATTCAGCGTGCAAACGGCATTGTCTATGGTCATTAACTTTGAGCTCCTGGGTCAGTTGGATCTTGTACGGATGCAGGTCCAAGTCCCGATGCAAAATTCGCCAAGTTGAAGTCTGCGAAACACCGAGTTCTTGTGCACAGCGAGGAATTGACTGCCTCGGCCTTTTTAAACTTATACCCTGCACACTTTCACGGACAGCAGCAATGTTCTCGGCAGATCTGGCGTTCCTTTAACGTGCAGGTGTTGGCTAATTGTTTACCGAACCGGTCGTCTCAAATTTGGTCACCAAATGTTGGAGAGTCGACTTTAAAGGGTCACCTCGTCTACCGTAAAGCGGGCGCAACGCGCGCAACGTTTGCACTAACGAACACTCATTTTGATAATAAAGTTTTATCATTTGGATGTGCTGCTCAACCTTGTAACTTGTCATGGTGATTTGGTATCATTGACTGAATAATAAACAACAGGTTAGATAGATGCCGCCAAAACAACATAGTCGCCACAGGCTGCAAGCATCGATCCGTCCCAATTGAAAAACCCTATATTTGACAGGAGAATCATTTGACTTTTATATAGTTTTTATTATGTTGATTTTCTAAAGCCTTCCTTTATTTCTGATAATAAATATAGTAATTGAAAACTTATCCAATATAACGTAAAAGGAAAATTTTAATGCTACGCCAAAAAGTCGAATATATGAACTGTATGATTCAAAATACTTACAGACCCCTCAAATCAGACGTTTATGAATGTACTTATTTACAGTAATAAATTTCCTGTTCCCTTAGGAAGCATTTTAACATTATGATTTAACATTATCGATACGTTGGATCGACGTAAAATCTATTTTTTAAACTTATACAAAGGAACACGAAAGTTAGAACCTATAAAATACTCATTCGTCCAGTAGTCACTTTCGGCGACAAGCGGACTCTCGCCAAGAAAACAGAAGAAATGCTTAAAACATTCACCGAAACGTTTCAATTAATGAAACAAGTGTGTTGTGAGGATTGTTTATCCCGTGATCCTGATCCGAAAAATTCCGTGGTAACTCAAAGTAACATTGAAACTGTGCGCGAATTTATAAAAAATCAGACAAAATCTTCGTTGCGATACATGGAAATGGAGTTGAACATGTCCAAAGATTCAATTCTTCGCATTTTGACCGATCATTTGGGACTTCGAAAGCCCACTTTATTCCACACAAATTGACTGACCCAATAAAATAAATCAAAAACTTGCAACTTGGAAACTTGGAAAAACTGCTACTGAAACATATAATTTATTGAAAGTGTATGGTAATGAATATTTATCACGTACACGTGTTTTTGACTGGTTCAAGCAGTCTCACGTTTGAACAACAAGAAGCTCGCAAAAATGTTTGTACCGACACTTAGAATTGCCTTATTCGCCGGATCTTGTACCGTGCAACCTCAATCTGTTTCCTAAAGTGAAATCTCCGTTAAAAGGAGTAAGATTTAAGTGCGTTGCAGCTTTGAAAGAGAAAGCGGCACGCGTTCTGAACGAGCTGACAGAAGTGATAGAAGAGGAGTGTACATTGAAGGTGATAATAAGTAAATATGTATGAAATCAAAATATAATGTTTTACAACGCCAGTCTCGTTATTTAATAGTCACACCTCGTATAAAAAGATTTGAAGCAAGTTTCCTAATTTGGAATGAATCACAAAAGATGGTGAGAAGTAAAAAAAAATCTGAGGAACCACTTAACAGCTTAGAATGTAACACAAATATTGACAATGCTCCTTGATATTGATAGTTGTTTAATAGTTGAGCTAATCGTTTATTAATTTATATAAATTTATTAATTTAGTACTGCTTTTTGCTGATAAGATAGTCCCTTCGGGCTTATAGTGATTCTAGTTTTTTTTATTTCGCTACTTTTAGAGTGTCCTGTAGAATTCTGATTCATAGAAAGATTGGTAGATAACATGGAGGAGCTCAAAAAGGCATTAAAACGAGAGTAGCCCTCGCACAAACTCTTTTCAATATATTAAGAACAATGAAAAAGCAAAAAATTAAATTTCAACAAAACATTTTGACTAATGACAACAAAACACACGGCAAAATTGCATATAACTGTTGAGTCAACTGAACTTTATATTCTCAAGCTGACTATAAATGAGTTTTACAAAACGTATTTCTAATAATCGTTTGAGTAACATAAGCAATCTTAAAATCATGAGCTTTAAGGTATAAATTGAATTTTTCTTTACACATACGAGAATATGTAAAAGATACGTCAGATACTTTTCCGATCGCAAAAATGACTACATTTCCGAAAATAAGCTGCATTTCTAGTAAAGCTCCACGAATTTCAAGCCAGTTGAGAGTCTTCGAAAGTATTCGAAAGTATTCGATATTTTTAATATCTTGAAAAGAAGAGAATTTTGTGTATTGATTAAACACTACTTCTTTCAAACTCATTAAAAGTTAAAGAAGTGCTATGGGGTCTCTGTTCCCTCACATTCATGGTTAATAAAAAGTTTACTGAATTTCGATATGGGTGAACCAGCACTAGTAATACCTCGTGATCAGGACGTCCGCTTAGGCTCTCTACTGAGGAAATGATCAAGCAAACCTATGATATCGTGTTAGTCGATTGAAGAGTGAAGATTACAGAAATTGTGCAGGTGATAAACATTTCGAACGAACGCGTACGGAACACCCTATATGGACATTTGGACATGAGGAAGCTATCAGCGCGATAGGTGCCGCTTGTGCTTAATTTATTACTATACACTAGAAACGAAGATACAGTCAAATTAGTTGAACTTTACCCGGTAAATGTATCCTGAAAAAGCGAAAAAGCTTCCGTTGGCCGGAAATGTCCTGGCCACTGTTTTCTGGGATTCGGAATCATTTTGCTGCATTATTGATTAGTTTTCCTGTTTAACATAGTATTGAACAAAGTCATCATCTAAACAGACACAGACGTAGAAACATATGATCAAATAAAGGTAAAAGCCAAAAGAGCCAGTGGAGGCTTGCGAGCGAGGACGTTGGGGCGCCGCACCTCCAGCATTTATCACAGTAAACAATTTTTCAGAGTTTTCAGTTTCTTTCATTTAACTCATTTTCCTGGTTCATCCCCTGTATATGGTTTCAATAGCACGAAAAGTAAAAAGGAGGAAGGGGAAAGCAAAAAAAAATTTCAGCAGCACTATATTCTTCTACGCACTCCCACTTTATAAATCCATGAGCCGCCACTGGTCGGTCTAGAAATAAATATAAACAAAACAAAGATGATGGAAAAATGAGCCAATCAAAGAAAGGAACAGAACTGGAGAATCGATGATGACAATATTGAAGTTGTGACGGACTTTACTTATCTGGGAAGCAAGCTAGACGAAAAAAAAAACATCACAAGACATATCAGAAATTGTATTAAGAAGGTTATTTACTCTCTCTACTCTGTGCTAAGATCTAGACTGATTCAAAGGAACAAGAAAGTTGGAATCTATAAAACACTCATTCACTCAGTAGTCACTTATGGCTGCGAGACGTGAATACTCACAAGGAAAACAGAAAAGATGTTTGCAGTATTTGAAAGAGTACTTAAATTTTTGGTGCTGAAAATGACAATGGAATTTGGAGGACCAGGTATAACTTCGAACTCAAACAAATTCATATTATGACAAAACTATTTTTTTTTCCTTATAATCAAAAAGTTATATTAAATTGAAAATAATTTGTTAAACCTAATACCAATGACGCGCCGACAGAAAAAAAAGCAGAGTGTGGGTGACGTCATAATGTTTATTTCCCCTCAACATTACAGACAGCTGATACGGGTGTTTTAGTTTTTAATTAACTTATTCTTGTTATTATCATCAGTGTATCGATAAATTTATTGAAAATGTTAAATATAATTAGGTATCGTATGTTTTGTACTTCGTACATTTAATACGAATGCTACAAAAACAACTCCCGAAAAAATGTTTTTAAATGTGCCGCAAGATGTTAAACGAAATCAATGGTTCTAAGCGGCATGACGTAATAATCCTAAAACAACATCAAATTTTTACAAACACCTGTCGTCAAATATATACAAAAGATCATTAATTATAACATTATATCAATTTTTGTTTGGGTATTTATTACCTGCTGAAGCTACATAATCGTGACATTGAGTGTTTTGAACTTTTCTTAATTTTTTACTAATAATTAAGGTGACTGTATAAGCTTTACTCATTACTTTATGTTCTGGGTATACACGTCCTTTCACCGTACAAATACAATTTTTGTGGTTAAATTGAACATAACCTATAGACTTGTCACCGTAATTTTCGCGTGACACCCTAAAATAATTTAATTATATTTAATATCCACACCAGGTATATTATCAGAATTGGCCTGTGTGAACCTTTTGTCACACATTACTGAATTAAATTAGCAACAACAATATTTTTTTGCATTAAAAATTAATAATTTTCAGAGTATATACACAGGTAAAAGCCGTTGACAGTACTTACGCGAAAACACTTTAACATAATTACGTCACAAACATGGCAGCCAATCGTGGCATTTTCGTAGTAACATGATTTTATTTTAAATTTAATACATTTTAATTCTTTTATAATTAATTACAATCAATTTTTTAAAATTTTTCGCATCGATTATCAATATTATTTATGTTATATTTTTAAAACAAACTAAAAAATCGAGAAATATTTTTTATTCAAAAACTCAATTGTACAAGGAACTGGATATTGTAGGTTATGTCACAGGCGTAGCCAGGATTTAGTTTTGGGGGGTTTAGTTCGTCCACGAGTTCGGATATATATTCAATTCAATTGTAATAATTTAACTCTCTTCACTCCTCGTATTTTTTCGGTATAATATTAGGTAATATTTGTCTTAGTTCGGGGGGGGTTTGAACCCCCAAAACCCTCCCTTGGCTACGCCCGTAGATTATGTGAGGTTTCAAGGGCTCAAATGGGCGGGACACGTGGCGCAAATGCCAGAAAACCAAATACCCAGTAAAATCATGGAGGGGCGAATAGGGGGTAACAGAAAAAGAGGTAGACCAAAGACACGATGATAACGCAATGTAAGAAGAAATGCTGAAGAACTACTGACGAAAGTTGAAGGAGGTGTTTATGCGCACCACAGCAAGAAGAAGATTGGACAAATTTAACCAAGGAATGATAAAAAGAACGAACTCATTTGGCAATGAAAAAGTGTTGTCACTATTACAATACACTCATCCATTCATCTGTCGTTACCGCAGCGACACTGGTCAATTTGTGCTACTAACTGATCCACCCTATTTTTCGGACTTGGCCCCATCCCATCCGACATATTTCTCTTTTAAAAGATGGAAAACAGGTTGGTTGAAAATAAATTCACATCAAATGAAAGAAATCGCCGTTGAAACAGAGGACTATTTTACAGAATTCGACAAATCGTGCTTTTTGGAGGGCATAAGAAAGTTGGAAAATCGTTGGGCGAAGTGTATCGAGCTAAAAGGAAACTACGCTGAAAAATAAATAGAATTTAGATAAAAAAATAGGATAACTTTTTTAACCGAGGTAGTCAATACTTGAGGGAAATTGATTTTAAATAAAATAACTAAAACTTATGTCTTTATAGTGGAAGTTTAGACATAAGTCTTAGTTCATTTATTTAAAAAAACAGTACTTCTTTTAAAAAATATTTGACTTTTTACTCTACCTACTCTACTTACTCTAAAAATATTTCTTATGCGTGAAAAAAAAAGTCACTTTACTATGTCATATTCAAATAATTTATCTCTATCGTAGTAAACCTTCGCTATCTACGCCTATGCGTATTGTGTTGGTTTCAAGGATTGGCCCAAATGTAAATCACGTGACGATCAGATGACAATTCCAATGTATCAAATGGTAAACGATGATATCAAGATTTTTGTCGGATATTATGAACGTGTTCGGATTAAAATTTTTAGGTTTTTTGACTGCAAAAATTCCTTAAAGTAACGTAAGCGATATATAACATGATTTGATTGCTTTCCGCTTTTTTTTTTGTTATACCTGGTGAATGATAAACATAGTTAAAAAAAAAAGAATATTATATACAGTGCTTTAGGTATTTTATTATTAATTTGAATGTTTTACCAAAGATACACTGCGATGCTTACAGTCGTGAATGGCTGTGGTGGGCCTGAATTAAAAATCGATTTAGGCCGAGCGCGTAAACCGCTCAGTTGTCAGGCCCGTTAAAATTTATTAAAAATAGATGAAAAGTAAAGGCATACATACAGGGGAACAAAAAGTATGTGAACAAATTCATTTTTCTCGTTTTTCTAAATATTTAACTGCATTATACCTTGTAACATTATATCAACACAAACTTACAAATTATTTTTAAAAAACTATGCCATAAATTAAACAGAAACTAAAGTTTATAAGTATTTAATAAAGTACCGTATTTTCAAGAGAAAATAGTATTTGAACAGTTGGTTTTGCTCATTTGATCCGGTTTAAAGATAATAAATAACTTCAATACACAAACATAAGCAAATTTAATCCATTTTAAAGCCTATAAAGTGTTAAATGTTAATGTTCTAATCAAATTGGCTAGAAAAAATGGAGGCCTGTCGTTAAAGACACGTGAAGAAATTGTAAATTTGAGAATAAATGGCATGAAATTGCCAAATATACAGGGTATAAGGTAAAGTACTGTCGTAAATTTAACCAACGATTCTTCGATCATTTTAAGGAAGTACGAGCGATACTTACGAGGCAAAATGATGATTTTTTTTTGTGTGTCTCATTTAAGATGAAGACACCCCGATATTTTCGCTATTTGAAAGAATACAGATTGATAATATTGAAATACAGATAGTGTTAAATGTAAGTCAGAAGTAAGTACAGATAGTGTTAAATGTAAGTCAGTCATAAGTAAATGTATGACAGAATTAAAATGTCATTGATTTTAAGAAAAAAAAATCGAAATAATCCGGTTGTTTGGTGATTTTGCTCGTTGTAGCAGAGAAGTTGCTGTGCTCCCATTATTTATGGAACAGCAGACGCTGTAAATGCTCTTTTCAGTTAAACCGGAAGTGTTATTAAAATTTTTCAAAAAGGTCAATCTCGTCAAATACACCTGCATCCTGCGCATAAAGATATATTCGCGGTAAATCGAACAAATCCATGCATTAGCCTTCGAGATTTATCGTCTCAACTGAATATTAGTAAGGATAAAATCAGAAGATGTTTCGTTCGTCTCAAAATCAAGCATTATAAACCGAAGTTCTTACATATATTGAAAGAAGGTGATAATAATAATAAATCAGACTATTGTTATTGGACCCAAGGTAACTTTTTAAATGACAGACATTTCTTGAAGAGCATTATGTTTACTGATGAGATAACATTCACCAATAATGAGGTTGTATCATCTCAAAACTGTAGATACTGGGTCAGAGGTAATTCTCACTGGGTTATAAATTATAAAGGCCAATATTCCCAGAAATTCAATGTCTGGTGTAGAATTTTAGGAAACCGAATAATTGGTCCTTTTTTTAATGAATCGTTGAATGCTGGTCGTTAGTTAACTTCTTCGATGGGGAATTTTGACATGCAATTGAAAATATTTGCAGCTAGATGTTACATCCATCCACCACAATTCAAGGATTGTTCGTCAACGGTTGAACCAAAAATTTCCTATGCGCTAGATAGGAAGAAAAAGTCCTTTTGAAATGTGGTCTCAAAAATTTATTTTTGGGGAATGATCAAAAATAATGTTTATAAAACAAGGCCCAGTAATCGAGATGAACTTTGTGCCAGAATAAGACAAGCCTGTCAGGAAATCATCATAACGGAATTTAGACGAGTAGCTAAACAGAATCGTAAAATGTATTCGAATAGACGCGGGACTAGTTAAGAGAAATAACATTTAATATATGATTTGTATTATGAAAATTATTGTTGTATACTTTTTCCTAAATTTAATCAATTACGAAAAATAGTTTTCCCATAAGAATCAAATAATTATTCCTTTGTAAGAGCTATTTATTTTATTGAAATATTTGTATACATGACACTAATAAATTGACAATATGTCAAGTTTTTACTTTTCATGGCATACTAATTATCAAATTAAAAATAAACTTGAAATAATTTTGTGTATAGACCAAAATAATGAAAACATTAAAAATGCAAATTTTGTCATGAAACTCGGTATGTGTAGTTAAAATAATATTCTGAACAACTGTTTTTAATAACTTTTTTCGATATCTCTAACGCGAAGCAAAATATCGAGAATTGAGTTGTTTGTGAATTCATAGTAAGCTGAATTTACAGTTTAGATTTCAGTTGAGTATCTTAAAAAATGTGACCCGTCATTCTGTATGACTGTGCAAAGATTCAAAGACGTTACTAGACCTTTGGTCGAGTGTTTTATTATAAGTAATCGAAGTTGAAAAAAGTTTGGCTTCAATTATTTAAATAATGATATCGGGAACCCGAAATTATTTATATATAATAACTTTCTGCAAATATTAGACTCGCTGATCTGAAAAAAAACTGATCTGTTTTCCACGGAAATGATTTTACTTTGAATAGATTTTTTAATTGTTACATGGATACATTTACGAAAGTACATTAGCTTACACCCTGTATAAGCATATTAATGTATGATCAAATAAGCAAGTAATATAGATTTATCTGTAGTACATTACATAGTGAAAAAACATGAAAAAACACATTAAAAAGGAAACAGGAAAAGACGACCAAAAGCACTATCGACACAAAAGGTTAAATTCTATAAAAAAATGGTTTTGAAATTAAGAAGTAGCCAATGATATTGCGTCTTGCTCTGGAGTAAACGTTACGTCTAGGAGTCTAAAAAAATTTGCATAATTTTGGATATAAAAGATATAGAGGGGAAGGATATAACCCGGAAGAAACCCTTAGTCAGTCAAAAAAATAGGCAAAAAGATTCCAGTTCGCCTGTTAAGATTTTTTGTGAAGAAAATAAGCTTAGTTTATTTGGTTCTGCCAAAAATAAATAAGGTGCCATTGGATCGTGGAAATACCATTCCCTGGTATTTCCTGGAAATTGTTTGAGTAGGGACTGAAACTTTCATAATCATTGATGGCACCTTATATACTCGAAAGTACGTGGATGAAATGAATATGAATACTTCATACGGAAATTTATTGGACATATGTTAAATGGCACATTTATAAAAACTAATCCCAAAATAATTCAGAAGCAAAATGATAACATCCGATATGCCATTGGCGAGAAAAAGCCACAATTATTTTATATTATTATATAGTTATGTGGTTAATGGCTTCGTCTCCTATTATTAGATGACCAGCAAAACATTTTTTGACCTGTAGAAGAAAAATGATTATTCTAAATAATATTGATTATAAAGAAATTTGAAACGCACTTGAATAGTATAATGGATTTAAGTAGTAATTGTATTTGTGGAAAATATTAGTGTTATCCAGGATAAAGGGCAATATATATGCAATGGAAAATGGCCGATGTGGCGGAATAGGATTCCTCATCAATCGAAAGCTGAAGGATAGTGTGGTAAAATTTGAAAGTACATCCGACCGATTAGCCCAATGCGTCATTCAGCTGAATAAAAAGTTTAGGCTTCAAATCGTCCAAGCTTATGCACCAACTATAAGCCATAAAGATGAGGAAATTGAGGAATTTTATGATGATGTGGCCCAGCTTTTATACAAGGAGAAATGTAGGTACAAAATCCTGATGGGTGATTTTAATGCCAGAATTGGAACAACAAGAACAGACGAAAATGCAACTGGCCCATATGGAACTGGTGAGCGAGACAATAGAGGTGACAGATTAGTTGATTTTGCTGAAGGACAAGAACTATATATTATGAATTCATTCTATAAGAAAAATATCAGCAGAAAATGGACATGGAAAAGTCCATCTGGGCTCACAAGCGAAATTGACTACATCATGACCAACGATAAAACAATATTTACCAATTGTACTGTCCTTAACAATTTTAATGTTGGAAGTGACCACCGAATTGTACGAGCAAGGGTTCGGATTGGCTGTCGAAAAGAGCGCGAAAAAATGGTAAGATCAAAGAAGGGCAAGGTGGATTCTGGAAAACTGCTGGAGAGAGGAAGCGATTTTGAGATTGCTTTGTCAAACCGGTTTGCTGCGTTACAAGATCCAGAGGAGGTGGAAATATCAGTTCAATATGAGGAAATCGCCAACAATGTACTTCAAACGGCTGCTTCAATAGCACCAGAAGAAAAATGTCTCAAACAAACAAAAATCTGCAGTGAGACCATTGATTTAATGAAGAAACGGCGAGCAATGAGAAATGCAGGTAGTCCTTTTGGCAGGGTCGAGTACACTGAGCTCTGCAAAACTATAAGAAAACGTATCAGAGAGGACACGCGCCGATTCAATATGCAGCTAGTGCAAAAAACCCTGGAAGAAAACAAAGGAATTAACAAAGCTAAACAGAAGCTGAGAAACAAAAGAACGCAAATATATGCTTTAAAGCGTGAGGATGGCACAGTGTGCAGGACGCGTACCCAAATGTTAAAGATTGTCAGAAGGTTTTATTCCCAGTTATATGAAGATCAGAGCCAGTCAGGGACAGCAATACCCACGGAAGAACAATATATAATACCAGATATCCTAGTGGAGGAAGTAACAAATGCTATAGAATTGATGAAGAACGGCAAGGCTCCAGGAAAGGATAGTGTAACTGTCGAAATGCTAAAAGCTGGTGGTCGGACGTTACATAAAACACTGGCAAAATTATACTCAAAATGCCTCAAAGAACAAAAAGTACCTGACTTATGGAAAAATGCAGAAGTGATCCTTTTACATAAAAAAGGAGCACAGGAAGATTTAAAGAACTACCGTCCAATAAGCCTCCTATCAGTGATGTACAAAGTTTTCACTAAGATAATTTCTAAAAGAATATTTAAAAAACTGAATGACGCACAACCAAGAGAACAAGCAGGATTCAGAAGTGGATTCAGTACAATGGATCACATCCAGGTTGTACAGCAGGTCATAGAAAGGCACAACGAATACACCAAGGCTCTGTGTTTGGCTTTTATCGACTACGAAAAAGCATTTGATTCCATCTCAAAGCATGCGATAATGGATGCACTGCTTAGCCAAGGTGTAGAGAGAGCCTATGTAAACCTATTAGAATCGATATATGATGGAGCTACAGCCACAATTCACCTTGATGATCTTGAAGTGGGAATTAATATAGAACGAGGTGTACGGCAGGGTGACGCAATATCGCCTATTCTTTTCTCGGCTGGCCTTGAAGAAGTATTCCGTAAACTGGATTGGGAACAGGATGGGGTAAAGATCAATGGTGCAAACTTAAACCATCTTAGATTTGCAGATGATATTATTCTCATTTCACAAGACCCAGAGGAGCTGCAAAGACGCATACAAGAACTGCAAAGGGCTGGCGAACCATTTGGCTTGAAAATAAACCTGAAAAAGAGTCAGGTTATGTTCAATAACTTCGCTCAGGACAGAAGAATTTCAGTTTTAGGAAGGGATTTAGAGATTGTGGACAGCTTTGTATATCTTGGGCAGAGGATTTCCATGGAGGGGAATACCGCCCGGGAGGTGGAACGGCGTGTTAAATGTGGCTGGCAGGCATTTGGTAGGCTCAACATAGTGTTTAAGAGCAGACTCCCACTTTGCCTGAAAAGAAAAGTATTCGATCAGTGCGTTCTACCCGTTATAACATACGGAAGTGAAACCTGGACACTCACATCGCAATCAATTCAAAAACTTCGGGTGGCACAGAGGGGAATGGAAAGATGTATGCTTGGCATTACAAGACGAGACAGAAAGTCCTGCGCATGGATCAGGGAACAAACAAAAGTCTGTGACATCATTGGAACAGTAAAACAGTTGAAATGGAGATGGGCAGGCCATATAGCGAGGCGATGGGACGACAGATGGACCAAGGCAATCCTGGAGTGGATACCGCTTGATCGCAAACGTCCGGGAAGAAGACCGAAAGCCCGATGGACTGATGACATCGTTAAGTATATTGGACCCGAGTGGCAGAGGAAAGCCCAGGACCGTGAAGGTTGGAAGCATGCTGAAGAGGCCTTCATCCTGCAGTGGATCGATACGGGCTGATGATGATGATGATGATGATATGCAATATTATTATAGGGTAATATTATTTGAGATGCTATCTCCCAATTTGATCAATTTATTATATTTATTTTAATAGACGCTTCTACTCCCGTTATTAGATGACCAGTAAAACATATTTTGAATTGAATAAAATTTGATTAGTATTTTAGATGTAATTATTTTTAAGAAATTTAAATAAAAATAAAATAAACTGAAACATCCTGGAGTATGACATACCAATTAGTATGTTCTTTTCTAGAATCCTTTTTTGCCTTTTATAACATAAGATTTATGATTGTTTATTTACAATTTACCCATTCTTTCCGTCTTCTCTGGTTCTCGCATGATACATATTTCAAGCATTTTGTCGGCTTTATGATATTTCCTTATCTAGTTTTCCATTACATTTTCTTTTTAATTTCCATATATAGATTTTTTACAACATGTTTAATCCAAATCCACATGTTTAATCCAAATTTTACAGCCAGATTTTTGTTCATCTTGATAAAAACAAGGCAGAACCTGACATAATAGTCCAGCAACAGACAAATATAAATAGGAATGAAAATGGGCTAGTCCATTTTAATGCTAAATTTTTTTTTTTAAACGTATAACATTGAACATGTATTGTGTTACAAATAACCTTGAATATATTATTTTAATACATTCATTATAAAGAACTAAATTAAGATACAATATTTTACTTATTACAGCTGTATTAATTCTGAATATACATGGGTTCCCCAAAAAGTTAAGGCCTATATGTTATATTAATGATTTTAAAAAATATAATTCACTATGAAGGGCATTATTAAATTTTATTTATAATTTTACAAATTAAATAGTAATTTATTCCGAGAAAGTTTCTCAGTAAGCAAATATATTTTTTCGGTTTATTATAGTGGTAAATTTTTAGGTATTTTAGGAACACTCTTTCAAATTCGATGAATTAGATTACTCTAGATAGGAATTAGATTCACCAACATCAGCATAAGTGTAAAAAATATTTTAAAACGAATGTATTAGGCCCACGCATAAGTAATGTTTTTTTTGTCATATAATCTAGTTAAATAGATTGATATTTAGTGTGCTTATTAAATTTTGAAAAAAAGAGTAGGTAAAGAATGGAAGACCAAAGTGTGCATACGTTCCATATTAGATATTTGAGACTTTATTAGATTCAAAAACATAACAATACCACTAATGCTATTAATACTGTTTATCCTGGTGCCTTGGATAGCATAACATGTCAGCATTGATTTGAAAAATTTAAGAAAAGTGATGAAAGATCTTCTCGATGGTATAAAACCTGGATTATATGTTAAATTCGATAGGGAGCTGTTATCTGAAATTGAAGCTAATTCAACAAACTATCCAGGAATTAGTCCCAAAGCTTAAAACTTCATGATATTCGTCATAACGATGTTTAAAGTAACTGAATAACGTATACAGAGAAGGAATGTGGGTGCTATATCATATTGAATGAACACACTATCACAAAGTAACGAACAAATCAATCAATAATTTAACTTTAAATATTGGTTTCAAAATAGCATGGCCAACCCTAATATTACCTATTTGATATTATGGTGAAATTTAAAAAAAATAGTATTCAAATATATACAAATTTGCTTTATTATATAAAAATTATTTCCCAATTCTTCCAATATTCGTACTAAATCAATAAAAAATAAAATAAATATCTATTATCATCGAAAATCAATTGTTTAACAAAAATTACCTTTTCGATTACCCATGTTAAATTGATTAAACAGGTGGTAAATTTGACAGTACCCTCCCACGCAGACCCCCCTCGAATCAGCCACCCTCCCTCCCTTCGCCCCGTCATTTCACCCCATCGCGATCTCGCGTCCCACCCGATTTAATTCCAGAGGGTATTTTGTGTAGATTTCAGGAGGGGGCAGCGCACAAATCGATAAAGCCAGAGCTGGCATGCCCCCCATAGTTGAGGGCAGTAAAAGGTGTGTAGTATACGGGCGATATTACGAGCATAGTAACATATATATTCCTTTTCTTTTATTTTAATAAGAGGTGTCCTTGTGATATTAACGAGTTTAGTGAAAAAAAAACTGTACAATTATCAAGGTAAGTTATAGTTAATTTTCTTCTTTAAATGGGAAGAAATGAAAGGAGAAAAAAAATAATGATCGGCCAAAACTAAATTTTAATTTTGGCCGATAAATTATATATAGATTTAAAAGTATTTTAGGTGATACGTTATTTTAAAATGCAAGAGTTTAAATATTAATTCCGTTAATATACAATTTATTCATATCATAAGTTTTAAAAAATATATAGATGTTTGTAAGTGAAAGAATGGGTTATTAGTTCTTTAGAAGAACTTACACTAATGATTGTTCTATGAAATTGTAGTTCTACCTCTGCTATTAATATAAATAACAAAACTAACATTTTTTACAAAATTTAAAAGGCTAATCTAAAAAATTTTGTTTCGTTCCTTCTTAGTGAACACTACTTCTAATTTTTGTTGATTCATATACATTCAAGTCAGTCCAAATAAATCATTAATTTAATAGCAAGATAAAATTATAACTAATACTATAAGAGCTTCATCTCCTTTATAATACGACATGAAAATATAAAATAATGTGCATGTATTCAGTGTATCAAAATATCAGCCCTGAATATATTATTTCAATCCAGAAAAGAAGAAACAGAATAAGTCATATTTTAATGAAAAACAATTCTTAAAATTCTGTCCTAAACTCCAGGTAGATGAAAGAGAGGACAGCGTCAAAACATTTCGCGTCCAATGGTCAATCAAGAACCAACAGCTTTTGTAAATACTTTAGGCTTTTGAATATCGAGCTTTTGCTTTAAAGATAGTTCACTGGTGGCAATCGGAGCAAAAAGTATAGTCCTACACACTAATAGAATCACACTTTTAAAGAAAATAAACGTGACAACGTTGTCAACGTTTATACGGAATGCTCTATAGATGGATATATTTTGTATTATGTTTTGTGTATATACGCTCTCTTGTCCGTGTTACTGCTGTTTGAAAATAATAAAAATTAAAATTAATTATTTTCCAAATAAATTATTTGGAAATGCCATTTGATCATGATCAATTGCGAAGTCCGTGATAAACGCAAAAAAAGTATATCGGCAATGAACGACGCGAAAAAATTAAAACTCTCCTGTATAGTGGTCGACGGATTGTGTAGCTAGATAACTTAGGAAAAAAATTAAAGTGTTGTTAATGTACAAAGTTCTTTCATTAGAAAAAATAAACGCTAAAGTCTTAATTCAATATTGGATATCATTGACAACTTGTGAGGGAGGGCGTTGGGGCGCCGCCCCTCCAGCATTTATCACAGTAAACAATTTTTCAGAGCAAAACACCATATTTTATTTCCGTTCAGTTTCTTTCCTTTAACTCATTTTCCTGGTTCATCTCCTGTATAGGGTTTCAACAGCACGAAAAGTAAAAAGGAGTAAGGGGAAAGCAAAAAAATCTTTAACAGCACTATTTTCTTCTACGCCCTCCCATTTTAAAAACCACCGAGCCGCCACTGTTGGATATTTCTTGTTGTGAACGTTGTGTTATAACTAATGTTCCGACTGGCAAAATACGTATTACCAAGAATAAGGTTGTTAGCGCGTAAAGCATGACGACACACAGTGTTGCCAAGCTGTGATGTCTATCCCTCCACTACGCATCTATGGTTTAAACAAATTTCAACCAATCGATAAAAAAATTCATGTTTATTCCAAAAGTTTTCTAATTTTTCGTTTTACAGCATATTGGTTTTTTAAAAAATTCGTAAGATAAGTTCTCAAGATATACCCGAAACTATATCTTTTTTTATACGTCTCTGACCTATTGCATGTTAATTATGTACACTTTAATTAATAATATCTCACTTCAAAATCGGCCAAAAAAATTGATTTTGTTTTAATGAAATAAAGCACACCTAGCTACATATGATATTTCAGTTTCATCAAATGCGTAAGAAAAATTAATTTACTGCGTACTGTACTAAGTGTGAACTACCTTAAGACGAAAAACTCTAGGACTGTGCCAGCTTAAAAACTAGACCAAAAAATATATAAACTTTAAATATTTTTTAATATATATTTATATATATAAATATTTATATATATTGCATTATATGTTTGTTGTTTGTATACATATGTTTGTACCATCGGTAGAGAAATGAACATCGAACAAAAAGCGAATATTAAAGTTTGTTTTAAACTTGGTAAAACATTCACCGAAACGTTTCAATTAATAAAACAAATGTATGGTGAGGATTATTTATCCCGTGGTAGAGTCCACGAGTGGTTTGAACGATTCAAAAAGGAGCGAGAGGACATCAAGGACGACGAACATACTGGCCCGAAAAAATCCCTGGTTACTTAAAGTAACATTGAAATTGTGCGTAGCGTGAATTTATAAAAAATTAGCCAAAATATTCGTTGTTATACATTGAAATGGAATTGACCATATCCAAAGATTCAATTTATCGCATTTTGATCGATCATTTGTGACCGATGCTTTGTGACTGATGCTTATTGACCGATGCTTTGTGACCGATGCTTTGTTCAACATAAATTGATTGACGATCAAAAATTGTGCCGGCTCGAACATTGCAAGGACTTGATTAAAGAGGCGAAAAAGGACGAACACTTTAAGTACAGCATTGTTACTGGTGATGAGACGTGGAGTTTTCAATATGATCCAGAAAACATGCCTCAAAATGCCGAATGGAAGCACCCGAATGAACCAAATCCGAAGAAAAGCCGTCTCGAGAAGTGAAAAATCAAGACAATGTTGATTTATTTCTACGATTGGGAGGGAATTACGCAATGGATTCGTTCCATCTGGTCAAACGACCAATGTTTTGTTTTATTTTGGTGTTATAAAGCGTCTGTTGTCTCGTATTCGTCGTGTGTGGCCACAATACCATCAACAAGGTAGATGGCAGTTGTGGCACGATAATGCGCTGTCCCGTCTCTCGACGCTCATACCATTCACCATACTCGCCAGATTTGGCTCCCTGCGACTTCTATTTAACGACTTCTATAAAAAACGTTGTATTTTTTTAAATGTCCTGTTTTCAAAGACGTTTCCTGAGACGCATCTTGTATATAAATATATATATATATATATATATATATATATATATATATATATATATATATATATATATATATATATGACATCTAATATTTTCACGGATGGTAGATAATGTTCCTAATCATTCCTGGACTGAAGAGTCCAACTCACTCGAAGCGGACAACACTTGAAAATGCCAAATGCGATTTTGGCGAAACGTCGTGACTCTTCACAGAATTAACGGATCGACACCCGGAATGATTTAGAAACATATTTATATATATATATATATATATATATATATATATATATATATATATATATATATATATATATATATATATATATATATATATATATATATATATATATATATATATATATATATATATATATATATATATATATATATATATATATATATATATATATATATATATATATATATATATATATATATATATATATATATATATATATATATATATATATATATATATATATATATATATATATATATATATATATATTTGTGATCAAGAAACAGACAGATTGTGTCAAGTGTCAGATCGGACGAATAAAAGAATAAAGTGATGTTACATGTCATAACTTCTTTTCAAATTTAGTAAATGCCAAATAACGGTGCATAGTCGTAAGAGTGATATTCTTGTACAAGGTAACCATTTTTTTGCTTAAGATACGCGAATGTTCTGGTAAAGATTTTCATGAGTTTTACGCAAAATAACGGTACTGCATTATTTAATTGCAGTTTTCCGATGTGATTCACAAAATAACCATTATATTATGCGCCACACAAAAGATTATTTTGAATCGATTCAAATGCTATTACACACACAAAACATTGTGTTCTCGAACCCAGTATAATTGCAAAACCTTATGCTTAGATTGTAACACAAAGACTCGCAGATCTCCCTAAAATTATCTCTTATTAAATAGACATCACATTATGAAAAATCCTTAATCATGTTGCAAGATTGTGGGGAATCTTGACCAAAAAAATTTTTTTATTAAAATTCTTTTAACATACATATATAAGATGATGTAAAATTTTTCAATCTACATGTATATTTAATCATATTAAAATTTGCTTAGCATAATGGTTCCCGTGATAAAAATGTGCAACATTGCAATATACAAAGCATAGTTTCTGATTTATAACCATGGAATATGCTAAAAGTAGAACTTTATTTTAAGATATTAATTTTAGCAAACGTCGATATTAAGTTTGATTTAGCACATTTTCGTTGTATTCATTATGGATATTTTATATTTGTTTTTTTGGAAAATTGAAATCAGCTGAAAGTTATTTTTGTTAGGTTATATTTTTACATTTTTTTCAGTTAGTTAAAAACATAACGTTTCACTTTATGTAGAAGGGAATCTTCTTATATTTAGTATTATTAAGTGTTAAATGTTCTTTTCACCGCTTTCATATAGATATATCTGAAACGGACATACATTTAGTGTCAAGATGTAATAGAAATTTCAAAAAAATTAATAGAATTAACTTTTATTATTCTTTTTTAGTGTTTTTTAAATTTACTCCAAATACACGTTAAATATTAGAAAAAGGTAAAGGTTTAATTGACCTTGATCAACATATAAAACAATTATTAGTAAATATTTATTATTTTAGGCGTCAAAATGCTAGACATTCGTTTATATTTAAGATCTCATTATCCTTAATCCTCCCGAACGATTTATCAGTATAGTTAAGTTATTCATAAGTTTAATCTTATGGATTTGTATAGAAAAAGTGTTTTTTAGAAAAAGAAACACGATTCATTGTTTCGTTACACGCAGATTAGATGAGTTGTAAGGACAGAGAAGGCCGATTAAAATAAAGTGTATCTTCAGTTGCTAAGTTGATTCGGTTCGATAAGACATACGGAACTCATGAGTGTCGACCTGTTACGTCAAGAAGAGAAAAAAACTAATTATGAGAATTGCATTGAATTTCTGTAAGATTGCTAGAGCAATTGCTGAGGTAGCTAAAGTAAGTAAATAAGAATTAGGAATGTCCAAAGATTATTAAAATATCTGATTACATAGTACTACAAAAAAAATTGGATCCTCGGATTTTAGAACTGATTTTAGCTATATTTGGGCGCTAAATCTATATATGATTTTTTTTTCCATCTGCTGTATATTTTTCGATTCATCCACTTATATATCAATGTTTTTGAAGTGTACACCAAATGCACATCAAATATCTTTGCTTTACCTCTGGGATAGTATAGACAAAACACACCACTGGATTAGAAAAGGAATGTTGGGGAAAAGAATGTCAAACGACCCCTTAGTTGGACGAGAGGAAATCATCTTTCCTTCATTGCATATCAAGCTGGGCCTAATAATCAGTTTGTAAAGGCTCTTGGTAAGAATGTATCATGATTTGCCTATATAGGGGAAAAATGCCTCAATTGAGTACGGAGAAAATTAAAGCACGAATATTTGTGGGTCCACATATAGAACAACTAATTAAGAATCCTGCCTTCGTAAATTGGATGAAAGAGGCTGAACGAAAAGCCTCGACTTCATTTGTTACAGTTGTCCGAAATTTTTTGGATAAACGCAAATCTGAAAACTATGTTGAACTGGTAAATAAGATGCTTACAAGCTTTCAGATCCCTTGGGTGTAACATTAGAGTGCATCAAAGTGCACTATTTACACAGCCACTGAGACCGTTTTCCTCAACATTTAGGAGACACCAGTGAGGAACAAGGTGAAAGATTTCACCAGGATATTAAAATTATGAAGGACCGCTACCAAGGAAGCTGAGATACGCATATGATGGTAGATTACTGCAGGAGTTTAAAATGGGATTGTTCCAAAATACATTCAAGAATGTCACGGAAAAGAAGCTTCTGAAGTGTTCAGTGACTGTTGGTTGGTTTCATCGATGATTTTTTCTTCTATCTTTTTATATAATAATATTTGAATAATATAATAATAATATAATAATAAAAATTTTGTGTTTAGTTTATATATTTGATCCCTGAATTTAACTTAAAATACTGTAACGTATATTTCACTAAAATATTATATCTTAGAAATTTAAGCTCCTAGGCAAAAATTAACGCTATATTTGAATTAAGGGCATCAAATTCGTATGAAATCAGTACCGGCACCAAATACTCCGGCACCAAAATAACTGTTGGCCTGTGTTATTAAACCAACATTAATTACTCATCACAAATTAGCCTGAATGGCTTTTGCTGAAAAGGTCATGTTATGGACGATTTCTGGCGACAAAAAAAATCAATTTGAATGAGCTTGACGGTTTTTTTCTGTTTTCATGATCTCAAGAAGGAAGAAAAATTAGGAGGAGAAAGTATAATGGTTTAGGGGAGTATTGGCTACAAAAAAAAGTACCTTAGTGTTTACTTCTCATCGAATTCAACCATCAAGAATCTAAAAATGTATTAGAACAAAAATTATCCTTTAATAATATGAGTGAAACTTCGTCACTGTATCAACAAAATAACGCCCCCATTCAGTCGACAAAAAAATACAACGGATTAGTTGGACCAAAACAATTTCAAAATTGAACTGGTTTGTTGCCTCTCCAAATTAGAATATCACTGAAAATGTCTTTGGGATGCTCTAAAGATTAGTTTACAGTGAATCAGATAATTTTCAAATATGGAAGAAAAGTGCTATTCACGCTTCATTGAATGAAATTTCACAACAAAAAATAAAACATGATTCATAATCAAAAAGAATTTTTGATTTAATAAAAGATAGTGGAAGGACCACAAAGTATTAAAATATTGTTATTGAATGCGGATTTATCCTGATCCATTCAAAGACCGCGAAAATAATAACCTAAAGGTAGAAACGAATTCAGAAGACACTCCGACTATGATGAAGATATATTGTTAGTTAATACTTTACGTTTAGATGTAGATGTAGATGCTACTGATACACGTTAATAGTTGCAAGAAGTTGACGAGAATATTCCCTTTATCAAATTGTGATGTCAAATAAACTCAGACTAAAAGGAAGAGACTAACATAAGTGGTCGATAATATTCCTTACCAAAACAGGAGAAATACCAGCTAGAAATATTGTTAGGTAGTAAAGAGAAAGCTAACGAATGATTCTCTATTGATGAACACTTTCCATTTCTTACCTTATGAAATATCGAACATTATATTTCACCAAACAAATGAAGAGCTAGATATTTGAGAAACTGTAGCGAAACTTTAATGTTAAAAAACATTTTATAGTATAATTTCTGATAAATTTCATAGATAATTTTACACGAGTGAAGAGCGTTTTTTGTTCCTAATTAATTGTCAAAGATTTGATGACAAGCTAACTAGCCAAGAAAGGTCACAGAATAATTCATTCAACTTTGAACTCAAACAATTGTACAAAGATCTGGATATTGTAGACTGTGAAAACAATGTATTAAAGCAATCGAAATATCGTAATGACATTTTTCTAAAACTAACCTTAAATTATTTTATTAATTATATTTTAATTCAATCAATAATATTTTAAAAAATAAATACGAATTATTTTAGATACACTCTATAATTATTTTTCCATCAAATATTTATAATTTTTATTTATAACTATATTAATAATTTTATTTAATTATAAAATGTTGTTTTCCGCAACATAAAATAAAATATTTCCAGCAGTAATAGTAAAATAATGAAACAGTCACTGAATTTTAACAGTGACCTCCTACGCAGATCCCCCCGGCGTCCCACCCGACCCTGATCGAGCTAGCGTTGTCGACCCCCTCTCTTCAGGTGGGAGAGAGGGGACACCCGCCTTTCCCCTTACCATCCTCTTCGTAGTCGTCGTCGTTGCCGCGTCCCACCAAAATTAATTCCAGAGGGTATTTTGTGTAGATTTCAGGAGGGGGCAACGCGTGAATCGATCGAGGTCTGGCTTGTGTGAGCCCCCCCTTGTTAAGGGCTACGAGGGTGTGCAGTGTTCGAACGCTGGTATTGACGTAAAGGTTATGCGCCCCACCTTTTACGTTTACCTGTGTACATTGTGTGAAACATATTTAAAATAGTGCGACTGTGAAGGTATGTTTTTTGTTTCTGGGAATTTTTAAGCTGGAAGCGAATGTTTCCTTGTTTACAATATTTAATTATGGCACAGTGATACTGCCAAAATATAGTTTTTAACCGGTCTACTTTGTTTTTTTTTTATTAGCATATTAGATATTTCTAGTAAGCTCAAGGTTAAATATAATTATTTATTATTTCTAAATGTATGTAAATGTTATATGATAATAAATGTTTCCGGTTGTCCGGAAAGTTCGTACGGAAATTTTTAAGAGAAGAAACGCAAATAACTTATTTAAATATTTACTTAATCTACTATGTAATTATCATTATTATTTACAACTTTTTGTCAACAGGTTGTTTTTCACTTCTTCCATTTCAAAAGATTTCCTATTTAAACAATTTTGGAGGGAGCGGAATAGCTGGTAGTTCGGTGAGTAAGATGGATGGTGGAAAACATCCCAATTGAAGCTCAACAATTTTTGCTGATTAAAATGTGTTGTCATGAATTGTCCTGATGATATGCGACGCTTTTCTTAATTCTGATTGTCGATTTCATTGTGATCAATAAAAATCAGCGGTAATGGTTTGGTTGCATGAAAGAAACTGGAAGTGTATGGATCCCTTCCAATCCCAACAAATGCAAAGCCTAATTTTCTTGGGATGAAGGCCATATTTCGCCGTAGTTAAAATAGCTGGCTAGCTGACTAAAAGCCTTTTTCGTTGTACGTTGTTGTACACAACCACTTTTCATCACCAGTTACCATCCGCTTCAGAATTGGAGCCTCAGAATTTTCTTTTTAGCAAAAAATTCCACGAAAGAGATTCTGTCTAGCAGATTTCGCTAGGTTCCCAAGATACGACGTGTGATCAAAAACGATCGATTGGAGATCTTATCTTATCAAAGAGGAGATTAAAAACTTATCTGCTATCCCATCGACCGTGGTGCGTGAATCTTTGGCTATTATGGTCTTTATTTCATCGACATCAGTAAAAATATCGGTCCCTGAACCGACCAAGTCAACAGAATCCTCTCCGTAACCGACACAAATCTTGTTTTTTGTTTAGACAGCGTTGTTGCCCTTTTTAAAATAAAAAACCTTAATACCAGTTATCGCTCGATATTTTCAATTTGAACCAACTTGACTGAAGGCAAATCAAAGAGAATCTGAAAGTAAATATTATAAATAACACAGGAATTAATATGTAAATATGTATTACTAATTATTAGCAACCCAGATTTTTGTTTACAAGTTTTAAAAAAGCAATTATTGGAAAATCTCTAAGGATTTCCGGGATTTTATTGTTTATGAAAGATGATGTATTCAATTTACCGTTACTAAAACACTATACTTTTTTTTTACTATAGGACAAAATGGGTTCTCAAATATATATAAAAGATGGTAATTGGACTCTCGACTTCTCACAGATGGACACAGGGCTCTATGGCTTCACTCGTCGGCTCTTAACCTTATCTCTGTACTGCTTCGCTGGTGGTCTTCGATTCCACTCTTGCCCTATGGACACTCTCTGGATGACGTTGACTCCCCGTTTTTCGTTGTGTCGCATCCCTTTCTTCATCCTAATTGATGGTTGCCTAAATATACTAAAATTTAGGAATAATAATAAATAAATAAAGATTATTTACAACATTTGGCCATCCTAAAATGTGTTTGCCCTCAAACAAAATCTTCTAGGTGACGGGGCTTCTTTTGTCTTACGGGTTAGATATTCCCATTTTTTTCTGCATCTTCCCCTTCTTCTGTATCCGAATTGGGTTTCCATTCTTCGTCATTCATCTCGCCTTCTGTCGATGACTCTTCGCTCTCCTTGTTTCCTCTTATAGATTCTGCAACTCATCCTCACCATGGTTCTGAAAAATCTTCATCGGCGACACGTGAGCTATGGCTGTAGAAGATCGTCCTCCATCTTCTTTACTCAATCTTTCCATCTTATCTCCTGATAAGCATTCAATTATCGCCATCGGTTCTCGGTATTTCAGTTGGGTTTTTGTAGGTTGTCCCATTGCCATTATTGTTCTACCCATTGACATCGGGTAATTCTTTATTACTACTATATTTCCCACAGAATATTTTACTCCTTCATACTTTTTGTTGTCATAGTAGGTTTTGTATTTATTTTGTTCTTGGGTTGTATGTACAATATAGTACTTATATTTGATGAGAGTAGTTTGCTTTTCTATAATCTCCGTTGTGCCTTATAAAAATATATTAAACAGTTAATCAACCAGTCAACAGTGTAAAATCCGACAATCACCCCTTTGTTCCACCACTAAGGCCGAATGGCTTTTGAGAGGTTTTCCACGTAAGACATTCGTCAGTCAGTGTGCTTCTCGAGAGACTAAGATTAAGTACTAACTAGGGACCACTAGCTGACCACTGTTAATAGATAAGTGGTGATCGTGATTCGGAACCCAAAGCTAAATTGTAGGTCCAACTGTTCGTCTTCAAAGCAAAAAATATGTAACGTGAAATTAAGTCATTCAGTTTATTTTTGTTATCTACTATAAGTCCTGAATCTAATTCTCCAGCTTTTATTAATTACACCATAAAAAAGATTAACTTTAACCAAGAAAAATATCATTTTGCTAATTTTTTTCTTTTAATTGGTTCAAAAAAATTTTGAAACAAAACTATTAAATATATTGAATAAAGTAATAACTTGTTTTGAGTGAACTAAATATATTTTTCTTACCAAGAAAATAAAATCTCTTGGTTGAGGTTTAGTTTTCTAAAAAATTCTTGGCTAATTTCAGCAAACTGGCTTCTTGGTTTAAAACAATAAATATTTTTAATTCTAAATAATAATTTTTTTGAACAAGAAAATAAACTGCTTAAATAACAATAATAAATATCTTGGATCGAGATAATAAAATTTTTACTGTGTATGCCAGTCGCGTTAACTGCGACGGTAGATCGGTGGGTTGTTGCCGCTTCCCCGAAACAGCCAACAACCAACTACCACGCCAGCAGCTGGCGTGGTAGTTGGTTCGATTTCAGCGTTCGGATGATTATTTTTATTGTTGCCTACCCCACACACACACGCACACAGATACCTATATACACTTAAATGTTTGTGAAACGAATTACCACTCAGTCACGCCAGTTAAATGCTGGGTAAGGCCGGATTCCTTCTGAGAGGTGTTCTACGTTTGTCACTCGCCAGTCGGTAGGCTTCTCGATAGACTTATGGGTAAGCACAAACCAAGGGTTGCTAGCCTGAAGGGGGTGCTGACTGGGGTTGTCGGTAGCTGTTGACCGCGTCTGCGTCTCCAATCCCAAAACCTTTAAACTGTTTACTGTGTGTTTAAGTATAATTCATAAACGAATAATAATTTATTGACGCTATTTTATTTCGCACTGAGAACTTTAATTAAAAAAAAAGTTGCGAAAAACAAGTTTTATGCAAATTTCGTTCAAGAGAAAAATGTTCATGAAAAATGCGATTGAAATTTATAAATATAATAAAGACCCGTCCAGACAGTTATTAAACGATCAGACAGATCTCCAAAATTCCCCACTATATAAAATATTGTAAAAAATTAACCCCAATAAAAGTGTAAAATTAGGTACATAGGATAAACAGCTGTAAAATCTTAGATTCAAAGTAGTGTTTGAGAATGTAACATTGTTTTACGAAACTATAGTCACACAGAGTTAAAAAATAAAAGTGATAAATAACAAGGTAAAAAATGTTATATTCGGTTTAAAAATGAACTATCACAAAGTAACGGACAAATCAATCAATAATTAGAAAATATTTTACTTAAGACAAAATGTGTTTTTTTCATTGAATAGTTTTTTTATTGATTAAAGTAATTACATATCTTTTCAGTTAAAAAAAATCAACTTTCAACAATCAACTCGAAATATTTAAATTTCTAATTAATTTATCGTCTAATTAAAACATTTAATCTTAAAATAAAATTAGATTTTGATTGAAAACCTATTACTATAGAGAATTAACGAATTTTCAAGTGTAAATGTAAGTTTTGACAAAATATTGGTGTCAAATATATGTCGACTAAAGGAAAAAATGTTTTGATTCATGAATGAATTATTAACCAAACATTTTTACTTTGTTGATGACAAATTTAATTTTTTTTTACATATGCTCAAAACATTTCTAAATATTTCTGAATATTTTCCAGAATATTTGTCTTGGTCCAAATATTTTTTTTCCTGTGTGGCTTTGACATTACACACATACCTTTAGTTAAATATATGCCCTAATTTCTAAAAGTATGGGTTTTTTAATTTTTGTTTCTTTTGCCATGTTCTCAACGTCAATTTGGATCAAATGCTGTTTTTATACAAAAATTTAAATATCAGACCCTCAACTTAATTACTGGTGTTTTTTTACTACCTTTGACATGTACTTATGAAAAAACATATTTAATTACATATTTAATTTCACCTCTTATAAGTTTATATTTTATATGTTTATGTTGATCATGCTCAACAAATTTAAATTTATTGATATTCGTTAAGGCGGTAAATATACCACAAAAGTGTTAAATCACCCGAATAGTTTTTCTTATGTGTGTGGAGAATAAACTTTCACCTCTCAGCGTCGAAATTTCACACCATTAGTAGCCAAACATTATTTGGGTTACTTTGGTTTTCCTGTGCGCCATCAAGGGTCCTGGGTCTAAATAAAATTAAATCCTGGGTCCCACATATCTCGCATATGTCTAAGAGACCTAGACGTTTGCCCTTTGCTATACCAATACTATACAATGCTGTACCTTGAGTGCTAAAAAGGGTATCACAATTAAGTCGAAACACCATCAATTACCCAGACCTGGCATCTGCAAAAAGACTAATCCCACATAATAGTAGGCAATAACAACAGGCTGAATTGCCTGTGCCAACACCTCCAAATTCATTAGAAATTCAAAAAGCAAATTAAGAGAGATTCCCCAAAATTAGCGACGCAAAAATTTAAGAGGGGATATTTGTAGGCCCTCAAATAAAGGAACTAATGAAGGATAACAGCTTTGAGCAAAAACTGAATGATCTTGAAAAACCCGCCTGGAAATGTTTTGTTAATGTCGTAAAAAACTTTTTGGGTAACCACAAGGCAGAAAATTATAAAAATGTAATTAATAAACTTTTAATCTCATACAAAACTTTGGGGTGCAATATGTCCTTGAAGATGCATATCCTGGACTCACATTTGGATTTTTTTCCTAAAAACCTGGGTGCTATGAGTGACGAGAGATTCCATTAGGATATTTCCCTTATAGAGATGCGAGATCAACGGAAATGGAGTGCTGGGCTATCAGCCGATTACTGCTGAGGATTGAAAAGGGACCTAGCGGAAGCTAAGTACTCGCGAAAATCATAAATATTGTGCATAAATGGATAATTGTATAAGTGTAAGTGTATTTTCGTATAAAAATATATATTTGAATGTCAAAAAGAAACCCGACGTGTTAATTTTTTTATTATTAATATATTGGTGGTGGCCATAGTACTATCTAAATTAGATAGACCTTTTCGTGTTACAAAAAAAGTTTGAATTTTGTAGACCGGTGTTATTAGTGAAAACAAACGATTAGCAGGTAAGGAAGAATACATACATTTTATATTATCTAATTTACTAAACCGTCAACTTTTTTCTTTCATACACTGATAGAAGGATTTTTAGTATTCAATAGGAACCGTCATTGTCATAAGGTTATGACGTATACAGAGTGATTCAGGAGGAAATGTCAATATTTCAACTACATATTCAGGGACCGAAAATGAACATAAAAAATTCTATAAACAAGGGTCCTAACCTCAACTGTTACAGAGATATAGGGGTAAACAAATATTAAATTGTTTAAGATTTTTTAAATATTACTATTATAATAATAGTTAGGCTAGGCAAACACTTGTCAGTTCTTTTATGAAAAGCTCAGGTTCCTCTGTGAATAGATTCGGGTCTGTTCCTTGTAACTGCTCCGGTCCGGTCCGGTCGAGTAATGCATTTCTAGTGTGTATTTTAGTTGCATATACCAAAAATTTAACTCACTCCCAACGTCAATAATCCAGAGGATTAAAGTCTAGTCATCTACCTGTCCAATTGTGCGCACCACTTCGTCCAATCCACCGGTTTGAGAAGTTGTTTTTCAGAGAGTTTGTATTGTTAAACAAATTTCTCACTTATAAGCTGTAGCGTGCACTCCATGCTGTAAGTACATGTTTTGTCGTACATTAAGTGGAACATTTTCTAACAGGTTTTGCAAATAATTCTGTAGAAAATTTAGGTAAACTTCTCCTATGAGATGACCGTCAGATATGAATGGACCTATTAATTCATTTTTTAGCATACCATACATTAATGCTAAATCCATGTTGAAAATTATGTTCAGCCATAGCGTGAGGGTTTTCATCGGACCATCGATGTTCATCATGAAGATTATTTATACCAGCACAAGCAAAGTGCTGGAATTTATCGTTCAGATACAATTCTCGCATTCGGAAACATACCAGATTATCCAACAGTGATAAAAGCTGGTTCAAAAACCCTTCTATTTGGCAGTCTCCGATTTGGGAAACGACGCTGATATTTGGAGACTGCGCGAATTGAGGTTCTGTTACAAAAGCCGTAAACAAATAATATATCAGCATATCAAAAATGAAAGAATAACGAAGCCATAATGTAATCAATGAAATAACTGTAAAACAATTTGCTAAAGACAAACTAATAATTAACTGATATAAACAATGGTTGCTTAGCAGTAAAAAAGTAAAGATACATTTTCTCACTCTTTATTATATTTGCCATCCATAAATATTTTTATCCCTGTATCTGTAACAGTTCAGAATAGGACCCATGTTTATAAAAACTTTTATATTCATTTTCGGTCACTGAATATGTAACTGAAATATTAAAATTTTCTCCTGAATCATCCTGTATATGAGCTATCTTTGCATCACACAAAGAAAGAGAACAAATTCATGTGAATAAAAATATATTAACGGTTAACAAATGTTTATTAGATATTAATCAATATTTGTTAACTATTAATAGACAGCTGTTTTCCACAAATAAATACTTATTATCCATAAAATTAATTTCAGTGTTAAAACAATATTTATTCATACTTTATAAATTATAAAATTAATTCCAAACTAATCTATTTATTAATAGTTAACAAATTCTTCTATCAATGTAAAAGCGCTTTATCTAAGTTTTGATTGGTGCAAGTGTTAATATGAGAGAACGCCACATTATAAAAATGCTATATAAAATTAAAAAAAAGTGTCTTTTTGATATTAATATAAAAAAAATATATATACACACATGCCCACATTCCCGAAGGGGTAAGCAAAGGCATGAATCATTTGAATTGGGCCCACGTTATGCCGGGTATTATAGTCCCAATACTAGAAGATCCACCAGCTGATTCCTACAGGTATCTGTTTTTTTTAATGAAACTTAATGCATATATATACATAATACTACTATATTGCTAGCAAGGTCTAGAGATCGGAGATCGGAAATCGTTACAGTGCAGACATATATGCGTCTGTTTCTCTCATTACTACTTAGAGTCTTATGCGCATGTCCGAGAATTGAGTATGCTTATAGACGTGCGTCAGTTTACACATTTTTATGTATTTGTGTCAACTTTATTTATTGCGACATTTGCGCACAACGGGTCGAGTAGTAGAAAAAGAAATAAAAGTAGACGTTTGCTGTCTCACTTACTTCGTGACGCCTCCACTTACAGATATTAGCAATATAGTAGTATTATATATATATATATATATATATATATATATATATATATATATATATATATATATATATATATATATACAATCAAATCTACATCAAAAGCGTCATCTCTGAACAACTAGGGAAAATGAAGCCATCCGATAAACTAACCGACTAATGACGAAAACGAATAAAAACTAATTACTTAATGATTAATGACACAGTGGTGGTTGATATAAGGGCCCGTAGGTACGTACCCCACCTAAAAATTTAAAAAATGAAATAAAAATTTAATGTCTGACAGTTACACTCGTATTTCTACACAGTAAAGTGTATGTATGATACTAAGAAATGTAAAATTTTTGGTTGCGACGCATTTCTTTATCCCCATTCCAAAATTTGGTTATACGTGCCCCACCTGTTCCCCCCCCCCCCCCCCGAACAGCCGCTGAATGACAATATAATACATTGCTGCCGGGTAGCCTATCAAAAATTAACCACGATTACATAATTAAATAGATTGTAATTATTTTATTTTAAACTGAATTAAACGTTATTTGAAAGAAAATGATGTGAAGAATGTAAAAAAAAATGGTTGCCAACTCAGTCAGCCGCAACCTCTAGGTGTAAATAGGTATATTATTGTTTATTATTTACGCTCATCATATTTTTGAAGAAAATTTTATACTAAATTGAACTTTAATTTTTTGCTGTACACGATAATACATGGTTGCCTGCAAAAAAATGGCCGCAAGTCGTGCTTGCCATGATTTGAATTATTATTCTCGCTCTAGATGAGTGTGAGCGAGAGAGAAGGAATGCGCGCGCTTTTTCGTGTTGTAAACAAAGACCCAGCATGGCAGATGTGATTGTCTTACGTATAGTATGTTTATTTTGTTTCTGCATCGGAGACGTTGGCACTAAGTTTTATACTTCTTCAATATTTTACTGTTTTTATTATTGTTTTATGAAAATGAAGACGTGTTTTTTGTGCCACGCTAGCAGAAAATTAATTGAATTTAATGATAAATCTTTTCAAAAGTGCAAACTTATGTTATCGTTTCGTCAAAAAAATAATTTTAAATACAATAACGTAACCTTAAATAGTGATACGGTCCAAGCACATGGTTATCATTTAAACTGTTATAAAAAATTCACCGTTCTCAAGCAAAAATATAAAAAAAAATTTGCGAATTATCAAATGCAAACTGTAAGTAAAACATTATATTTAATTTTTTTTTTTTGCTGTGTACATAACTTATATTATTTTTTATGTGTTTTTCTTACGTTAATTATTATTGTGTGATTTATTATCGAATTATTTATAGGAACAGTCAACTGCTGATTTGCAGGCGATTACATCAATCACTGGATGTGAGAAAAGTATGGATGTCGATAATGAAACCATGTCATCCAGTGATCTAGTGACTAGAAGTGACTTCTCGGTCGATGATCCTATTGATGTAGAATATGAAGATTTGAACAAGGTATAAAATTGTTTATAACAAAATCAAAGACGATGAGAAGGTAAATTTTCTGAAAATATTGATACTAAATTTTGCTTCTTAATATCACTTTGTTGTCTCAAATAACACTTGAGAATTTCCCGTAATCTATATCTACATTGTCTGTCTTCAGGCATTTCATTTTACATTTATAATATTATGTATAGTTAGAAGGTTGAAATATCCTCACTATATGTATACATCATCTTAGTATTGAGTAATTTCAAAATCCATAACACTTTGGAGTATTCCAAAACCTTGATTTATTTCATGAGAAATAATCACAAATAGCAGCTGTGTCCCATTCTATTGTAATTATACAGATCAATTCATAGATGCTATATTAAGGATTTCTCAAGCATTATTGTGCATCATTTGTATATCTGCTTCATTTTCTTACTACTTGAGTATTTTTTTCTCTCTCCCTTTTGCATGTTGTTTGTCTATTACATTCTGTAATAGAATTAACCAGAATAAAGAAACTGCTTTGTTTACTATTTGTTGATCACTTTTGAAATCACAGGAGATGACCTGTAACGAATTGTGAGGTAGTTGTTTGCTAATAAGTATGAGGTTGATAACTGTTTACATCTCTAAGTTGTGACATTTGAGTACTGCATAGAGATCAATTTTATTTTAGGAGTTGCAATTAATATCTACTTCTATAAAATCAAAGGAATCACCTGCTACGGCATCAACAGCTTTTCACTATCCAACGCCGACTGATCAATTGACATCTGAATTAGAACAATTAATTCCACACATTAAATCTGTGCTTACGCCGAGTCAGAAATTGCCATTGTATTTTTTTGTGGAACTGTGGCGAAAACCGAAAAAAACTGACAGACGACGAGTTTATATTTCATTTCTGAAGTTAGAACAAACAATTGACGAGATCAAGAAAATTGCACTAAATAATGATGTATGGATTCTAGAGATACTGGAAAACAAAAGAAGTGTAGCATTCCATGAGATTTGCCACACTTTATATCAAGTGAAAATAAGACAAACAGCAGAGTAGCCTGAGCCTGGTCTTTGGCATGAAAACAGAATGTAGCATAAAAAAGTATTCCACTCTTTATCTGCTTTAATTATTAAAGAAATAATTGAAAAAGAGGAGTTATGTTTCTTACAAATCTTTTTTCAGATATAAAGCTCTTTTATTGGAGTTTAGAACAGAATAATTGTCTGTTGAAGATTTAAAAAAAATATTGCATAGAGAGTTGGGAACTCAATTATGAGTGCTTAATTACTGTGGATACCTCTCTCAGTATACATTGGAAAAAAAATATTTATGTACGCGGCATTGAAACTTCTGAAATAGCTAGTAAAGCTCCAAATTTACAAAGCAAAGAAATAAATAAATTAGAGCATGCGGCTTATGAATTACGAAAATGCATCAAGAATATCACCGCCAGAAAACTTCCTGAAAAATTGACAACTTTGGACAGTGTGAAATTCCAGAAAAACTATTAGATTTTATGTGTAACCTTATTCAAGGACCAGATATTAGACGTAAAAACTATGAGGAAGATTTTACCAAGATTTTATACAGCGACATTATCTGCATTATAACGAAAGGCAGAGCTAAACCATCGAAAAATCTGACACTTGCACTTGCTTTGAAATTCGTAATAAGTTTGAGAAAAGTTCTTTCCATACTGAATAGATATGGTCACACTATATGCTCCAATTTAGCAGAATAAATCGAAAAAGAAATGACATACCATGCCATTTTTAACAATTTACTTACTATAAGTTTTACACAACATTAATTGATTGATTCATTTCATGTCATTGCTTTGTGCCAGTTTCATTGAAGAAGCCATTCATGAATGCAAATATGCTAAAGACATTGCTGTGGATAAGGATTTAATTTGGATCACTTCGTTATCACGTTGTGATTCGATTCCAATGTGGTTGGCCTACAATTGCAAGTTGTCCTTCAGATCATAGTAAAATCCAAACCATAGAATATTTGCCTCTAATAAATGCATCTCCATCAACATATACTGGTGTTGTTCTAGCAAGCGAGATTGGGAAAAATTGTAAACAGGATACATCTATATGATTTGGCCATAGCTAAAATAGCCATGCAAATTCAATGAGCTTTGAGACCCAAATTTGATAATATTTTTGTAAATATGGGTGCATTTCACATACAAATTGCATTCTTCAGAGCTCTTGGAAAATACGTTGACTCCAGCGGATTAATTGAGATTTTGGTTAAAGCAGAAGTACTTGCCGTAAGCTCGATGAACAATTGTATTGATAGCACAAGCACTTCAACCGTTGCAGGCGGCTTTATACTTTGATTTCTACTACTACTTCATTTCGAACAATATTCATCACAACTTGTAGATGATCCTGAGATGTCTAATGAAAATTTATCACCTATTGAAGATAATCATCTTGAATTAGATGATTTAAAACGTTAGATGAACATTTATTGCAAATTAAATTTGATTCTGTTAAGTTTGATGATGCTTTGCTGGTGTTTATGAATACTTCACCTCACCAAATTTCACCTGATGTTAACGAAAGAATTATCTTGCTTAATTCCCTGAAAAAATGTTTAATGGCTATAAACAGTTCTGCATAATGACTTTACAAGGCGACCACGGAAAATTGCTAAATGTTATCTCCATTACACACAATTTATTCTTGCGATTTTCGAGAAGTATTCGTTGTAGTAATTATGAACTTTACTTGGACTCTCTTTTTGACATTTGTGCTTTGTTCTTTGCACTGAATCAGCCGAATTATACCAGATATTCGATACTATATTTTAGTAATTTGACCAAATTAAAAATTGAAGAATCCCCTCTGCTTTCTGAATTTCGACGAGGAGGATGTGGTGTTATGCCTACTAAGGCAAAGTTCGCAATGTCGCCAGTAGACTTGTGCCTTGACTATTAATGCTGACGCTGGTAATACATTGACTGGTGTTACTCACTGATGATTTTCATAGGTGCGAAATAAAAATGGACCCTTAGTCACACAAAATTTTGACAGCAGTCAAAAATGAAAGGTTTTGTTAAACGCAGAGGATAAGTCTCATTGCTTGTAAAAGAATCAAATTAGGAAAGATAAACTACATTTAAATAGTATAATTGAAACAGTGAAAAACTTAATCCTTTTGATCCGTATATAGGTCACAATGTGTTGTTCAACATTTCCACTGCTATAGCAGCATCTCCACATGTAGCTACTTTCCTTCTTAATATTACATCGCTGTGTGTTGAAAATCCTGAGATATGCTTAAAGGCAGTTGATAGGAATAATATTCTGAATTTTGCATCAGAATGCATCAAAAAGACCCAAAAAAATTAAAAAATAGGCGCAACCTAGCCATTCTGAAAATGGAACGAGATGTTTTCGGACGACTATTGACAATTGGTGTAAAAAAATATATATATTGACTGCTGTTTAACATACCCTCTTGCACCTGCACCTCCAGCTCTTCTCCAATGTTCAGGTGAAATATTCAAAACGGTCAAGTATACATTAGCCGACCACTTGAAACCACAAATTGAAATAACTAATTCGTCAGAAATTGACATCAACATGAACATTGACCCAAACATTTAGAAAAGTTGCTTAGTCGATTTTAATAAAACTCTGCTCAACAAGTGCTCGTGAAATACATATAATTTTTAACTGGTATTTAATACCTTTCATAAAAGATTGCGGACATCAAAATAGATTAACGGGCCTCTCCAATCCAGACCCACAAATTTTTTGAAAGCCTGAAGAATTTTCATTTCAAAGAAGCTCTTATCAACTTCTTGGCTGATTTCTGGGAGAACGATTGTTTTGGTTCAATATTACTCGTTAAAATAGTCTTCATAACCATAAAATAGTCTTCATATCGTTCAGATAGAAACAGTGTTATAAAAACTGAAGAAATTGCTTTAAATTGTCAACATGAAGAAGTTGACATGCGAATAATGTTTAACATAAGCAAAGCGCCTCCAAAAAATTATTTATTCAAAGCTTTTGATGCTGATGTTCTGATCATTTTGTTGGACAACATACTTTATGTCTTGCTTTACCAGCACTTCATGTGTTTACTGGTTGCCACTATACACTCGGGTTTTATAATAAAGGAAAAGTCAGGCCTTTCAAAAAATGTAAAAATCTTCAACCGATGTGATTGACGTTTTTAATGTTAAAAAAATTAAAGCCCTCCAGAAATTTGCCTTTCTTATGTATGGCGTCAAAAATGTACGAGTGTAACTAACACCAGATATCAGATATTTCAGTAATATAAGATAGTATTCAGTAATAAGAAGTAATGGATTTTTTTTTCAAAAAAGGAACTAGTTTTGACTCGTAAACTGATTCCACCTTGTTGGAAGTCGTTAAAGCAGACTATGAGAGTCGAGGACATTTTATCCATGTCAAAAAAGCTAACTTCTTAATACAAGTTCAGAATAAGAAGATGAATAAAAAATAATTTAGGTTGATTTATAGTTCATGTTTGACAAACATATATTTTTAAAGCAAATTCATTATTTGTAAAAAAATATAATTTATATTTTTTCAATAACAAAATTACTAAAATCATAATTTTTTAATGTTATTATTATGAAATACATATTTCATTGCCCTGATTGACCAATATTTATAAATTGTTTTTTCAGTCGTTGCAGCCGAGATACGATCAGTTTTGATAACATTTTATATAGAAAAATTCAGTAGTTCCTAAAACAATAATTAAAAAAAAATACTGTCTATTGGCATTATTCTCTGAACATTCAATAGTCGATTTTTTTAACAAAACATGATTCCTTCCTTATATGGGAAACATTTCCATTATGCTTAAAAATCATTGCTTCACAGGTAAAAAATTAAAAAACAATATTACTTTAGCTATACCACATTGTATCATGGCAACCACCACTTGCGGCCATTTTTTTACAGATAACCATATATTATCATGTACAGCAAGAATCAAACTCCAATTTAGTATAAAATTTTCTTGAAAAACACGATCAGTGTAAATAATTAAAAATAATATACCTATTTACTCCTAGCAAACCAGAGGTTGCGGCTGACAGCTGGCAACCATATTTTTACATTCTTCACATCATTTTCTTTCAAATAACATTTAATTCATTTAAAAAATATAGTTATAATTTATAAATACAAACAAATAAATTAATTATAATATAATTAAAGGCAATCGCGGATAATTTTTGATAGGCTATTCGGCAGCAATGTATTACATGTCATTAATCATTCATTTGAATTAAGTTGCATAAAAAACAGTTACCTGCCGGAATCTGCTGCCGGATCTTAAACTACAAACGTGACAAAAGGCAGGCCTGTCTCCGTTATCTGGGCATAGTTTACAACTCTAAAAATATATGTCAGCGTTAAAATGTGTTTGTTTTAATTTTTTAGGTAGTAGCGCACTAAGGAATAAGCTGTCCGAGAGTGAAAACAGAAAAATAGCTAAATATAAAATTGAACAAGAAAATAAAGTTTCTTCTAAGAAAATCAAGTTTTTTCTAAGATAAGATGGTGGGTTCACGAAGCAGGCGCATCGTTAGGCTCCACTGATACTCCCGATGCTACGATTTCAGGTAGTTCGAATAATTCTTGTAATTTGGACGTTCAGCATAATTCAGCTACAGTCGCTGAACAGTCGGAGCTGCAAGGCTCAGACGATGACGAACAGTCTTTGTTGTCGGTTTTATGTCAGCAGCAAGATGACGTCGAGCTAGCATCTAGTGACTTATCGTGACAGTCGTGTAGCCATCAACAAGGCGAAATTATAGATCTGATAGACACAGGTACATGACGGGACCCTGAAAAAATGTCAGATCAACAAAGGTCATTCTTCAGCAGTCAAGCTGAAATATTTGACTCATTCAATGTGGTTCAGAACAGTGGCAAATAAAGGAGGTATTAAAAGAACCTGGCTTACTTATTCTAAGACAAAAAATACAATTGACTGTACTGCCTGCAAGCTCATGCCTGTATATGCCAGCATTCATCAGTCTTGTGTACAGTTGGTCTCATTAATTGGAAAAAAGCTTCAGAAAGATTAGCCGAGCATGAACCACCACAAACGCGTAAGAATATATTATCAAATGGAAAACCCATCTGCAGCAAATGAAATGGTGTCAGGGCATTGATCGTGACATTGATTAATTCACTCTGAGAAAGAAAAATGGAGACAAAGTCTTTTTTTTCGAGGTTCTAAAAAACCCTGAGTGACCTCACTGTAAATTGTCCACAACCTAGTCAATGTCATGGACAATCTTACAGCGGATCTAATATGGCCGGGACATATAAATGAGTCCAAGCCAGAGTTATGGAAATGAACGAGCTGGCAGAGTTTGTACTACGTCTGGCACACTCTTTAAATCTTGTGGGCGTGCATTCAGCGTCATCATGTCCAGAAGCAGTTATTATAAAGCCTATTTGGCTTACAAAAACTTTATTGCTTCTTCGTCGGATCCACCACACGGTGGGAAATAATGAAAAAAATGTACAAAAACTAACTTAAAAGGAAGTAGTCAAACAAGATGGTCGGCCAGACACCTAGCTGTCACAGCTATATTAAATAACTTACCGGAAGTTGTCAAAGCTCTGGAAGAAATTGAAGAATCCACTCTTGCCACAGAATCTAAGTACGAATCTGGTCATCTACTACATGCTGTGATGGATTTAAAATTTATCCTCAACTTAACAATTTGTGCTAATATTCTTAGAGAAATTAAAGAATTAATTTTTCGAGTTAACCTCGAAAAACAGAAAGAGGGCATAATCATATCGCCTTCTGAGGCACTAATGCACTGATTTATTAAGATCTTGCAAGAAATGAGAAACAAACCAATAGAATATTGAATCGAGGAAGCTGCACCTGTTTCAGAAAAGTTAGGAATCGTGCTAGCCCTCAAAAGCAAACGAATTTCCAGAAGGAAAAGGCAACACGACGAAATCTGCGAGGACAAATGAAGAACACTAGACCCAACTCAGCTGTCTTTCAAAAATATAAAAATAGTATTTAACAACATTTTAACGGAAATAGAAACAAGAACAAAGCACGAAGAACCCGAATGAAAATTTCACCTTCCTCAATGGCCACGCGCTTGTTAGTATGTCCACTGAAGTTCTGCAAAAAAAAGGAGCCGATCTAGCTTGAAAATATTCCAGAGACTTCAACACAATTAATTTTTACCAGGAACTCGCTGTATTTAAAAAGCAAGCTCTACTTGTAACCGGAATCAACAAAAAGACTAGTGCATTCAACCTGTTGCAACGTGTGTGCAAACATGACTTGCAAGAAGCTCTTCCCAATATTAGTATAGCTTTAAGGATACACTGCACATTACCGACGACATCTATAAGCTGTGAGCGAAATTTCAGCAAACTAAAATAATTAAAACCTACCTGCGTTCAACAATGAGTCAGGGACGTCTATCTGGCCTCGCGATCCTAGCCATCGAAAATAAAACTGCCTATGAGACCAACTTTGATGAGGTAATAGATTCTTTCACCGAAAGGAAAGCTCGACGTGGAAAGCTGTAGCAAGAATAGATAGAAAAAGTTGCTGAGATCTAAGGATTGAAGGTGGTTTTATGTATTCTATATTAATATCACACTAAAGGACAAGTTATTAGCAAATTTGTAATAAAGAGTGTACTATTATTTGTGTATGTAAGGGTTTTTATTCTCCCAGTCACAAAATATCCCACTCGGTATATTCGGTTTACGAGTTTTTTGAAATCATTAGTCTCAAATGCTGGAAGGAAGAGCCATTTAAGCCACAATTTTCAGTTTAAAATTGCTGAAACCACTTATTACAAGTACTCTACCAAACAACATTATTCCCCAAAACGCCTAATATATATTACCAATTAATTTACTCTTTTTTTGTCGTGTAATCTTCACGCCCTTGGTAAGGCTTAGAAGCGTTATCAAGTAGTAAATGCGCGTTAAAATTGTTATTCAAACCTTCTTCAAAGTCTGCCGGACGAATATTTTCATTCATTTACTTGGGATATACAATAATTATTAGCTGCGCCTTCTCAAGGTAAGTGTTTGTTGGGTTTCTCTGTTCGGTGGACTTTTGAGGGTGTAATTTACTTTAAGTTACATCCAAACGTTTTGATAGAGTGCGAATTCTTGTGTTACTTTTATATAACAAAACAATATCAAGCCAGCTTCAAAGTCTTGAGATAATTGAACTTTCAGCGTCTTATACCACCTCCATTTTTTGCCTTCATTAATGCACTTTTCGCATAAACAGAATATTCATAATCTGAAAGAAGTCGATACAAATTATCGTGTTATACAAGTGCTTTTTTCTTAAGGTGCCATACAGTTAGTTAGACCCTAATATATATTGAGTATTATTTTTTTCTGTGCAGATGAAGTCACAAGTAAAGTCAATTCGCCTTCTCCAGGAGAAATACCAGGAAAATGTAGACGTCATGTTAAAAAACTTACTGAAAGATGAGACTCTTAGTGATGTAACTATACATTGCAAAGATGGTTCAGTAAAAGCTCACAAAATTATTTTAGCTTCATGCAGTCCATATTTCAACAGGGTAATTCAACATTATACATTCTTATGATAACTTTAATTAACTGTTTGTTATTTTCAGATTTTTTCGGATCATCCTTATCCAAACATTGCTTATATTCTTCATGGTGTAACAGTGATTCAAATGAAAAGTCTCCTCGAGCTTATATACCGAGGTGCTACTGACATCTCTTCAGATATGATATCGAAATTGTGCCAAGTCGCTGAGGATTTTGGAGTAACGAGCATTGTAGATGAGGTAGAATATTTGTCAAATTATTTTATTTTTGTCCATTTGATACAACTTATGTTGTTATCAGAATGAAAAGTCTTTGCACGTTACTGGACGAGATACCCGATTTAAAGGACAGAAAAGGGTTGCAGTTGATTTTAAGGAAGATGATATTGATTCTCATCATAAATTTATTTCTGGAAAAACTCTGCGAATCGGAACTGAGAGAAGAATGAGTACATGTTCAGAAAAATCTAAAAAATCAGGTATTTTTATGTTTTTAGGTTTCGTCAGCGCGTTTATGTTTCATTATTTTAGATAGTCCTTTGAGTTCGTCAAATTCTGTAATTAATACTACGCCAAGTTCCGATAGTACTTCCCCAAGCTCTATAAAACAGGAATCGGATTTGTTTGGATTGACTTCTACTCCCTCTACACCATTATCGGCAGCTGCTAGGAGAAGTTATAGTTGGGCATTGAAACAAAGAAAATACAAATGTACCTTATGTCCAGCTAGGTAGGAATTGAATTTTCGTTATATTACTTTATAAGAAGCCGGCCATTCCCCTTGTTTCTTTAGTAGTTTGCGCCATCTTTGTAAACTATTGAATTCTACTTGTGAATTATTTTAAAGTAATAAATTCAATAAGACTTTTATTGATATTTTCGGTTAAATAGACGGATATGATCTAGATAATATTGCAGATCTCGGGATGATTTGAAGGGGAAGATGATTTGATTTTGAGAGAATATTGGGACCGATTAATTCACTCAACTAGTTTTCGGTGATTGCTTCCAAAAGATGATGATTTTGATGTTTAATTTTTTAGCGATATAATGTATTTTTTTCATTCAATGCGCAACTAAGTCGTGTTAATTGCTGATCATAATGCTTAACATTTTTTTTTTGCAGTAAGTTGAAGGAACAACTGGGGTTGTTGAACAAGGGCTGTCCAGTAAAAAAATAAAAGAAACTTTTTTCAGAAAGAACTTTAAAATGACATGAAATGATAATTACAAGTGATAATCGATGCATCTGGTGGAATGCATTCTGAAGACCCAATTTTCGATTAAAAGTAATCATATCACGTGATATATTTTCAATGGTGGCCGGAATGTTTCGCTGATGGTCAAGAATTGTTCAGGGTTCATTTCTATAAGTCAGAGATTTATCATAACCCCACAAAAAATATCCAAAGACGTGAGATCGAGTGATTTTGTTGGCCAGTTGGCATTATTGAAAACCATATTTTTTTTAATTGCCCCATAGGAAAAAAATCAGCAGGTGTTAAATCTGGATTCCTTGGTGGCCAGTTGATATCCCCATGACGACTAATCACTCTTTCAGGGAATAAATCGTGAAGAGCTGCTAAATAATCATTCGTGACGTAGGAAGTTGCTCCATCTTGAAAAAATGTCTTTCGGTTGTAGCCAACGAGTTTTGCATTTCTGGAGGCAAAAATGTCCGCATCATATGGTAATAATGATCGGAATTAACAGTCTGAGCGCAACCACGGTTATTCTTAAAAAAGTAGGGGCCGACAGTTCCTTCACTTGATATGGCAGCCCAAACGACAACCTTAAGCGCGTATAATGGTTTCTGGTGCAGTTCCAGTGAATTGTCAGGAGCGCAATATCTGCAGTTTTGTTATGTGGCCTTTGATGTGGAAATTCGATTCGTCAGAAATCCAACTGTCGTGGATCGTCTCTAACAGAACGCGGTCAACATTCGTGCTCGTTCTTGATTTTGTTTTGCGCCCATTTGATTTATCCGGCATTGTGTTTCCAGTTTCTTCAAACTTGCGCATCCAATGCTTGATTAAATTCGCACTTGGCACATTTCTTATAGTCGCTAAATTAAAATGTATCCTGTACAGACTTCGAACAATAGTGTTGGAATCGTTGTTTTTATAAAACGCCCACACGCAGAATGTGCACTGTGGTCCCGTAAAACGATTATTCGCTACTAAACTTAAAAAGTCCGTCAAGCGCTTGACACCATTCCCCTCCCCCTGCTATATGTGTTTGGCGCGTAACAGTTAAAACAAAAATTAAATTTTCCCAAATAACTTCTTTTGTATCATACAGTTTCAAAAGAGCATCTCATTTAACAAGGCATCAACTGGTTCATACCGGAGAACGACCTTATGGGTGTACTCAATGTGATAAAGCATTTTCACGACACGATAAACTGAAACACCATATTAGAAAAACCCACGAGATGTCCCACAATGAATATGATGATCCAGATAGTTTATATGTAAGAAATGATCAAACATATTAGAAAAAAAATGTTCTAATAATATTTGTTTTCAGACTATTGGACATGTAGAAATACTTGGACCGCATTCAGAATTATCTGAAGAACCACCTCCGATAAGACGGGAGGATTTGATGCCACCCCAAGTCAAACAAGAACCCCACAAAGAAGAATTAGCTGAGGAAAATGTGAGTTCTTCTGAAAAACAACAGGTTCCAAAACTAAGCGTTCCTGCTAGTATACTTCCACAAAGGAAAGGTCGAGGAAGACCCAGAAAATACCCCCCTGGTAAGATCATATTATCTCTCCTCATATTTAGCATTACATATTGCTTTTTTATAGCACCAAGACCGCTAATCAAAAGACCAAGAGGACGACCACGTCTTAATCCAATAGGTAATGATTTAACATGTAACAAATACTTTTTTCAAGATAATTTGACACAGAATTAACCAGAAAAACGGAAATTACAACAATTTGTTTAATAGGAGAGTGGTCTGAAATATTTTGGGGTAGTCTGAAATAATTTTTATCGTTGATCGGTTTTATATCGTCGGTATTTTTATTAAAACGTTTTAGAAAAATGCTGCACTACTTCATCTTCAATCGAGCCACGACCTTCTGAGAACCTGAAAATCTGAGTCCTTGACAACACTTTCCATTGGCATGTTGAAGCTTTGCAACGGAAAATTTTTCGCCCAAATTTAAAACAAACGTTGATTGCGCATCATTGCTCTAAACTGTCATCACTTATTTTCAGGACACACTAGATCATCGTTTCTTAACCGTTTTAGCGTCGCGATGCACTAAATAGCTAAAAGGTTAAGTAAAAACCATGCGACCCCCTCACTACAATATGTTAATTCAACTTTTATCAAAATTTTACGTCGGCCGGTTAACAGGACGACCATTTGTCTTTTTTTCGGTATCGTGATTTATGAAGAATCGTTTTTATTTTTAAACAGCTTATAAACTCCTACGAGCGCGTTCAAAGGCTTACGAATCGTCAAAAAAATGAATCATCTATTTGTCTTTGTATTAAATGACGGATATATCTGTGAATGGGCCGTTACACTTATACCGAACTACAAGACCTGTGTAATTCCTTGTTCTTATATTACTTTCACCAGTTCGAACCTGTGCCCTGCATTTGCACGCACATGTAAAATGAACCGCCCGCGCATGCGAGACGTATCATTCGTCCTGAGCGCCCTTAGGCAGGTTCGAACGAAGCCTGAACTTGGATGAAACGAGACGGTTTAATTGTTAATTGCGTTTTTACGAAAATAAGTACTACGATTTCTTCTCTCGCTCAGTGTTAAATAAATTAATAACAGTGTTATAATAAAATAAATTAATGATATTAAATAAAATAAAAATAGACAAATTTGTGACAAAACGAAATGCACCATCTACATCTGGTGAAACAGTAAAGAAAAATACCAGATTGCACAATGCGACATGTTTAAAATATGGATTCATTGCCTTGGATGACAAGCCTCAATATATTGTTTCTTATCAAGTTATCCGCGGACAGCATGAAACCTTCAAAATTAGTCCGGCATCTGGACACAAAACACCCGTCTTTACAAAACAAACCATTAGAATTTTTCGAGCGTACATCACTCGTCTTGAAAAATCAACATATCAAGCCGTAATAAGACCACAGCTGTTCAAGCATCCCATTTAGTGGCATTAAAACTGCCATTGATATGGTGAAGATAAGTCTGGAAGAAACGAAAAAGTTGAAAACTATACCACTTTCAACTGACACAATATCGAGACGTATTAATGAAATGACCAATGATGCTCACAATCAAATAATTGAGAAGGGTGAATTAAGTGAATTTTTTGCTATTCAGTTCGAAGAGTCGACAGACGTGTCGAACTTCGCGCAATTTTTGTATTTTGTCGTATACAAATGCGAAGGGTCAATTAAAGAAAATATGCTATTTTGCAAATCAATTCCTGGTCATGCACATGGCGAAGGACTTTTTAAAGTCTTTATTGATGCAACACAAAACGAAAACTTGGATTTTAATAAATGCATTGTAAAATTAAGACATTATGCCACATATGGAATGGTTGCACTGCTTTCTCCACAAAAATGCATTTGCTACCAAAAATATGCCAGATAATTTACAAAATGTTCTGCCAGAAGCCATAAAAATGGTTAATTTTATTAAAAGCCGACCGTTAAGACTAGATTGCTTTCTACACTGCCTGAAGGAATGGGTGCCAAATACAACTCGCTGCTTTTCCATACTGAAGTCAGGTGATTTTCGCGAGGTAAAGTTCTAATGAGGCTTTTTGAATTGCGAGGTGAATTGAAAATCTTTTTTACAGCTAAAAATAGCTCATTTTCAGAGTTTTTACAAGATAGAGAAACTTTGTTAGTGTCGATTTACTTGACAGATATATTTTCACATTTAGATGACTTGAATACGAGTTTATCCTTATAAACGGATATTATCCTTATAACGGCCTTCCGTAACAAAAACATTTTACTAATGACAAAGTTCTTGCCTTCATTAAGAAGCTTGGTTTATTTAAGACAGATAAAGTCCATGCCTTCATCAAGAAGCTTGGTACTTCGGATTATATTACCAAAAATATGCAGTAAGAAAATTATGTTATCGATAGCGAGTTGGAGAGCATGAAAATGCATTTACGCGAATTGAAAATTCAGTTACTGGAATATTTTCCAGAAAGCAACGATGATTTGTCGAAAAGCTGGGTTCTCAATCCGGTTGATGACAATGTTGTTCCACCTGCTGAATTACCTATAGAGATTCACAACCAACTTATTGAATTATCGGCCGACAAAACTATTTAACTAGAATTTTTAACCCAAGATATAGATAAGTTTTGGCTTGCACGACGAGGTGAATACGGAAGCCTGGTAACGGAAGCTTTGAAAACATTAATCCCCTTCGCTACTTCTTACTTATCCGAAAAAAGCTTCTCGTCTATGGTGGCTTTAAAAACTAAATACAGAAATCGTCTATTATCACTGGAAAATAATGTATTTATGTGTGTTTACAATGATGAGTCACATATAGAAAATCTTTTAAGTTAAAACAAAATCAACCGTCGCGTTAAATTATTATTTCAAATAACAAAGTAATATTATTTAAGTTTATTTTATATTGTTGTTACCTGGTAATAATACATTTTCTAACACTTGTTTTTAAATTAAAAATAAGTGTTCGAAATATTATTAAATTAGTTATTGAATTAAAATATGTTTCATATACAGGTCTTATTTTTTGAATACATTGCGACCCCCCATATTCCTGAACGCGACTTATAGGCTGAGAAACGATGCACTAGATAAATCTGGTTCACGATCAGAATTACTACAGACCACCATATCATTCTAGGGAGTTAAATTCGCACTGAATACACATCAGATGTTGGTCTGTTTCTCTAAATAATCCAACAATGTTGCCAGATCGAACGTTACCCCACCAGACTCATTACTTTATTTACATAACTCGTATGCAAAAGAAAAAAAAAAGGTCTAAGAATTAGCGATCTATGTTTCGGTTTATTGTTACAAGCAATACATCATCATCTCCATTGCGCCGGTAATGATATTGTTTCATGTTTGTAGTTTCAGTTAATAAAATCGATGATAGTCCTCAAACAAAACCAACAGAAAATTATGATATCACCAACATGCCATTTGGAGACTTGGAATATCTAACTAAACCTCTCAATATAAGTGAAAATAACGAACAGGTAACATCAACATAGTCTTGTCGTTATAGAAATTCAAAATTGTTATCTTTAGCATGATGAATCGTCAAGTACATTACAAGAAGGTGTTATGGAACCTTTGGTAGAAATAAATCTTGATCAGAGTGACCAAAATGTCAAGCAAAACACAGTGTGCAATGCAGGATCCTTCTTTGAGAATATCGGCTTGTTAGAAACCAGTGCTGTGGCAAAAATCGGTGAATGTACAATATCGGTGACACACTCGACAGATTCTTAAAACACTCTCTAAATATACCATTCGTTATATTTGATAACTAAAATTTAACATAGTTGAAGTATTATTTATATATTTTCTCTTTGCGGTCCTTGAAATCAATGTTATAAGTTTGAATGTTTATTTTAGCAAAATTGTGTTCAATTTAATAATAATGTATTATAAATAAAAATATCTATATGTAGTAATGACACTTTGCGATCTGATAGAATAAATATAAATTGTTATTTTTATAGTCATTAAAGGTTTTATTTTACTAATATGTTGTATGACTATGTTTAATCTAAAAATTATTAGCAGAACATTTTTTATATAGCAAAAAAAAAACTACAATGTGTTTTTGTAGTACAATTGTACAATTGTTTTTTTTATATCCAGTGCTAAATAAAATTCATATACTTCAGCTGATACTCTATTGGACAGTTTCATAAAATTGTAGTAATACTCGCGAGTGTTTAATATAGTTTCCTCCCGCCTAAATTAGTTTCAAAGTTGAAGTATAACAGGTTTTCACTTCTGCATATTCTTGATTACATAAAAGTCGTCACCTAGAAATCTCATTCCGCTTGTGTATTTTCCAGACTACTTTTCGCCAGCATTCTTGATTACATACTAGAGAGATGAACCAGTTAGGTCTTTAATTTGGTCTGTCCATCTTTGTGCCGGTCTGCCCCGTGATCTAGAACTCTCCATCCATCCCTGCAGCATCAGTCATTCTAGGATACTGCCATCCCTGCGTTCAATGTGACCGAACTAAGATTATTCATGAATAATTTGGGATAGCCTTGTGAGTTCATTCATTTCTTGAATAACGGATGCGTTTGTTCATCTGGCATTCCATGGAATGCGAAGAACTATAGTGCCTCCAGCACCAACGTTCGCAAGAATCAATGCGCTTGAGATCTTATTTCTTAATGTTTCATGTTACAGCGGGATATAGCAATACTGGAAAAACTAAGGCTTTTACTATCTGTTTCTTTGTATTGTGTGTTATATCCCCATCCGACCAGATTCGCAAATTTCGCATAGTATTTCTTGCTATTTCGAATCTTTTTCTGATTTTAGGAGTGTTACCTCTTTTGTTTGATATATTAACCCCCAGGATAGATGAAGCGGCTTACTACCTTAAATTGTCCTACTTAACTGATGTTGGGCATGTTTTTTGTTTTGACAATCGATAATCATTACTTTCATTTTCCTCTCGTTTATTTCTAGTTTGGAAAGACGACGTTTTGTCGTTTATTTTTTTGATAACTAGGGTCAGTTCCTCGGCTGTTCTCACAAGAAGTGTAATGACATCGGTGATAGGATGCATCCTTGTCTGGTCGAATCTGCCATAATAAGTAGGATTTTAAGTATTCATTAATAATGTGAATTGGTGGTGGATTTTGTTTGCATGTGAATGCGAGCGATAAGGGAGCAATTTTTGAATTTCTAGGCTTTTTTTATATAAACGAATCCAATCTCCCACATCATCTGGCAGATGTAAAACATGTCTACTCCTATTTCTCCCATTGTTCTAATTACTTCTGAGGTGATTCTATCCAAACTTGAGGTTTTATTGTTTTTAGACTACGTACAGCATTTATTATTTCTGTTTTTAAAATATCAGGTTCACGTGTTTCCGAATTAGGATTATTCCTTCTTAAAAGAATGTATAGTTCTGGTTCCCTGAACCATGATTCTAAATGAAAGGAGTTTTGTTACTACGGCAGCAACTTATGCATTTAAGCAAATCCAGTAGCCATCACATACACTTGTCAAGGCTTAAAAGGCATGAGTGTGCAGGTATGTTCACACTTATTCAACTTTTGGTTAAGACGCATGCATCTGTTGACAAGTGTTGAACGAGAACGCACGTGGTGTTGAATGAGAGACATGCAAGGACGCAAGGAAAAATCATGACGCCCGACGAGACGCAAAAAAACCGACTCCCACCGATATTAGGTATCTTGCGCTTTCACCTTCAACTTCTTGATATAATCTACAAGTTTTTATAATACCAACAGACTGAAATATGGGTATAATATTATCCTTGTTTAAAAAAGGAGATATTAAAGAATGTAATAACTATAGAGGGATCACACTAACCAGTTTATCTAGAAAAATATTTACTAGAATAATAGAGCATAGCATAGCACATGAGAGAAAAATTGAATGAAGAAACAACATTAGATGAACCACAGCAAGGTTTTAGAAAGGGTTGCACACAAGATCTCATATTTATAATTAGAGAACTAGGGGAAAAACGGTAAGAATAGAAACATCCATATTTGTTCAATTAATCTGAAAAATGCATTTGGTAGAGTTAAAAGAAAGGATGTCTGGAAAAGTCTAAAGAGTGGAGGACTAGAAGAGGGAGTAATAGATATTGTCAAGGCCTTATACAACAACAAGAATAAACTAAGAAGGCATAACGACGAATCCACAGAATTTGAGAAAGGAATAGGCCTAAGACAGGACTGCGTACTGAGTTCACTGTAATTTTCAATAGTTATTGACAATGTAAAAAATAGCAAAGCAAAATGCAAGAATACAAACATAGCCAAAACACAAGGAAAAAGTAAAGTTTGACGTCCAAAACTGAGATGGGAAGAACAAGTTCGACAAGCGGCAAAAACACGTGGAATTGGAATGAGGCTAGAAAATTAGCACTGGGCAGGAACTCATGGAGGGTAAAAATTCATGAAATATCATTATGCTGAAATGTAAATTGTCAGTCTTACACCTAACGGTACAACGGACTTTTAGATAAAATAAAAAGTAATAAAATTGTAAATTGGAATTTACTTGGAATTGTAAGGAATATTTTTCTTTAGTTTGTATTTTCTTGTAGAGATTGTAGTAACTATTCTAAATATTCCTTTGTCCGGACAGATTTTTTTGTATATTTTTGCCTTATTTTCTGTGTTTTTATAAGCACCAGCACAGCAGCACTTATACCCGCTAACATGACAATGTTAGATGTATTCATGAAACTGAAATTTCACAGTTAACAGTAGGTACTTAAAAAGGTAACTTAAGGTAGGTAACGGTAAAATAAAAGGTTTTTAACGTTTTTAAAAAAATGTCTTTACTGAACTCGTCAGAAATGTTGAATGAAACTAACGCAAACATGTGGACGGGAAGGAGGCATACGTCTTACCCTGCGCTAGGATGCATGCGCTAACGCATGCAATAACACAACTTGAAAGGCACGTTGAAACGCATGTTGAACGGAAAAGTTGAACAGATGTGGACATGCTTTATGATCAGTGTTGAATAGACAATGACGCAGTTTGCTTGCCGGCAGTTCCTTCCAGTAAACGACGGTTCCCGCCACCTTGACAGACAATTATTTGACATCAAAAGTTAAAACAAATTAGTTAAGAAAAGGCATCGTGTTTTAATTTTAGTACAGTCCATACACAACATTTTGTGGGTTTTTTGAGCCGGATCCAATATATTTTTGATAGTTCGAAGCGGATCTTATATCTTGAAGGTCCTTCAAAACTGATCTCAAAACAGGAGCATAGTGCTCAATAACCTTGATGTTCTTTTCCCCTAATTTACAGCTAGCACAACAGTATGCGAAAAGGCATTGTATTATGGCGTTTTTATGTTTCTGATTATTATCAGAACTTGAATTCTAGCTGATTGTTCCAATTTTAACGATGATCAAAGTTTGTTAAGCTATTTTCGTATGCTTATCTTTTCATTATTCCATTAGTTGGGAACAATTTGATAGAATAATGCTATATACAGGGCGACATGACGAGTTAGGCGATTACAAAGTGACCTGACAACCACCACGAATTAGAACTGTTTTAAATTTAATGGAAAATAATCCCAGAATAAGTTTCAGCCGATTAAGTACAATTATGGTTCAAATATAATATCAATCTATTTTACGGGTATCATGAATATTGAATTGAATACAATATTCAATCAGGGCAGAGACTACACGAAGGAGACCTTATTATAAGATCCGACTTCTCCACATGGTTTCTTCAAAAATATGCTGAAAATGAGTTTTTCTTAAATACAGTTTTATCAATAGACGAAGCTATGTTTACCAACAGCGGCATTTTTAATGTGCATAATGAGCATATCTGGTCAGCAGAAATCCAATTATTCAAGTGTACCATCAACATTGATTTGTATTATCCAGTAAAGTAACTGCTCAAGCATACCAAGAGTGTCTTGAATAAGTCTTAACACAACTCTTTGAAAATGTGGCATTAAATATTAGATTACATCTATCTCCATGAGTGTCATCCAGCACATAATACGGGGGTAATAAGACAGCGTTTAAACGGTATGTTTTATAATCGATTTATAGAAAATCGCGGAACCACTCACTAGTCAGTCAGGATGCTAGATATAAACCCCATAGATTAAAGTCAAAGAGATTTACCACTAAACACCGAACCACTTTTTTTAAAATCCTCGATACACGTTAGATTTAGATATTTTTAGAAAAATCATCAACGTTTCGAGATACATTCCTAACGATTCGAATCATAGCTTCCAAAATAAGATGGCTAGTTTAAATTTTATGGTAAATAGATTAATCAATTTTCCTTTAAACAAAGATAATTATAACAAAGAATTAAAATGAATTAGGGAGGTATCCGAAGCGAACGATTATAAAAAGAACATTGTAGATAAATTAATTAGAAAACATAAGTTTAGAAAATTATTGAAAGAATCTTCGACAACTTCGACCTCCCTTCTCAAAACGATCAGAGCAAAAATCAATTCATGGTAATGCCGTTTGATGCCCAATTAACACAAGGGCTAAACAAAATGTTGATAAAGTGTACATTAAGATACAAACCATATAATAAATTAAGAGAAGTCATGGGTAATCCAAAGGATAAAGTAGATCAACATGAAAAGTCGGGGATTTACGAAATTAGTTGTCAAGATTGTGATCAAAGGTATATTGCGCAAACAAAAAGATCCATATTAACGAGATATAAAAAAAAACATTGTCCATATTAGACATGGGAGAAATGAAAAATCTTGTGTTGCCCAGCATGCAATCGAACATGACCACAATATAGATATTAGTGATTTAAGACTGGTTAAAAATGTAAATAACAATAGGGCTTTGGATGCACATGAAAGCATTTAAATAGAAAAATGCAAGAAAATCATGAAACGGGAAAAAGGGCCTATTTCGTTCAGTTAACTTTTTCAATTATTAATGTAAGGGTCGTTAAACTTCACCGTTAATTTTTTTCTTTCTATTGTTCTTTTTTGTTGTGTCCTTTTTTTACAAGCTTCATTAGGTAGGTAGTTCGATTTCTAGGTAGTAGGTTAGCAATTAGGGTTCTCATATAAATAGAACATTGTTTAGTTTTAGAATTAGATTAAATTATCTCCTGATGATGCTAACATGGTTAGCGAAACGTGCGTCGAGAACTTTAAAAAGTTTTGTGGTAAATCTCTTTGAGCTTCGTGTTTCACACCGAAAGTTCCAATAGAAAAAATTGACCCATAGATTATGTATGTGGAGATAAAACTTAGTTCGTGGTAAGGAGATGAACACTAGAGAAGAGCTGTGGCAAGAAATAGTAGAGGTATTTGATACAATAGAAATACCCCACTAATATTTTTAAAAATAAAATGGAATTGGAGAAGTAGGGCAGAAGTTTGTGAACAATCTAGTGGTGGGTCATTATTTAACGATCTGTTATTTCATATTAACGTTTAATAACTATTATTGATATGAAGATATAACAAGTACACTGCTAATATTCTGCAAGATATAACAAGTACACTGCTAATGGAGTTTCGTAGTCGCTGTTGCCGCAGTCCCGCTTCTAAACGAAATAACAAATAACAGATAGCGCATTTAATAACTGAAATAACAGTCGTGGACGTAGTTTTATCGTTGTTCGCTGTTGCCGCGTTTAGTAATCCTAGAAAATAACAGGAGTGCGGTGTCAGAGGTCGACATTGGGCAGCCTTATTGATAAAGGTGAGTGAGTCGAGGGTTTCGAGAAAAACATTAGGAATTAATGTAGTTTTATCTTTATAACAATAATAAACACTTTGTTTTAATAAATCGTTTGGACATTTACATATATTATTTATTATATAATATCGAAGTTATTTACCCATTTGGTTACTGCCATGTAAAAACTACTTAAAAACAACCAATTATTATAATATTTCCACTCTGCCTGTAGAGTATTAGGGTATACTCCCGCATAGTCCGTAAATAAAATCAAATCTTCTCTCTCCACGAGAAAGTCTATCGAATCGGGCATCCCACAAGGTTCTCCACTGGCTCCGGCCCTGTTTAACATCTACATGGCCGGTATTTCCCGTCTCCCTGAAGTGAAGTCCATATTTTTCGTGGACGACGCAGCCTTCAATGTTGCGTCCTACCGGACGTCAGCAATGCACAACGAACTTCAGAAGCAGTTAAACGCTGCCATTCAATGGCTGAAATTTTGGCGCCTGCAGGTCAACCCCAAGAAGACCCAGGCCATAATTTTCACCAAATAACGCACTCCACGCGAAGCCAAGCCGCTGGTGGGCAAGTTCCAATTCCATGGTTGCAAAAAGCAACCTATCTAGGTCAGCATTTCGACCGTTCTTTCTCCTGGTCCACTCAAATCCAACAAGCAATCTGCAAGGGCTACAGCGTCATCAAGCTGTGATACCCACTCTCCTGTAGTATGAGTAAACTTACCTCGAAAATCAAGGTTTAAATTTTCCAAGTTCTGGTAAGATCCGTAGTCCTGTACGATTTTCAGGCTTACTATCGATTTCTCACGCCGGTAGCGGCTGAGAAGCTTCAGATTTTCCAAAACAAATCACTGCGTGTGGCTCTCAACACATCGTGGTTTGTTAGAAACAACCAAATCCATCGGGAAGCAGGTGTTTCCCAACTCAATCAACTCCAGCATGCAAAGTTCAAACTCTTAACTTCGCGAAGCAGCAACCCTCTGCTGCAAGAATTATCGGATCTCCTGTCCTAGCCGCCACAGGGCAATCTTCCGATAGCTTCGTCCCCAATATCCCCAAAGACCCGGAATTCGAAACTACCTCGATTCCCGACATGTGTAAGTCTTTCCTTCCGCCTGCATGCCGAATACTCAAGTATTTTTGTCGATGCCAGTCCGACGACTGCACATCAATGATTAGGAAGCCCAATTCGGTGGGTTTGAAAATGAGACCATCGTACCATACTTTGTCGAAGGAAATGGAGAAACTGCGACGAAGTTCTCTCTCGATGGCCTCGTGGATTTCGTTTGCCAGTCTGGCTGCTTGGTGAAAGGAGGAATGTTTTGTTCGAAAACCAAACTGTTCATTGGGAATAATCTGTGATTTATTGAGAGCTGCCAGGACTGCTTTTTTGGCTATCTTGGATAGGGAGCTGATTAGTCTGATATCGGACGGGAAACAGCTGGTGCCTTACCGTGCCTATTACTAAAAATTTAGAAAAGGTACTTTTATGGACAATGTTGGACAATGGACAATATGTTCTTTCCAAAAATGTTACAGGGGGTTTAAAACATTTCCATTAATTGTATTTATAACAATGACACCATTAACCCTTTGTATTATTGTTTGGATGGGGTGGTAAAATTTAAAGTCATTAAAGCTTTTATAGTATTTTATTGTCTTGGAAAATTCAAAACAATGAAAATAAAAACAATTATGTACAGAATACGGCTCACTGAATATTATAAAATTAAAGATATAAATATCTTTAGAATTTGACACTACAATTTTTTCGGTAAAATAATCATCACTTTCCGCATTTCTTTTAAAGAAAAAAAATACGTTTATTATCTTCCTCCTAATCTCTAATTTCGTGTTAAAATATCGATTTACTTAGCTAATTCCTTCATTCTATTAAGCGCGCTGCCAGCCTTGAACCAACTGATTTGTAAGTCGTTAAGCGTGTGGTTGAGTGAGACCTTATCTACTTTACCATCGGCATGTCTGATTTCGCATTCTAAAGGTTTTCCAGGTGCCAAACTGTTCAAGCTCTTCAGGCTGATTTTGTCAGTGGGTTGGATTTTGTCGTAGTCGCTGGGGTTAGCAAAGGTCAGTGGCAACAAACCCTGTTTCTTAAGATTAGTTTCGTGGATACGCGCGAAAGACTTAACGATGATGGCGCGACCACCCAAATGACGTGGTTCCAAAGCTGCGTGTTCTCTGGATGAGCCTTCTCCGTAATTTTCATCCCCAACCGCCACCCATTTAACTCCTTTCGATTTGTAATAACGAGCTACATCAGGTACTGCTCCCCACTCTCCAGTGAGTTGATTTTTGATTTTGTTCATTTCGCCGTTTTCTGAGTTGGTGGCTCTAAACATCATTTTTAACTTAGATCGAGAAAAATAATGAAAATTATTAAGCTTACCCAATAAACATGTTGTTTGAAATATTATCTAAATGTCCACGATATTTTAACCATGGACCAGCGGCGGAAATGTGATCGGTGGTACATTTCCCTTTGACTTTAATTAATACAGTCAAATCGTCAAGGTCCCTGCCGTCCCATTTATCAAAAGGTTCCAACAGTTGCAATCTTTGTGATTTGGAGTCGACTTGTACATTAACACCGCTTCCATCAGCTACAGGAGCTTGGTAGGTGTCCTGACCAGGATCAAAACCTTTAGCTGGGAGCTCATCACCATAAGGTGATGAGAGTTTAAATTTCTTTCCATCAGATCCTGAAATTGATTGATAAATTGTAAACCACTAAACAATAAAGATATACATTATCGGCTAAAAGTTTGAAAGCATTCACATCTTGTCTTATTTTATAATACTACTATGGTACAATCTAATTAATACTTCACTTAAACAGTATGTATATATCTTGTATCACTCTCAGTGTCAAAATATTTTGGTCATAACTATCAATTCATAGCAGCAGGCCTTAAATATATTAGGCTGTGTATTATCCAGTGTAGTTTAGAGTTTAAAGAACAGTGTTTTCCAGAAGTATAATGATAATTTTTCAACTTAATATGCAATGTATAGACGATCATGTTCTTATTGATGATTGGCTGTAAAACCTGGGTTCTGCTGAAAGTCCAACTAAGACAGTAGTAAAAGTCCATCATAGTAGAATTTGAGATCATAGAAGGTTCAGGACAAAAGGATGGATTTGCAGCGGCCCTGCCTATTCTAACATAGTAATTTAATTATCGGAAGCAAATCAGATCAAAACAATAGCACAAGGGCTATCAAATTGTATTATGAAGGGTACAAGTACTTACTTCTTACACTCTGTCCTAAAATCTAAATCTAAATTCTTATACAAAGAAAAGTTAAGATCTATAAAACACACATTTGGCCAGTAGTCACTTATGGCTGCAAGACGTGGACAATCACAAAGAAAACAGAAGAGAAGCTTGCAGTATTTGAAAAAGCAGTTTTGTGAATGATAACGGAAATTGAAGGATCAGGTATAACTTTAAACTCAAGCAATTATACAAAGATCTAGATATTATAAACTATGTGAGGGTTCAGCGACTTAGATGGGTAGGACTTAGATTAGCTTACAATTCAATACAAAGATCAATTGAAAAAAGGTTGAAGGATGTCAAGACTGACCGATGGGCTGTAGCAGTATAGAAAAAAGAAGAGAAGCAAAAGCGTAGAACTATGATAGAGTGGTTAAGATCACTAGCGATTAGGCAACAGAATAAAAAGTTATGCATATTTCAATGGTGATTTTCCATGTTCTGAATGTGTGTATGTATACCATGCATCAGACTAATAGCTAACAGTGTATTCAACACATACACACTCATGGAAAATATCACTGCTTGAATCATCTCAGTACATAAAGAATATTCATTACATAATTAAATTATTAATCTGTCACCATTAGTATATATCAAAGATGTTTTAAGTGCTTTGTAAGATTCCATGATGGCAGACATTGGGGACGATCCACATCCTGGTGTGACAGATAACATAAAAAATGTGGTTGAAATTCTTTGAAATGACCGCAGTGGGACGCTAGGCTCGTCGGTAAGTGCACAGATATTCCTAAATCCATTTCCCACAAAACATTTGGTAAAGTGGAAAGCTTTTTTGGCTGAAAATGTGATTTCTTTGCCAAAAGTATTATTCACCTGATATAGTAGAGTTTTAACACGATTTAGCATATCCAGCAGGATTTTTGGACGTCTTCCAAAAATGACTACTCAGTAACTTCTTTCAGCATTGTTTTACATCACAAAGGGGCTAGTTTCGGTAAATAATACGGAAATTATAATAAATTACGTCTTGTATTTCATTTTCTCATCATCAATCATCTATTCCTTTCGATAGACCATGTAGACATTTTTTAATTTATTCAGATAATATCGTACTTTTTTTAAGAATATTTAATTTCGATAAAACCCTTCAGCGTTTCAGTATAATCTATCAAAATATCTAAAAATCCTGGGTTTTTTTAATATAAGTTTGAGAGACAGTCTTTTACAAACAGTAAACAGTAGAGACAGTTTTTTTGTTTTCCCAGTCAACAGTAAATGCACTGCACTTAAAACTACAAGATAAATATCACCGTTTCAAAAAACTTTGTTGACCTTTACCCTACATTTCAAAATAAATATTTCATTCATATCATTCATATTTGTAGTGACTCATATTTAAAACTTTATGTTTTTTATCTAATTTATTATTATTTTTTTTGTTTTTAAATTTTTTATTAAACACAAAACGATTTACAACTAAACACCAAATCATTTGTAAGTTTAGTGTTCAGAATAAATATATGTCGTAATTACCAGTAAGTTCATCAGAGAGTGGATTGAAATCCAAAGTTCCAGCAATACTTAAAGCAGTGACCAATTCAGGGGAAGTTACAAAAGCATGAGTAGCAGGATTGGCATCATTTCTTCCGGTGAAGTTACGATTGTATGAGGTAACAATGGTGTTTTTTTCACCCTTTTGCACATCCTTACGATCCCACTGTCCAATACAAGGACCACAGGCGTTAGCTAAGACCTATTAAGTAAAGAGTCTGTAAATCATTGAATGCAATATTTTCATGTGTATTCTTTCTTACAGTGCCTCCAAAATCAGTTAAAGTTTTTGAAATGCCGTCTCTCTCGATGGTGGCACGAATTTGTTCAGATCCAGGGGTAACATTAAAAGGGATTTTTGATTTGATTCCGTGCTGCATGGCTTCCTTTGCAATACTGGCACATCTTCCTGTACAATAAAAAACATGTATTTTTTTACTCAAGTTGTGCATTGATATATATACCCATATCTTCGTAGGAACTGTTGGTGCAAGAACCAATAAGACCAACCCTAATGTCCAATGGCCATCCGTTCTTTTTCGCATTTTCACTCAGTTTACTAATTGGACTAGCCAAATCGGGAGTGAATGGTCCGTTGATATGAGGTTCCAAAGTGTCCAAGTTGATTTCGATAACTTGGTCATAAGGAGCACCTACAAATAACAGAAAAAAAATCAAAAATATTTCCTTTACATCAGACTAACGGTTTTACCTTGATCACCATTAAGTAAGACTTTTTCGACCTTATCAGCTTCTTCTGCGACTGTTTCACGTTTGGTGGCTTTCAGGTAGTCCCTCATTCTCCTGTTGTAAGGGAAAACTGAGGTTGTAGCTCCAATTTCAGCACCCATGTTACAAATTGTAGCCATACCTAAAGGATTATTTTTAAATCACAACATTGCAAGACTGTACATCTTGTAACTCTAAAATATTTTGATTAAGAGCAATATATTCTATTTACCAGTACAAGAAATTGATTCTACACCAGGTCCATAGTATTCTACAATAGCTCCAGTACCACCTTTAACAGTCAAGATGTCAGCAACTTTCAAAATGATGTCTTTAGGTGAAGTCCAGCCTGAAAGCTTTCCAGTTAGATGGACACCAATAACCTTTGGGCATTTCAATTCCCAAGGGATATTGGCCATGACGTCAACGGCATCAGCACCACCCACACCAATGCACAAACCACCTAAACCACCACCGTTTGGCGTGTGGGAATCGGTACCGATCATGAGCAATCCAGGGAAGGCGTAATTCTCGAGGATGATTTGATGAATAATACCTGAAAGTCAATTTAAAATCATATTTTCGGAAAACAACAAGAGGTAATAAAAGACCCAACCAGATCCAGGTTTCCAGAAACCGACGCCATATTTATTTCCTGCCGTGCTCAGGAAATCATATACTTCCTTATTTAGGTCTTTGGCTCTGGCTAAATCTTTGGTACCTCCAACTTGGGCTTCGATTAAGTGATCGCAATGGATAGTACTTGGAACAGCGACTTTTTTCAGACCGGATGAGATAAACTGAAGCATGGCCATTTGTGCGGTGGCATCTTGCATGGCAACTCTGTCTGGGCGAAGGCGAAGATAAGACTTGCCCCTTTCAATATCCTGTCATGTTATTATTTATATTAGTAGGGAAATATTAAAATATACAATCATTTTAAAAGTTGTAAATCAGTAAGATTGATGTAAAATTTTGCTATTTGAACCTTTGGTGTGAAATCTTTTTTTTTAAATTTCTCCATGCGCATCTCGCTAACCTGATGATCACGCTAATTATCAGGAATGAACTACATTTGTCCAACTGACTTCTTGTTGACAAAGCTTTTATAAGACATAAGAAGTTTTATTTTTCATTATTTGATATTTGTTTATTGAGTGTATTTTATATAAAACTTTTTCTTTTATACAATATATTTATTGGTGCATCAAACATCTACACAATTATCAATTAAACTAAATTTATTGTATGATAACAAAAATGGGTCAACGATTATCTCGCTTAAGTAAGTGCTTCAGTGGTTAGAACTTTAAGTCATTTTTTGGGAATTTCTTATAATTCGTATGATTTTGGATTGGGTTGAGATCAAAAGTCTTTAATTTACCCCTAATTGAGGTGTATATACAATATTTTCTGACATCAAGATCATATAACAAACATCTATGGCAGTATTACTATGGTAATATCAGATAGTCTTTTTTCCATATGCGTCCATATGTTATGGACAGCAGCGATTTCCAAACTGGATGGCGTACACTAGTACAAAGGAGGCGCGAAGGGTTGAACAGAAATATAATTTTCATAACATATAAATAAAAAAAAAATTACATATAAACATATTTTCAGAATAAAATTTTATAATCTATTTTTAAAGCATTTATCGCCACCTACCTCATTCTAACTTTGATATAAATATGAAATAAACTAAATAAGATATATAAAATAAGTTATAAACTAAATAAAAGTCCTTTAAAAGTTAGGTTGTTTGCAAAGCTTAGCGAATATATGGAAGTTAATTATACCTCACTTCTATACTATCGAGAAGTGCGCCGGCAATCTCATGTAAAAATGATTCAAGTGGTCAAAAAAAGTGATTCAATTCAAGGGTATTTGAACTCAAAGTATTGCAATTTTTCTTAGTTGTTTAGGAATCTCTTTTCTCTTGTTTAGGAATGAACTTTATTGTTAAACTTACCTATTTGATTAAAATGCTTGGAAAATTGAGTGTATTTAACAAACCTATTCAAAGATGATAAATGCATTCACTGATTCAAGAAGACAAAGTAAAAGTCAATAAAAATTTTTGTTATAGAAATCAAATTTGCAAAAAAAAAACATTCCACATGTGTTTTAAATGATTTCTGCACCAGAGTGAAGATGATGTTAACATGATTACCGAAACGCGCGACGAGAAGTTTAAAAAGTAATTTGGTGTTTTAGTGGTAAATCTTTTTGAGTTTAGTGTTTTACACCAAAGGTTCCAATAAAAGAATTCATAAATTGAAATCAACATTATAATTATTGGTTACCTATTTGACTAGATTCGATTTTTATTTAATGATCGTTTAGCAGAATTTTTAAATGACACCCTTATATAACTTGTAATGCTGTTATTTTTAACATTAAATTAACAAATTTTAAGATAACAATAGTCTTGTTTTGTTTGCATGACTGTTCATAATATATTATTGTGAAATTGTAAGTTTTAAAAGAAAATCAGAAATATTGTTAAATATCAACAAATGTAAAATTCTGTGATATCTAGTTACCTAATCAGCTATTCATGAGAGTCTAAAAATAAAATATATCCTGAATAAATTTAAACTGTAAAATTGTTAATTAAATGTGTTTACTTTAACTCTGTAATACAGATATTGCACTTGTGTGTAATTTTATATTTTTGTTTTATAAACCTTTAACAAAATTACGCCAGAGCAAACTTCTAAAGCAATGAAAACAAAAAAAATTATCAATAAATTTAATCTGCATCAAAATTGTTTATTCTAAGGCTGACAGTTTGGGTCCAAATATTATTAAAAACATTGCAGTTTTAATATAAACAAATTATTTCTTTGATAGCTATAACAAATAAAAGTATTGCCAAAATCAAAGTTCATTGCATACTCTTCCTAAAAGGTTAAAGTGTGGATCATTGCGGTGCTTTGAAATTAATTATCTCCAAATTGAACAGTAAACATATTTTGATTACAAGTTCACAGATTCTTTTGTTATCTAATTATAATGCAAAACAATCTTACCTGGGAATTTGGTTGATCTAAATGAGAATATAAAACTTTTTCTGATAATGTTAATGGTCTGTTAAGCCTCTTTTTCACAATTTCTAGGTTCTTAACAAGTTTATCGTATGGCAGGGGGTCAGTATCAAATTTGGACATTGCTGTCTTCGCTGCAGCAGCTGCCAGTGGCGAAACGTGGAAGCATCGTACCTGAACATCTTGGAGAACCAGGCTGCTCGCTTTTCCTCCCTATAAAATTATTATTATTTTTAAATGACATCATGTAATTACCTAACCTATAAAACTTACATAACTACATATTTTATATTTTAACAATATCTATTAATTTCAACAGGTAGATTTTATGCCGATTAAAATCAAAAAATTAAACAAAAAAATAGTTTATATTAAAATCATTTTTCAGAATTATTTTTGGTAACAGGTCCTTCAAATTCGCATAAATTTTGAATGTAAACACAAGAAAACTTGTAATCAAAGTCTATATTATAGTTTTAAAAATCAAATAAAAACGAAAATACGAGCCATAGTTATATAACTTATCCAGGATAAAATTTTCCTCGTGATTTCAAAAACCACCGGTGATTGGTTGAATTATAAAATCCAATCGAATATCATGCCAAAGGTGCATTAATACTTACATGGCGATGCAAAACTCGCATACAGTACGCCATGGCAAAGAAAAACGATGTTATATCCTATTTCACTTAAGAATAAAATTATAAAACCGAGTCCTTTCCAACCCGCTACTGCCTACGTAACGTTGGGTTTTCTGATTTTGCTGCTATATTGGATCTAGTTCAACTGCGCACCTGCGCGGTACTAATTTCTCCTGTGAACTAGAAAGGCGAAAATAGTTCACAAACTGTAGAAATTTGTTATGATTTAAACGTTGAGTAGTGTTGACTATTAAAAGTGCACCAATTTTCTCCAATTTGTTTATCAAAATGATACATTTAGAATTTATATATAAGGTTTCTCCGCCAAACGTCACTGAGGCTTCAGACGCCAATGGAAGGTCGGTGTGATCAGCTGTTGGTAAAGGCACCCCTACACGTTCAAATATGTAGTTAACTTTTTGTGACTTAAAATTAGTGCTAAACATTAAATTTGTATGCATCGCTTTTAGAAACAGTGGAAATGCTTGGGAGGTTTTTCAGTGATGAGTGTATATTAAGAATATGGGTTTTCTAGCGGTACAAAATAAAAAAAGGTAAAACATGCATTCGAACGAGGATTCTAAGACATCACAGTCTAAACGTTTCGGACAAATCAACAGGTTTTTCGCAAATCAATTAAAAATCTGGTTTAAATTTGCAAAGCTAATTTAATTTTGCAATAAAGCCTCCAGAACTTCAATATATTAGGCCAACCCTTAAGTAATGTATTTGTTTTTACTCTACATAATGTTTTGTTGAATAATTTATACTGTTTTAATCCACAATATAATCTCCTCCGTTATTAACAATCATCGCCCCTTTCTCTGACAAACTTTTTATTCTTTTTTTGTAAAATTAGTGTGATTTTGAAGCAAATTATTCTTCAAGTGCAGTTTTGATAGCTGCCGCAATACAAATGTTTTTTCCTCGAAGAAAATGTTCCATAAATATGAAGATTAGTGAATAGATAAGAAGGATATTGCAGCATGAGGAGAATATAGTGGACGAGGAAGTATCCCCCCGCATAACTGTATGATTTGTTTAGGGTGATTCTGGCAGTAAGATGTTTTGCAGTGTCATGCTGCAGAATAACACATTTTCGATTAATCGGTCTTAGACGTTTTTGAATCCAACCCATGTTTAGTATATCAAATTGAGTACAATACTATTCAGAATGTATGATTTGTTTAGTGTTCAGGACCTCATAGTGAATAATTCATGTAAAATCCCATCATACTAAGAGTAACACTTTTTTAGGATGAGGACCTGGTTTTGGAGTGGGCAACTGTGGTTGTCCTGGTGTTAATCACTGTCTTAACTGCTATGTGAATTCCTGTGTAGAATCCACTTATTATTTGTTGAAGAAATGATCTCCTGGATAAAAGTGCACTGCATATGGTTACATGTTGAATTTTATTTTCAACTGAATGTTGATATGGAGCCCACATTCCTGCTCTTTACACTTTGTTAAGTTGTTTTCAACATCAATGTCTTGTGGACCATGAATTTTAAGCTTTGTGATTAATTCCTGGATGGTTTGTTTGGGATCAGCTTCAATTTCAACCAACAACAGATCCCTATCAAACTCAAAAGGTTTTAGATTTTTCAGAATTTTAGATTTTCTTTCAGATTTTATACCGTCGAAAAATCACCGATTGAAATCACCGTTCATAAATGTTTTAAACCAACACTTCTCTAATAAGGCTAATAGGCTTTTCTGCCTATTCTAGTATTTCTATTCATTAAGATCTGTAAAATACCGCTTTACGGCTGCTATTACTTCTTTATTGGACTTAAAACGTGTACTACAGAAGAGTTTTTGAGCACAAGAAATAAATGGAAATTAGCGGGCTAAATCTGGTGGATGTTCCAACGGTTCGTACTTCAATTTAGCCATCGCTTACACACCTTTGCGAGCAGGTGCGTTGTCCTGGTAAAAAATTATATTTTTGTTCTGTAAACCTGCTCTTTTTTCACGAAGTTTATAACTACGTGCGAGAAGTTGGTCACGTTTATTAAAATATCTTCCTAATAAGTGAAAACAGAAAGAAACAAGATCCAAGATACGGATTAATATCGCATATATAAATTAATTTATAAATTATAAAGCATTATTATTAACAAAAATGTTTACTATTATTCATTCGCATATTTAATAGAAACGCATTAGAATGGCATTATTACTGCTTTAAATAAAATTTGTTTGTCTAACATGTCTAATAAAAAGTTTGTTTAAATCTGTAAAGTGTATCTATAGCGAAAAGAACTGGAATAATTTTGAAGCAAAATTATAACCAGAATAATCGGGAATTTATAAAGAATAGCCTACATTATTATCACATTTTTTTTTTGCTCGAATGAGTACGACAAATATTTACCTATACCCGATGTTGCATAATACGATGAAATACTTTTTATTTATGAACAGAACATTGAAAATTTAATATTTATCTTATCTAAAATACGTAATTATGATTGTTTCGTCAGTATAAAATGGTCACCTTTAAGTCTTGTTTACTTTAGTGACATCCAAAACTCAAAGTTCTAGATCGACGTACAAAAAATCTATTAAATACTTTCCTTGGGTATTCTTAAAAAGTATATGGTGTTGCATATCAAAAGTTTTAAGCTCAGAAGAATAAATGATAAACTTAAATGTGTATGAATTCCTTTATACATATTTTCTAAACAGTGGCGTTCCACGATATTTCTATATTCAACAAGCCTTTTTACTTATACAAATTATATAATTTGTCAGTAACAAATTTGTTTGTGTGCTCTAATCTGTCTAAAAATACAACATATATTAATTTTGCAAAAAAAAAAAGTAATGTCAAATATATATTTGTCGATATCAATTAATAAATTAATTAAAAAGGTCTCGTTTATTGTTAGCACGGTACAATTTATATCTTAAAATTGACATAACTGTTTTACATTAAATCGGCATAGGCAACCAGTAATCATGTAAGATTTGTGCAACCAACATAAAAATGTTGTAAATAAGGGCAAGATCTTTTAAGAGGCATGTTTTGCCTCATGGTTATAAGTGGAATTTATATAGGTTAGTGTTGCATAAAAGATATATAAAATATGTAATAAACAAATCTGTGAAAGTGTTACTAATGATTATGAGGAGTAGTCTTAAATTATTAAAACAAATTAAATGTTATTAAAATATTTTTCATTTATTTTTCCCTTTATCCTTTCTTTAGCCCCATCGGGTTATCAACCTACGTTTTGTGCTTATCTTCGTTCTTTCAGGAAGTCTGCCGACTTGCGAGTGACAAACGTAGAATACCTCTTAAAAGACATCTGGCCTTATTAGACATCGAATTAGTGTGATTGAGGGGCTGTATTTCGACCTCTGAGTTGCCCGGGTCAGAACCTTCGAAATAACAATTCTTGGTTTTTATGCTTAAGAATTAGTCCCACAAGGAGCCTACCAAAGTAAGTAACCAATATTGATTACCTTTCAGAAGACATTCAGTCATACTCAGCTTGGTCACTGCTGTGATTAAAGGTGATTCCTTGCCGAATTTTATATTTTTACCTAATTAAATACAGTACTCTAAGACAATATATAAGAAGGTATTCCAATCCTACAAGGAATTATCGGAAATGTGTCAAGCGGTGGCACCATCTCACGTGTATTGAAGGTATCAATTTAAACTTTTTATGGCGTGCCGATTTAACAGTTTCGGGTTCAAATCCTCACCATTGCAATATTTTTTTTGTTCAAAAATTGTATTAAAATTATTCTGTTAATAATTTTTGATAATTATTAAGTTGTAAGTTATTTTTTTAGTCTCTAGGGTTAAATAATTAGTAAAATAAAAAAAATGCATTTCATTCACCATACACATTGGCTTTTTCATTGAAAAAGGCTGCAATAATTCTAATGTAACATTAAAGAATCAATATACCGTATAATCGAATCGTATATCAATATACAAAAAAAAAACAAATTGAATAAATTCATTTTCGAGTGGTTTTATTTAAAGTTTGCATGTATATATAATGCGTCCCAATACACAAAGTTAGCAAATTAGTGAAGTTTGCAAAACGTTTTTATGGTATGAATGCATACCCTTAGAAAGAGGATAAACCAGGGATTTTTAAAAAGAATTCGAAGATCATGATCGCTTTCAGTTTTTTTTTAATATGCAATTCAAAATCGAGCTTTAAATTTATTTTTACTTCTTCCAAAAACTTTGCGACTCTATAAAAAAAAGTAGATGTCGCTTGCATCTAATTTTGATTTCCATAGAACTCTACATTACATATTAAAAAAATAATAATTTGGAGGATATACCAATAACTTTTTTTTTAATTCAAGTTTCAATGCTGACTTTTGGAATTTTTCAAATAAAGAAGTAAATAATTAAAATAAAAAAATCAATGGGCCCAATAATACTTTGAGGGGATAGTAAAAGACCACCCCTATCGGCCATTTTAATTTGGCAAACGATGCACCAAACACCCTGTATAACAGTACAAGCAGGTATTCAGAATATCGTCGTTTACAGCTCTCGAAGTGCATACATGCGAACTTCAACTAAAACCACTCGGAAATATAATATAAATTATAATAATTAGAATTATTGCAGGCTTTTTCAATTAAAAAACAGATATGTATTGGGAATGACGTAATTTTTTTTTATTTTACTAATTATTTAACCCTAGAGACTGAAAAAATAACGCATAGCTTTCTCACGGATTATAGCACCACTTAGAGACACTCTCTTCTGACTGCGGTCTTCAATCCACAATGTTAATATAGCTTCCATTTGTTCAATTGCTGGATCACGAACAATTTTTGCTGATGGTAAGGTTGAAGATGTAGAATTCCTTATTTTGTCTTATGATTTCTTGATGGCATTGGTTCATAGGCGTGAACGATCAAGCATTTCTATTTTTACCTTAAGCGGCAACAAGACTTTTTCTGTGTAGGAACTAATTTTCCTTTGCTTTTACTCGACATTATAAATCGCGAACAAAGCAAAAGAGACATGTGCTATTGACTGGAAATTATTGCGATGAATGACAAGTTGAAGCAATAAAACAAAAGATTCGGCACCGATCGTGCGAAGCCAGTTTATCAAAAGCCATAGCGACCCGCGAACCCGGCGGCGGCGAGTTATTTGTTAAACAACTTTAGGCGAAGCGGCAATAAGACTTGTTTGTTTGTAAATACTTTGATACTTGTTTGTTTTGAAAGGTAATGGTAAATAAATATATATTATTCCAAAAATACAATATGTATCATTAGTTTTGGATTCACGAATAAAGAAATTTTCAGCTGTGAATACAAGCAGTGATCAGAATTTTTTAATCCGCGAATAACGAATTCTGACTATATTTGAAAGAAAAATACTCAGAACTTTTAGGGCTGTGTATGATAACAGAATTTGGAAGATTAGGCATTACTTGGGACTTGAGCAATTATACAAAGATCTGGATATTGTAGAGTACGTGAGGCTTCAGCGGGGCAGATGTGAGAGATATGTGGCGAGAATGCCAGAAAGCCGTAAGGTAAGGTAAGAGGAAAAGGAGTAGACCAAAGATACAATGTAAGTAATGATGTTGAAGAACTATTGCAAAATTCACTATTTCAAAAATTAGCAAGGGGCTGTTGGAGATTGATCCGGTTGGAGGCCAATGTTGATGTTGATGGAGACTATAACACCACAGGAAACAGAAGAAGTATAGGGAGTAACAGAAAGAGAAGTGGCAGGGCAATGTAAGAAGAGATGCTGAAGAACAACTGTACATCAAAAGAGGGCAAAGGCAAAGGGTCAATTCAGATGGAAGCGCCAGTTGAAGGAAGTCAAGATTTACTAAGGGGCTGTAGCACCACAGGAAAAGTTCCTCTCCGTCACCAAGCAATAATAAAAAAAAACCTAATAATCCTTAATATCAAAAAAAAGAGGATGAGGCAGTGGTTTGTTTATTAAAAAGCTTACATTTTTAAAATATTTTATTTTTGGTGATGTAACAGAACAATAATTAATAAATATATAAGGCACCAGTTTTACATGTTACAATACTACGAAAAAGTACAAAGGTCATAGAAAATACGCATTAGGATTACAGTTTTCAACTTATTACAATTCTTATGCAGCAAACTCGTAAAGACTGGTAGTCACAAAAATTAGTCTTTGTCGAGAGATGTCCTTATTGACAGGCACTAAATGCTTAATTTGCATAACTTACGGTCTATATTTAACTTTACGGTTAACAAACTACTGTAACATATAAAACAAAGAAAAGAAAAAGTATCAGAGTTTAGATACGATATTGTAGCCAACTTTGTAGTCTACTTGCGCTGTACATTTTATCACTTACAAAACGACTTAGGCTTCCCTTATTGCAAAAAAAAAATAAACTTTACACACATAAATTAAACTGAATAAAACAAAAAAAAAACGCCTTCATAAAATATAACAAACAAAACTATTTCGTTATATATAAATTATTATCCTTAAACCCAGTATAGCCCGATTATAGTGTATGCAATCGGTATGTGATTAAAAGCTTCAAAAAAGAATAAAAAAAACATAATATAAGAAACTATGTACAGAATAATACACAATTAAAAAAAAATCGTTATACTGACTCCAGAGACGGGTGACTCTTTTTTACAGGCTGCGGTGACATCTGTAAGAAAACCCACGTTTTAGAGTGAGATATTTTAAGTGTTGTCACCAACTGACCCAATTCAGCTGAGTTCTGGATACATTTCTTCCTAGATCTGAATGTCTATGGATGGCTGCTATAGTTGTGTACGTATTAGGTTTATCACATTTTTCGGAAATATCTTCGTGTTCCAATTGTGCTCCTTCAGTTCTCAAGTTACTCAGTACTGGAGATGTCTGTGGAGGCACTGGACTTGTGTCAACATTACTGGTAGAATTGATATAGATGCTAGTTGTATAAACAGGACGTTTGGATGAAGATATTTCTGATGACGACCTATTAGAATAATAAATTATTTTATATTTGAATCTCTTAGATCCTTCACAATGTGTTTTAGGATAAACCAAGACAGCCTGAGAATGACTTCTGCATTTGTTTTATTTATAATTATCACACATGTAAACTACTCACTAGGCCAATAGTCACTTATGGCCGAGACGAGGACCGTCACGACCAATTCAGAGGATGTGTTTGCGTCTTTGAAAGAAGAGTACTCAGAATAATTTTTGGTATAGGGAATAATATGATGGGAATTGGAGGATCAGATATCATTTTGAATTGAAGCGATTATGCAAAGCTCTGGATATTGTAGACTATGCGATGATTCAGCGACTCATATGGGTGGGACACGTAACAAGAATGCGAGAAAATCGAGTAGCAAGAAGTCTTACAGAGGGACGAATAGGAGGTAACAGAAAGAGAGTTAGAGCAAAGATATCATGACAGGACAAAGTAAGAGAGGCCAAGGCTGACTGACGGGGTGCAGCACGATAGGCAGAACAAGAGGATGAGTTGATAAAAAAATATCAAAGTAGATACCCATGAAATAGAAAAATCAAATACTGGAAAATATGCCGGGGATGAAAATGAGGAATTGAGAGGGTCAGGAAAGGAAAGAGTGGAATAGAAATAACGAAGCCACGAAAACTCACTATAAATTAAGTGTGGAACATGGGTGGAATGAATATGCCTGATGAACTATAGACTGATCCACGCGTTGGTTGAATCATAAGGCGAGCGACAGGTCTATGGTAGTAAAAAATATATAGGTAATAAAACGTGCAAGAAACCGTCGGATATCAAGGAGATCATGAAGAGACAATAGGGGGTAACAGAAAGAGAGTAGTAGTAGAACAAAGGACAAGGTAGCAAAATAATGTTAGAAGGGATGTTGTCAGGCGCTGTTAAATATTGATCCAAATGGAAGCGAAGGTTGAAGGAAGTCGAAGTTCATGGACGTGCTGTAGCACCACAGGACGAAGAAGAATACACACATCGTCAATTACACAAAAATGTTAATGCTCTTGTAAGTAGTTACTTTGATATTTTTTGATCAGTGGGTTTGATAAAGCCAACAGTAACAGAAAAAGCTGAGTTTATATGAAAGCTTTTGGTAGGATTTGTTTTAAACCCCTCAATGATGTTATAATGATGTCACAAATATTAGAATCAAGAATAATTCTTTATTTAGACCAGTGTAGTATTTTTATAATTTATGTGACTTCTTTTTTAACTTACCTGTTCAAGTTAAGACTTAATGTAGGTGAATTCCGAGTATTTTCTGGCACCTTAATTTCTAAAGACTTCCTGCTGCTATATAATGTGTTCTGACTATTTCTCAAAGCTACTACTTCATCGACTTTTGTTTCCTTTTTACTATCCACTTCCTTCTCTACCATTTTGACATCGTCTTTAATCGAAACAGTTTTTTCTGGTTGCTTGATCAATTTCGGTGGAATAAACTTGTGCATCCTGGTTACCCAATGGTCGTTTCCTGATCCAACCGAGCTGGTACTAGCCGCAGAGCTATTATTTGAACTGGAACCTACATATATTCCATTTCGTCTCTGATAGAAAAGGATATAAGCGCTGTTGTTGACTAGAAGCGGGCTGATATCATTAACGTCTTTACTCAGATTGACCACTTTCGCATCATCGTACAAGTACCAGTTCTGATCGAAGGGATTTTTGCAGGCTGCCGTATAGTGACCTGTTTCTAAGTCTGTACCGTGATGATAACAGACAGCGTATAGATCGTACATGTTGTCATTGCTGTGCGATTGTTTCCTGGTTCGCTTCCACGAAGACCAACCGTTGTTCATGGAGATTATGCTATCGTTGTCGTTGATGCTGTTGGGTGTGACACTTCCTGCGTTCCGTTTGCTGGCGAGATGGGGTGACATGTCGAAGCCGTAAACGGGAAAATCGACCATGGTAGTGAGTTTTGTAGAGTTTCCTCCACGAATTGAATGTCTAAAAGAAATAAAAAAGAAATACATTTATTGAGCATACTACCATGACCAAAAGGTAAGGCGTCTTTAGTCGTGGTGGAGAAGTAGTTGAGGATGATTCTCATTGAGGAAGATCTTTCACGACAATGAATAAATTAAGAGTAAAAAGAATTAGAGACACCGTAGATATTACTAGAATCATTTGGATAGATTAAATTTTGAAGAACAATTTAGGCTTCTGCGTCTTCTCGTCTTGTTTCGAAAACACTAAATTTTTGAAACACATCATTGTGTTGAAGAGATATGGATCTATGCTTATGGCCTAGAAACAGTTCAACATTCAAGCGATTATCGTGCTAAATATTAACCAAACTAGGAAAAAACTACCTCAAATTCAGTCAAAAATTAAAGTTATGTTAAATGTTTTCTTCAATTACAGTGGTATTGTCCACAAAGAGTTCTTTCCAACTGGTTAACTATTTAATCATATTATTTAAGCGTTATGCGGCTTTTAGCGTGTATACTTTCGAAAAAAAGTCCAAATTTATGACAATTCATGGTTTGTGCATCACGATAACGCACCATTGCACACCGCAATCATTATTCGCCAATAATTATTGCACCATATTCACTAGATATGGCACTGTGTGACCTTCTGTTCCCTCGATTGAGGAAACCACTTCGTTGACGCTCAAACGACTCGAAGTCGAGTATAAAAACTGTTTCGAAAACTGAAAACAATGAAAAATCATTGGAGTAAGTGTATTGCAGTAAGAGAGGGTTATTTTGAAGGAAACAAAGTAAATTTGATAAATAAATTCTGGCATTCTCTAGGCATGTGTGTCGCATGCTGGAAAACTGTCTCAAAAAGAGAGTGTACGAATGGCGAGTGCAAGGGAAAAACTGTAAAGGAAGGTCAAGAAAAATATGGAATGATGGATTAAGAGAGGAGGCTGGAAAAAAGGACATAATACGAGATGAAATTAACGAACTGACACATGACAGAAAGAAACGGAGAGATATGTATAGAAGACAACCTCAACTCCACACGCCTGACACCTAACAGTATAAAGGCATAGGATTAAGTAAGTAAGTAAATTAATTCTTTGAGTTATTTTTAAAAAGTCTCCTTACTGTTTGTTCATATTAGTATATGAGAGTACAGTAATATTTATAGAGAAAATGTTCATTACAACAAATAAATATAACTTACTGTCGGAATCTTTTAAAATGGACAATAAGAATATCAGGCAACGACCACACATCTAGTGTTTTTACAACAGGCTGATACTGTTGACAATGTGGACACCTCCAAGCATCTGACAATGTTTCTGCTCCAGTGTAATCTCTAAGACACTCCTCCAAAGTTAAAGGAGCTCCACCTGTAAAAAACCGCAATAATAATAGATAACAATCCTTTTAGCCATCTCGTTAAAGTATATTTACCCTGTAAAGCTTGTGCTCGGAGCACTTTAACGCTCGTATGTTCTTCAACGAGGTCGGTTTCATCTGCTATGATTATTCTTTTGGCACTATCCAACCATTCCAATACTAGTTTAAGGTGTGCTGGGCCTCCATCTTCGCTACATAGCGCCAGCGCCTGATCCACTGCTTCCATGAAAAGGGGATGTTCCAGATCTGGTTCCAAGTAGCACGGGGGCTCCGTCTCGTTCCAGGCTGGGTCCGATATTCGCATTTTGAAGATCTAGAACAAAATCAGTTTTCTTGAACAGTTCCTTACTAGATGGCTGATGGAAATTTGTTTTTTATAATTATTGATATGAATATCATAATATTTACATTTACAGAAATATTGTTGTGAGACACAGCAGACACATTGTTCTGTACACAGCTACAGATAAGCCCAAAGAAGGCTCTGCTAACACAGTAAGGAAGGATCATTGAAAATATCGAATGGCAAGGGAAAGTCAAAAGTTATCGACAAAAATTGCTACGATTGTATAATGGTTTAACGTAAACGATTGTGATAATGGACAATAGGTCGGATTGCAGAAGAGATTATTGAGAAATGATTGAGAGAAGATTGCATATAGACGACAAATATTTTCCGTAACTAAACGAGTATAGAGAGTTTCTCGCCGCAATTTGTTTTTGCTTTAGATTCTTTTATGATAAATATTATTTTACTGCTGATGCAAAATTCAATTGACCGTAGGCTTTGCTCACGACCCCGAAGAAGTACGATTATTATTCTTCTTCTTCTTCCTTTCAGTTATCCACTATTCGTTCCTCCATGATTCTCCTTGATAATCGGCTTTCTGATATTTTCGTCACATATCCCACTTATCTGAGTCGCTGAACACTCACATAATTTATAATATCCAGATCTTGATATAATTGCTCGAGTTCGAAACTATACCTGATCTTCCAATTTCCTTTATAATTCTATTTAGTACTTTTTTTTTTCAAATACTAAAGCATCTCTTCTGATTTCTTTGTGAGGGTTCTAGTTCACTTTGCGATGTTGTTCACATTTCATAAAGCTTTGTATACGGACTGTAAATAGTAAGTAGTTTTGTTACCCTTCATAATACGATTTTAGAGATCTCCTGTGATGTTGTTTTCATCTAGTTTGCTTCCCAGATAAGTAAATTCATTCACAACTTCAATGTTGTCATCGCCGGTTATTCAGTTGTGTTCCCTTCCTCGATTAGTTCTCTTTTTCATCAGTTTTGGTTTGTCGATATTTATTTCTAGACCGCTAGGCCATTTTGGCTTTCACCTTTATTTCATCATACGTATCTTTTAATGCTCTTTGCGATCTTCTTAACATATTTAGGTCAGTTGCTCACCCTACTATCTGTTTTTCTTTATCACAGGTACCAATGTCGTAAGAATTAATTTTCCGACCAGTATTCATGACCTAGGTGTTGTGTGACAAGTGAGAGTGATATTATATCATAGTATTTTATTAAGAAGGAGGGAATGCTTTTTAATCAATGTAGTGAAACTATGGATAGAAACTGTGAGATCCGAGAGGTTATACATCTTTTGGTAGGATATGACCAAAAATGTATGTCAAAGAACGTGGGCATGTTTTAATCTAAACAGTTCTGGCAGTCTAATATCCCAGATCTGAATTCGTTGAAATGATCTAAAAATAAATATAGACAAAACAAAGGTAATTGAAAAACAATTAATCCAAGAAGAGAACATAACTAGATAATCGGCGATGGCCAACATTACCGAAGATATCAGAACACGTATTATGAGTGGTAACAAAGTTTCTTACTACCTGCATTTTGTCCTAAGATATGCATTAATACAAAGAAACACGAACGTTAGGATATATAAAGCACTCATTCGGCCAATAGTCACTGGAACTGACAACTGAAAATGACAATGAAATTTGGAGGATCATATATAAATTCGAACTGAAGCAGACAAAGATGTGGAACAATATCCACAAGACTCTGCAAGACTGCCAAGGTTTAGCGATTCAGAAGGGCGGGACAAGTGGCGAGAATGTCAGAAAACTGAGTACTAAGGAAAATCATAAAGGGGCGAATAGGGGGTAACTGAAAAAAAAAGGTAGATCAAAGCCACGACGGCAGGATAATTTAATAAGTGAAGTAATTTAGTGCCGAGGGTTATTGACGCTAATTCAGAGTATTAGTATAATTTAAATATATGTTAAATACGAGTATTTTAGCGAATAATACAAGGTCAAGTTGATAAGTTACTTTCGGAACATTCTTTTAACAGTTGCGTGGAGAAATTCTGATTGCTCTCTTCAAATATACAGTTTCATTGTCTGAACGCTGATAAAGAACAAAACAATTTCGCGGTGGCATTAAAATGTTAAACCAAAAATTTATTTATACATATTGCACATGTTTCCATTATCAAGTTCATTAAATGTGTAAACAGGCTTATTTTGCGTCATGATGATAATTTGTGGCGCTGATAAATCAACTGTAGAAGGTCTTAGTCATGACGAATTTTTCTGAAAACATAACAGGGGTTTCGGTTAATAATGTAGATTCTGTGGGTATAGACTAATGACGTTTATAGGTTGTTTGGTACAAAATCGGTTGTTCTATCAGAAAATATCGATACGGTACACGAACTGATAAAGTAAGATCGTCATGTGACATACCGCGAGATTGAGGCATCCCTGGGCATAAGTATGACAAGTATACAAAATATTTTACTTGAACATTTAGCCATGAAAATGATTTGTGCGCGTTGAATTCCACAGAATTTGACAATCGCTCAAAAAAAGGCTTGTGTAGATTGGTACAAGGAATGCTCAAAAAATATAATCGTGATGCGTCAAAAGTCGTCTATAACATCTACACAGGTGACGAATCTTGAATCGTTGGGCTCATACGCATAGAACTAGAAAGTAAACAGCAGTATGGGTTTTTTAAAATGAGCCAAACCCAACAAAAGTTGTTCGCGCAACAAGAACTTCGAAGCAAAGGGTCGCCTGTTTTTTTTTGGAGATAAATGGGCAATACACAAACATTTGTTTGCAACAAGTCTTTGAAGTAATAAAAAAAAATCGGCGACGCAGGATCATTCTTCACCATAACAACGCGAGCTCTCACACATCGAACAACTCAATATTTGACCGGTCAAAACATCGAATTGATAGGTCATCCGCCGTACAGTCCTGATTTGGCACACAATGATTTTTTATTGTGTATATACAAATTATATTGTATGATATAATTTTATTGTATGATACAAAATAAATTTCTTGATCAACGATTTTCGATACAAGAAGAATCGGTTGATGCGTTTGCCAAAATTTATGTTTTGGAGATACCCTAATCGAAATGGAAAAAGTGCTATGAAAATTGATTTAAACGTATGCAAAAGTGTGTCGATCATCGCAGAGAATATTTTGAAAAACAATAAAACCATTTTCAATAATACATATTTGTTTTTATTTATTATTCCGGATACATAAATAACACGTGTTCTTTTTTTAATAGAAGTTAGTCCAATCGATAACTATCGTGGCATGTATATCACTGTTTCGTACAACTTATAAAGTTCTAACAAATATAGTAAGACAGAGAATAGTACCATATATCGAAAAAGGAATGGGAGAATATCAGGCAGGGTTCAGAAGAGAATTCTCAACAATAGATCAATTGTTTATAGTGCGTCAAATAATGGAGATAACAACCAAATTTGAAACTCCTTTAATTCAAATGTTTATAGATTTCAGAAAAGCGTACGACCGCGTATAAAGACCAGTAGTATACGAAGCCATGGAGAAAATGGGAATATCAGTTAAGTATATTAGATTAACTCAGATGACGATGCAGGAATTCCAAGGCAATATAAAAATCCAACACACCACGGTAAAATTTGAGATCGGAACTATATTGGTATATAGTTTTGAATCAGGTCATCAGCGAAATAGACAGACGTAAATAGAACAATGATAATTAAAGAAAAACAGATTGTACAATATGAAAATCGTATGAAAGAAAAAATTATTGAGAAATACATGATGAAATAAGTCTGTTTATAAATAAATATAGACAAAACAAAGGTGATTGGAAACGAAAGAATAAAGGAACCAATCCAAGAAGAGAACAGACCTGGATAATCAGTGATGAGAATATTGATTTGAAGTAATTTACATATCTGTGAAGCAAACTTAACGAAAATAACGACATTACAGGATATTCCAGAAATCGTATTATGAAGGGTAGCAAAGTTACTTATTCCCTACATTCTTTTCTAAGACTTATTCAAAGCAACATGAAAGTTAGGATCTATGAAACAATCATTCGGTCAGTGGTCACTTATGGTTGCGATACGTGAACCCTCACAAAGAAGACAGAAAAGATGCAGTATTTGAAAGAAGAGTACTTAATAGAGTTTTTGGTGTTGTGAATAACAATGGAATTTGGAACGCTGAAGAACTACTGCACAAAAAATCAAATCAAATCAAATGTAGAAAGACAGCTGAAGATAAACCTCGTTCAGGAAGACCTTTTACATATCAGCCAGTGAGGAAAACTTTATCAATATCAAGGACTTTTTATTGAGAAAATTAGGTATTCGAGACAAAACGTCCAGAGTTGTGGTAAAACTGGTCACTATCAAACATGGTAACTATTATATAACGAATTATAGCACATCCCAATAATTATTTGTCAATATTTCGCTAAAAATCAATTAAGCGCTGTTCCACTGTACCACAAGTTTAACAGATACGGCACTGTGACTTTTTCCTGTTCCATTGATTGTAGAAACTACTTTGTGGATGCCGTTTTGAGTCCATCGTAGCAATTCAAGAGCATTCGCGAACCGCTTTGAAGAAAATACCGTAAGTCGAGTATGAAAGCTGTTTCGAAGACTGGAAACTGTATTACAGTGCGATGGGATTACTTTGAAGGAGACAAAATAAATTTGAATGAATAAATAAATACTTTGTGTTTTATTTAAAGTCACCTTGGTAGGTAGAACGATTGTAGTTTTTTGCGTTCCTCATAAATTTCAGAGTCACCCTCGTATCAACTGTGATGTTTATTTAATATTGTACTTAAACAAAAATAAAATAAAGCGAGATATCATATTTACTTTTTTGGATAAATATATTTCAATAAAGTAAAACCGAAGCAATTAAAATTTTATTACTTCATAGTTTTTTTTATAGTAAGGTTACAAACTACCCACCCAAGTACATAAAAAGACATATTTGACGTCAATTGAATTAATTAGATATATCATTATAAATTTAAAATTCAAATGCTTTTTCTTTATATAAAAATATTAACAGTTATAAATTTAGTAAGTGGTATATTTTTTCGCTCCAATCTCATTGTTATAAAATTAAATTACTTATGCATATGCAACCCATTATACAAATAGTTTAAGGTCACCAGATATTTAGTAGGTGTTATAATACATATTAAATCATTAAAATGTTTAAATTAAATGCTTATAATATCGCAAAATTACGATAAAAACATAATTTAAAATAAAACATATTTCCATATCTATAATAGCGATAACATTCTACGATAATAAACAGTATCTAAAGTATAGCCCAAAGCTGGATACTATTTAAAAATTTATCAGGATTCGTCTACTAAAAAACAAAGTATAAATTTATTAACGATAATCACGTTACCCAGCTTGATTTTAGTTTGCTTCGTTTTCTCCTTACTGGTTTCCAGCCTATTACCACACTTTTGTCATCCTGTTTAGTACATTCAATTTTATCCTTTTCATAATATCCTTAGTTCCTATAGTCTAGGTATACGAGAGTCGAGCGAAAAATTCTCGACCTAACAAAGAAAATAAAAGCTCTTTGATATATTTTTATTTGCAATTCAATATATTTAGACAAATAATGTTCAATCTTTTTAAAATCCCCTGAATAATGCGATTTATCTAACTCTGCAATTGATGTGAATCTTTATCTAGCGAGCCATTTCTTCAGAGCCATAATCACTAGAAGCCAAATTGGACGAATACAGAGTGCTGCAGCAATAATCCAAGACGTGTGTGCAGACGTAGTACCATGTTGAAAGAGTACTTTCTTTTTGACAGATGTGAAGGTTTAGCCTGGACAGCACGCTTCAACGGCGCCAGTAGTAAAACGCAATACTCCCCGGTGATACTCCTTCATTTCCTGCAGGCGTGTAGTATAATGGAGTAGTGGACACGGCCTATCTAGGTATAACGTCCGCAAGCCCGCGTATTTTCAGTCGGCGATCATTTAATATGACAATATGGATACTTTTTTAGTGATACTTTTTTAGTTTTTGAGTGATACGACGTAGGTACAACAATGTTTAAATTCAGCACCTCATTTTTTACCCTAGAAAACAAAGGGGAAGAATACTTTAGAGTGGAATTATGTTTTTTGGGGTTAAATCCCATACATTGAAGTATTTTATAATATCTCTAACTTCAATTTTATCACTTTTTGAAAATATCAAAATTTATTACGCATCGCGCTTCTGAAACTTCACAGTACGCCATCTAACGAGTTATATTTGACAAATATCCTACTTATTTGGTTATACTGACGTAATCTCTGTGTCAGGTCGAGAACTTTTCAAAAAACCTTCGTATTTTCAGATTGTTTCTTACTCTAATTACGTTTTCCTTCTTATTATTTTCCTTTCGGCCCAGTTCTTATACCAGCATTATTTATACTCCTACTATGAAATAACCAAGTTAGGTTTATTTATCGCCTCAAATACGAATACTTTTCTTGTTTTTTGGCGCCTAGCAGATGCGAATAATTTTTTCCCAAGCGTAGAGTTCAAATAATAATATGATTTGATGTTAGTTTCTCTGTACTGAGTGTGAAGTAATCGTATCGTATCAAATACTTTTAAGTGCTTTGATATAGACAAACTAAGTTCATATCTTAAGCTTTTTATTTGCTTAATGTAGATATTTCTGATCAAATTTGGTTTATTCTAAAAAAAAAAACCTTGGTTATAAAAAATGAACGTTGGTCGAAAAATATCAGTCCGAAAATATAATTGGAAACTGAAGGAAATCAATCTAGTAAGAATGAAATGGTGTTTGTATGAGCTCCTGCTACCAAATCAAACTTTCACTAATTACTTCTGACAATTGACTAAACTGAAAGAGGTAGTTTAGAGGAAAAAGCCAGACTATATTTTTTACTCGACAAAAGTGTTGAAATTTTGTTGGGATGCCCAAAATTTCCATAATAAGTTTTTAATAAGAAGAGGAATCTTTCACCGAAGTTCTTAAGAAGGAAGGATTAAATACATTTTTTATTTTACAAACCAATTATTAAAAAAAAGTAAAGAAAACGAGACGAATATATGTTATAATACATATTTCAAAACTTACTGTATAATATCTTTTTGTCAACTATGTCCATGTACATTTTTGTATGGTGCGTACAGTTTTATTATCGGGTCAAGGTAACTTTCAATGCACTTATTGCATTAACTATACGTTTATTATTACTCTGCGAGAATAGATATTTTCTTCAATTATCATTTTTGTACGTCATTATTCCAATTGTTTACAACATAAACATATTATTATTGAAATTGTTCATTGGTGTTACTCAACACTGATTTTATTAAAGCATTAATAAACGATTCTAGAAAAAAAAGCATTGTTACATTCCCAAATAAAGGGTTTGGCTTATTTTTAAATTGACTGAAGTTAATTGTGGGGGAGGGGTGTTGTTGACCAGTCAACACTCCCCTCGAACTTTCAACCCTTAGTTTGTACTTAATTTGTTAATTTATTGAAAAGCTAACCAACTCGCCAGTGAGTAACGTAGAGTATTTAGTTTTATATATGAAAAGTTGCATTGTGGGGCCGTGAATAATATTAAAAAAAAAAGAATCATCATTTTGTTTAACGAATCTCGACATGTATTTATTTGAACAGAATAATCATCTTAACAATAATTTTTTACTCACCCCCCGTGACTGAGCCGCAGTCAAAATATCGTCATGTAAAATAGGCGCCATCTCCTTCAATATCAATTTCTGCAGGTCATCATAATTAGTTTCCCTCGATACTTGCATGGTATACGGACTTCCTGCGTCAATAAAAACTTTCATTAATCCAAAAACATTTCCCTCGCTTACGTGCCTGACTCACCAAACCTCTGGAAGTCGCCATCTTCAGTTACTACGTTGATCCAACAAAGAAGGACATAGGGACTGGTGATGTCGTCACTGTTCTCTTTCAGTTGAGCGGTCTCGATACAGTAAATTGAATCAATTTCGGAGATAACGTTCACCGACTGGGTATCGTTGAATGTTCTCATGAAACCAACGTCACCAATTTCCGTGAGGAGCATGTTCTCCTTCTCGATCGATGTATCCGATTCCAGAATGGAGCGTAGTTCACCTATTGAGGCTCCTGATGGGATGCAGAGACCTATTTGGACTTGACGTGGTTGTTGAGAAGTATATACCACCTACAAATACAGAAAAATACAACCATAGTCAAAAGTATTGAGTACTCTATAAAAATCTAAACAATTCTGTTGTGAAAATATACAGTGGGCTAATGGAGAATATTAAAAATATTCAAAAAACAAGGAAAAAATGTTGCCCATGCTCCACGTAAAATTCTCAATCCTTCAGTCGCCATCAAACGCCAACAAGCATCTCACAAGACCGGTTTCTGGCTTTAAGCCATTATTAGTCAGGCTTCGTGTTCTACGTTCGAAAACGGGTTTGGGTCCGAACGGTTTCAGACAGTAGTACTGTTACGAACCACCGGATGGCGTGAGCTGCATTTCAATGTTCCTCTCATCCGATTTGACCGATTAATATGATCAGGACCCTGGTCAATCCTTCAGTTAGAATATATAGAGAAACCAAATCTGAAGAAAACGAAACGCAACTAAATAGACATACGCAGATTATGAGAAATGCTCTAAATGAACATCGAAATAATAAATGAAATCAAAAACTTCAGATGCTAAATACAGGGGACCACTCTGCGTGGGAAATGCAAAACGAGTTAAGAAGAGAGAATACGATTATTCCTCCACTGCACGGGGCCAACGGGATGGTCTACTCGATGATAAAGTAGAAGCATTCGCAGAGACCCTGGAGAGAGAAGAAAGAAGAAATGAACACCCAGATGAGGACCTAGACCGCATAGATGAAGTTGAAAGACTAGCAGAAGAACTCGAAGAAGAACCCCCAGACAAAGTCGTTGAAAACCCAGCCTCTCCCGCAGAGGTACACGGAGTAATCAAAAGACTGAAAGTCAGAAAAGCATCTGGACAAGACGGCATCACCAACCTGATGCTCAAGAAGCTGCCCAGAAAAGGGATAGCCGCACTGACAAACGTAATCAATGCGAAAATGAGAACAGAACATTATCCGGAAGTGTAGAAACAAGCTGAGGTAATTATGTTCAACAAACCAGGAAAAGCAACCAAGTTTCCACAAAACTATCGTCCCATCAGCCTACTTCCGGCATTAAGCAAGGTGGCAGAAAGGATAATAGTCCAGAGACTGAACCAGGAAACAGAAACATAATACCTGCAGAGCAGTTTGGCTTCAGAAAGAAACACTCAGCGGAACACCAAGTATTGAACCTGGTCGAAACTGCCACCGAAGGGTTCCAAATTAAAGAAGCCACAGGAGTAATTCTTCTAGATATAACCAGAGTCTTCGACATGGTCTGGCACCCAGGACACACATCTTCTATAGAAGATGGCAAAAGCTGGCTACTCGAAGAAAATCTGCAGACTAACGTGGAGTTACCCGACAGACAGAACATTCCGAGTCAAAGTAGGAAAAAACATATCAGGAGAAAGAAAACTATAAGCGGGTGTCCCACAAGGATCGGTACTAGGCCCTTAACTATACACGATCTACACATACGACATACCGAGAGACTCAAGAACCAAGTTGTCACTCTATGCAGACGATATAGCACTGACAATCAGGCATATAAGAGAACACATCATCTGCAAAAGACTTCAAGAGCATATAGATCAAATAGCTGTCTGATGTATTGACTGGAAGATCCAGATCAACACTGCAGAAGAGCCAAGCCATCATAATGCAAAAATGAGATGGTACCTACAACCAATACCGAAATAGATGGCGAAATAATCCATGGAGCCAAGAGAGATTTCCTTTATCGCATTAACAGATATAGGAGTAGCAACAAGTAATCACAACACCGGTTGTGAAAATTTCTTGCTAAAAACGAGTGAACAAAAGTTTATAGGCCTAACACCTGAAAACCGAAGCAATTTGGTGGTATTTTTGTGTGTAAAAATCCGGTACTACCCGGAGAACAACGCGTCCTGTATAAGTTCTCTGGATGTCTTTTGAAGATTTCCCCATCATAAAAAAACCTTCAGTTGCTTTCGAACGTATAATTCGAAGCCCGACTGATGACGACTTAAGGCCAGAAACTGGTCTCGGGAGATGCTTGTTGGCGTTTGATGGCGATTGAAGGATTGAGAATTTTAGGTGGAGCGCAGGAAAAATGTTTTTCTTGTTTTTTGAATTCTGTTGCATTAAACTAAAAAAGATTTAGCACTAAACATCAAATCATTCGTTATTAATTTTTCGATTAGGGAGATTTCCATTACTGATTAGTGAAATAAATGATTTGGTGTATAGTAACAGATGTAGGTAGTTTAAAAACAGATATATACAGGGTATAATAGCGACCATGGTATGGAAACGGTCAAACATCTAGAGAATATTTTGAAATTTCTTAATGAAATTTTCTACACAAACATCAGGAAACGTTTGCCACTTTTTGGGTATATTTTCATTTTTTTTTCCTTGTCGCATATTTGAAGTCCAAGGCTAACTTGATTTTTTTTTAATGACAAGAGCACTTAAACTTTGCATTGTTGGAAAGAGCATTTTTTTCCGAATTCAACGAGGTAAATTTAGTATTGGTTTGTAGTTTTATTCAAAATAGATTTTAAAAAATGGCGACAAAGTGTTTCGGTCTGTTTTAGGGTAAATATATTTTTCATTAAGAAGACTATCGAACTATGGATGATAGATGAAGTACTTGATTACACTTGACAACCGTTAACGTCAATTTGTTAATTTCATTTTTCTTTAAATTTTTTTATGGGATTATAATAAAGAAATAATTGAAATACTAACAATTACAGGATAATTGAATATAGAAATATGATATAGTTAGGATACGATGGCAGAAAACGCACTTATGCTGAAGTTTGTCGAGTATTTAATGACATACATCCGAATTAAAACATCACGTCAACAGTTTCAAAAAACGGTGAAAAGATTCAATGATATAGGCAGCATTAAAAGTCGTCCAAAATTAGACAAAAAATAACAATTATTCTAGTAGACAATGGTAAGGGTTTCTATGTAATAATTAGCTTTAAACTTTGAATGGGTTTCTATGTAATAATTAGCTTAGCTAAAAATTTGAAAACACAATTTGTTACACTATTGATAAATATATATTTTTATTGGAAAAATGTAAAACCTACAAAAATCCTCGATTGATAAAAATTCGGTTTGGTAAAAATGAATTTTGATGTTGATGATCATCCATAATTACTTACATCCAGTATAAATAATAAATTTCAAACTCACCACTCCAATTATCATTGTTAGGCTACGAATAATCTAAAATCTGTATTGTATACAGAACGTGCTGTATCGCTGAGATCGGGTTTGTTAGAATTGTATACATGCTCTTTTAATCAACTCGCTCGTTATCTAAATTTACATCTAAATTAGAGAACATTTCATTGTTGGTAATAGGTGATTAGTAGTGTTGGTGTGATTATCCTGTTATTGTTTCTTCTTTCAATATTGTTTATAATATTAATAGGTAATTTTCATTGTATCTCATTATTAAGTCTTCTTCCTATGGTATTTCAGCCCGTCAGTGAGCCTTGACCTCATTCAACTTTAGCCTCCATCCGGGTCAATCTCCAGCAGCCCCTTGCGAATTTCTGATGTACAGAAATTCTTAATACGATTTCTGATTTTCGTTTAGTTGTTGCTTGCGAGATAAGTAAATTCACTCACAACTTCATAGAACTGATCGTCGATTATCCGGTTTTGTTCTCTTCTTGGATTAATTCTTTTTTTTATGTCAAATTGTCTCATAAAAGATGTCAGTTATGTTAGATAATAAACCTTATTATTATGCTAATTTCAAAAATTGAAAAACTCTCAGTTCTTTTAAAAACTTGGTTTCATTTTAGTTAAGCTGGGTATCCTTGTTTCAAGGTTACATTATATTTGTTTATCCATATTAATTTGTTATACATGACCTAGGAGTGTACTAAAATTGCCGTGAAATTATTTCCGTGTCGTCACTTACCGTAACGTATATTGATTGTTTGTGAAATTGTGGCAGTTGAACAGATATACACTGAAATGGATCGAAGGTATTGGACTGCGTTCGACATCTCGAACAGCTGAGAGATGACCTGTATTGAGCTTGAAAAATACCCTGTATGAATGAATTATTGCATCGCTTGTAGTTCTCCAACGTTTCCGCTGCTATTACTTCATCAGGCCTACCAGATGTCTGTAAAAATAAAAAAACACTTTTAATAAAAATCAACTGTAATTTTAATATATTAAAATATGAATATATAAGACTAATATGAAGAGTTCTTAGCATATATTTGTTAACATTTGTTGAACAGAATGTGAAATAAAAAAAATTGAGCCTATACATAAAAGGGTCGGAAATTCAGGTGCTTGGTGTCAGGTATCAGAAATGATACACAATGATAAATACAAGTGATTTGGGGTTAGAGGCGCATCAGCAACTGAGAAGGCTATTTAGCGACTGGATCTACAGCTTAACGTGGATTTCGAACCACGGTCATCAGCTACCGAAACCCCCGGTCAGCACCCACCCCCCTCGGGCAATCAACTCTTTGTTTTGTACTTAACCGACAGTATCTCGAGAAGCCTACCGACTGGCGAGTGACCAACGTAGAAAACCTCTCAGAAGGCATCCGGTCTTACCCAGCCTCGAACTGGCGTGACTGAGGGGTGGTTCCTTGTCAGATTTTACACTCTTACCTAGAAACATTTACAAGAATTTTAGAAAAACTTTTTTGCCTAGTACGGGATCTAACCCGCTCCACGTTAACTGCCGTATCGTCAGGCTGATACCACAGCTAACGCGACACAAATATTGGCAATTATGTTTTGAAGATAAGATCGTTTAAATGTGTTATTTTTCTCCCAAAGTGCCTTCCAACTGCTCTAGAGACCAATTTCTACGCGCTATTGAATCGTGAATCTTTCCATGGTGAATTGACACAATGTATTAAACAGTCAACGAGTCAGAGATGAAACAGCAGACAGATGACGAAAACGGTTCCACTTGTAGGAAGTTCTGGCTACCCCATTTTTTGAGATTCTCATGGTTCGTTATTATAGGCTATTTGGTAAAAGGCAGGACCATCATCAGGGGCTATTACGTTTCACTACTGTACCAATTAAAGGGTGCTCTTCAAGTTAAATCTTCAGGCCAGGTTAAAAAGAAAGCGCTGTTAGCACGATAGTCTCGGATTGTTACTGCAAATTGCCATAACCTATACTCGGATTGCTGTGGCTAATTTCCATTACCTACGTTCGAATAGTTTCCACATGTGCCAAATTTTGCTCCCAGTAATTACTTCGGCTTCAAAAATCTGAAGAAATGGTTTATTGAACGAAGAATTACTTTGAATGATTAGTTCATGGCTGAGACAACTTTAGCTTACATTGTAGAGTTGGACAAATGGCATCATATCGAGCCTATTAAAAAGTTTGCACGTCGATGATTTAATTGAATTTAAGAATAAAAAAATACCAAAAATTTAAAAATTAGGACATTTCTTCCATGCTCCATGTAAAAATTCCCCAATCCTTCAGTCGTCATCAAACGTCAGTAAGCGTCTCCAGAGACGACGTTTGATGGCGGCTGCAAGATTGGGCAATTTTTACGAGGAGCACGAAAGAAATTTCCTATATGTTTTTTTTTAATATCTAATATTCTGAACGAGGCTACTATGTAATTTTTCATGAATACCAAAACTTTTGTGTTTTCTTTGCTATGACGAGAACTTTTCTAATGATTCTCGTATAATTCCAAAAGCTTAATTCGGATTAATATCTAACTTCTATCAATTTCAACGAGTTAAGAGTTTAGATCTATATTTAGAAGATAGATTTCTGAGTGCTTTTAACCCTTGATGACAAGACAATCGATACGAACGTTTATAGGAAACGTCTCAATATTTGAATTATTGGAACAAGCTTCCATTTCCTTTCACTCCAATTTAATGTTCTAAAAATAGAATATGAAAGTATCTAATGCAGACGTTAATCTTTCTCCCTGTTGGACGTTTTATTACACAGCGGGATCTTTTCTAATTATGTGCGGTTTTAATTACAGGAAGTGTAGGCATCAATTTTTAATCCAAATATGTTCTTGAGACATTCTTAGGTAGAGTTATATTTATTAACAGACAAACATATACCAGGGTTGTTCACACGATATTGTCACTAGGATAGTTCCTAGCTTATAAGGGAGAGATGAAGAACAGTTGTGGAGTTATGAACATTTTCTGACAAAAACATATAATCAGTAAATTTGTTAGTTATTGTTGAATTTCAATTAATTCCATTTAGGGCAAAATGATAAAGGTAGAGTGTTTATTTCGAAATGTTGTATATTTTAGGTCGCCACTGTATACGTTTTACACCAATACACGAGTTTTCAAAGTATTTTTAAGTGGTATTTTCACTAATGAGTCCTAGTGCGAAAAGTTAATGACTAAGGAAAAGAAAGAATTCTTGCATTAAAAGGAGAGGGGTTTTATTTAAAAAAACTCCTAATCGTGAAACTACCAGGAAGATTTCACGTGGTGCCTTAGTAACTGAATATTTCGCCAATAAACGTGAAAACTATGGCAAAAGGAAGAGTTCTGGACGACCGCAAGCAATTACAAAGCGAGAAGAGTCCCTAATTTTGAAAATCGCTTCAAATTCTGCCCTATTTGCGTGCGCCATCATGCAGGAAGCAGGCGTCCGAACAAATGTCCGTAACGCCCAATCTCTATTCAGGTAAACTTTGTGAACTACGGAGTGATAAAAAAGATATTTTTAGCGACGAGAAAAAGTTCAACTTCGATGGTCCATGTGTATACCAACATAATTAGCATGACTTAAGGAAAGAACAAAGAATATTGTCACTAGTGGCGGCTCGTGGGTTTTTAAAGTGGGAGGGCGTAGAAGAAAATAGAGCTGCTAAAGATTTTTTTTTTGCTTTTCCCTTCCCCCTTTTTATTTTTCGTGCTATTGAAACCCTATACAGGAGGTGAACCAAGAAAATAAGATAAAGGGAAGAAACTGAACGGAAATGTAATATAGTGTTTTGCTCTGAAAATTGCTTAGTGTGATAATGGCTGGAGGGGCGGCATCCCAACGCTCTCCTTCACGAGCCGCCACTGATTGTCACGGCGACAATAGGGGCGATGGTTTGGACAGCCATCTGATGTCTCAAAAAATCTTCTACAAAAAATATAAAAATATGCTTGAAGTCTAAAGACCATGTTCTGAAAATTTAGCAGCACCGGAGTTTGTTTTCACACAGGACAATGCTGAAATCCGCAATGCAAAACTTGTTAAAGATTGGTTTGGAACTAAAAATATGGATGTTCTGGAATGGCTAGCTCGTTCTCCAGATTTGAACATAACAGAAAATGTTTGGGGTCTTCTATCAAGAAAGGTGTTCAGCAATAATAAGCAGTTACAAACAAAAAAATGACAAATGCAATTTTAACCGCCTGTGATAAAATTGACCAAAATCAGACCTAGATCTTGTTTCAAACGATTGCTGGAAGAATTTGGGTTAATATAATAGTCCAATAATTGGGATAATGGAGGATTTACGAAAATGTATGTAAATGTAAGTGTTAATAAATTTTGTTGTTCTCTTTCAATTGTTTTTATTTTTTTAGTTTTTAATGCGTTTATCTTTTTGGCGCAGTATGAAGTAACAAAAAAATAAAAAAATTCTTTAAATTTGGGACGTGTAACCCTCCCACGCTAATTAATTGGTGTAATGAACAATTAATGTTAAATCGCTCACTTAAAGCAAACCTGAGGGAGTTCTATATAAAGAAATCTGTTGGAGATCGATCCAGGCCAAGGCGAAGATTGGAGATGGTCAGGACTCACTAGCACAACAGTACCAGGGGTGGGGTTTAATAATTTTTTTTTTGAAGAGATGGCGCTGGATGTCGGACGCAAGGTCGATCAACTATTCTAATCTCTAATGTCATTTTGTTGCCACGGCAGTGCCTTAAACATTGATGTTTAAACGATTTTGAGTTAGCCTCATATTTTTTTCGTGTGGTAAACGTGTCCTGTTTTGAGCCAAATAAAGAGCATTTGCGGCACGTACCGCTTTTCTTGTCCAATTAAAAGAAAAATGCGAGTGAAAGCCGTCGTATACTTCTGGAAATTTACGGTGACAATGTCTCAACGCAAGACGCTTGTGGACGTTGGTTTAGACGATTTAAAAATGATAATTAGGACTTGAGAAAGCGAACACCCAGGTCAAATGAAAAAAAAATGAAGATACCGAATTGCAAGCGTTGTTGGAAGAAGACGATATGCAACTCAACAACAAATGGCAGAGAGGTTAAATGTTGGTCGCCGAATCATTTGTGATCGTCTGCAAATGATGGGAAAGATCCAGAAGGCAGGAAAATGGGTATCACACGGATCGTGACTGGAGACGAAAAATGGATATATTTCGAGAAGCCAAAACGCAGAAAATCATAGATTGATCCAGGACAACCATCAACAAGGCCAAATCGCTTTGGTAAGAAGATAATGCTGTGAATTTGATGGAATCCGAAGGGTGTCATGTACCATGACCTTCTGAAACCAGAATACCTAGTGACACCAGTTACTACCGTTCGCTACCGTCAACAAATGATCGATTTGAACCATGCATTGATGGAAAATCTACCAGACACGGAAAAGTGATTTTGTAGCACTATAATGTGCCATCACACACAGCGAAAGCGGCCATAGACACAATTTCTGCACTTGGCTGGGACATCTTGCTCCACCCGACATACTCACCAGACTTGGGCCCTTCCGACTACCACTTGTTTTCACCGATACCTCGCGAATTTTCCATGCAACACTTCAAAAATTACGATGATGTCGAAAAATGGTTTGATGACTGGACCAATTGGCAGAGAGATAGGACAAATGTGCACCACATGCATACTTTGAATAAATCTTTTTTTACCTTTCTCCCAAATTAAACGTGTTTTTCTAAGAAAAAAATAAGAATCATTAATCGCCACAGCTGGTAGAAGAATAATAAGTATTGCGAATATGTCCCTGGTGTTGTATAACGAAAATAGTGAATAACGAAAATAATCAAAACGAGAACCTCTGATATTGAACTCACTGTGTGACTAATATATCACCGGAAAAGAACCAAAATGACTAAGTTCGGAATGGTGGCATAAAGGCTCACCGTCTTCGACTTACTGGCAAACTCATGCCGATTATCTTTTTGGAAATTTGAAGGTTTTCTTTTTGTTAATAATCTTCCACGTTGTAAAAAGCTGGTTTAAAAATATGTGATTTGCAAAATTAGCGATTGAAGTAAATCTTTGTCCAGAAAGCTGTTTCGTAATGTTTAGGAAGTATAACTAATCGCTCGGAATAAATACGGCGTACTTGAAAGTGCTTCGGTGCGTAGGTCATGGAATTTTAGAGTAGCAACTCAGGATGTGAGTGCAAATGTATTATTGTGGTAAAAGAGGACTTTCGTTTTAGCTAAATGTGGATGTTTAGCCTGAATATAGCACTAGTTAATTGGTAGCGAAGAAGTAAGTAGTGAAGCATATATATATACGCTATGATACTCCCCATTGATGACAAGATCGCCAGACCATCATTTTGCCAGGTAGTGATGAGAAGCACACTATGAGAATATCAGGAAAGGGTAGCCATGACTTTTCCTACAAACGGAACTGTTTTCCCTTTCTTTGGAGCAGTTTTCCTGCATGCACCCACTGTTTGGACCGCTGCTTCACCTCTGACGTGTAACGGTGCATCCGTGTTTCTGAGTGAAGCTAAGCAGAATCACATTTAAACAATTTTAAATAATCTTGAGATATGTTCACTCGAATGCATCTCTGGTTGACTTTGAATGACAAATCTCATAGTTTCTGTGTCAGTCCGATAATTTTTCCAAGAACCCTTGTATATTAGGGACAATAATTGGGGTTTTGAAAAAAGAATGTCATAAACGGAAAGATCATATATAAGTTTTATAACAAAACTATATTAATTTTTATGTTTTTTTCTTAAAATTAAAAAATTATATCAAATTGAAAATAAATTTTTAAACCTAGTACCGATGACGCGTCGATAGTTCAAAAAATCCGAGCACGTGTGACGTCACAATGTTTATTTCCCTTTAACATTACAGACAGCTGGTACGAGTGTTTTAGTTTTTAATCAAATTATTATTGTTATTATCATCAGTGTATTGACAAATTTATTGAAAATGTCAAATCTAATTAGTTATCGCGCCTGTTTCGTACCATTTTGTACGAACACTACAAAAATAACTCTCGAAAAAAAGTTTTCAAATGTGCCACAAGATGTTAAACGTCGAAAGCAATGGTTCCAAGCAGAACGAGGTATTAATCCCAAAAATACATCAAATTTTTACAACCACCTGCCATCAAATATATACGAAAGATTAATATTTATAACATTATATCAATGTTTTGTTTGAGTATTTATTACCTGCTGAAGCTACGCAATCGGGACGTCGAGTATCTTGAACTTTTCTTAGTTTTTCATTAATAATTAAGGTAACTGTATAAGCTTTACTCAAAACTTTATGTTCGGGAAATATATGTCCTTTGAACATAACCTATAGCCTTGTCACCGTAACTTTCGCACACCCTACAAATAATTTAATAGAAATATTTTGTTTCTTACTTACATTTACATTATTAAAAAAAAAACTCAAATTGATGCTTCAATACCTCGAACTTCAGCTAAATTGAACCGAATGTCATTTTTGATAGAATGTGTGACCATAAAAATATCCACACCAGGTATATTATTCGAATTGGCCTTTATGAACCCTTTGTCAGACATTACCGAATTAAATTAGTAACCAACAATATTTTTTTGGCACTAAACTACAATAATTTTGACAGTATATACACAGGTAAAAAGCCCACAGGTAAAAAAACACTTTAATGACACAAACATGGCAGCCAATCGTGGCACTTTCGTAGTAATGTGATTGATTTTATTTTAATTTTTTCCAATTTTAATTAATTTATAATTAATTGCAAACGATTTTTTAAAAGTTTTTCGCATCGATTATCAATATTATTTATAATGAAGTTTTAACATGAAGTAAAAAAATCGTGAATTATTTTTTATTCAAAAATCGAATTCGTATACACCTCTGGTATAGTTGTTCCCATTGTTTTGTTTATTTTAATATGAATGTGCTGGTTCGGCGCAAATGAAGTTGTATAATTGCTGATTATTGATATTTGTGAAAACTGCTGTTATAGTGCTTATTTTGAATAAGCACAAGTTTGTGTAATACTAAGGAATTAAACAATTATTATCAACATTGCGTATAATAAAATACACAAGGACTGATGTCTTATTTTTAAGGTTTACCGATCTAAGTAATAACCCCCAACGTTTTTGTGTGGTAATACTTTGTATTTTTAAAATAATACTATTAAAATATTACTATTTTTATACAAAATGGTAACTTTTAGTATAGTTTTCGATTAGTTACTTTATCGGGGGTCTCTGATATTTTCAACATTAAGCTCCCTCGTAAATCAATTCTTCTATTGGAACCTTTAGTGTGAAACACTAAACTTGGAGATTTACCACTGAACATCAAATCACTGTTTTTGAACTGTTCGATGCACGTTTCGCTAAACATGTTAGCATCATCAGGAGATGATTCAATCTTAGATTAATCATATAATCTATGTTCAGTGGTAAATCTCTTCAAGTTTATTAGGCTCTCTGTTAATAAACTATACAGTAGGTCAATTAACAATATTTCCTTTTTAAAATAATTTTTTTACAGCCAAATTATAATATATTTTAGTCAGTGCTATTTTACAATTTTTCTACAAATGTGTTGACTAAACATATAAGTTGAGACTTGTTATGTTATGAAATAATAGATGCATGAACAATTTTGCGGTCTTAGCTTTATGATTCTAATAAATATTTACTGTAAGGACACAATCAATATGACTTTAACAAGCAGGATTGTATTTTTTTAATAAAATTAATCTTCTGTTTTCTTATATAGGGTTTTCCAAATATATTCGAATAGCAGTACTACCTGCATTAATTTGGTTGCCAAAGTATTATATTCTTCAGTTTGATTCAATTAAAATTGAAGTAAGGTTTCACTATGAAATGTTTATTTATGTTACAATAATTCTATCAATATTTCCTTTTCTATAGTTCAAATTCATCATCTTGTTCATCGGCAAATGCGTTTTGTATCAACGCAAACTTTGTACAATTAAGATCTTCAAAATAAGGTGATAATTCATTAGCAAACCATACAAGTGTTCCGTAAATAGATTTTTGATTACTTGTTTTGTTCTTTTCCAAGTGTAAATTTTATTTTTGCATGGATAATATTTAAATTATTTAATGTTTCTTCTATTTGTCTGTCATTTCCAGTATAATAAACCAATATGTCAGATCTAAACCAAAAAAATTTATTTTTTGCTTTATCCGTAAAAAAAAATATTTTCCAAGTTTGACATAAACAGTTCTGATAATAAAGGGCTTAGTGGGGAACTCATTGCTAGACCATCCTTTTGTTTGTAAAACACGCTATTAAATTGAAAATAATTTATGCATTAATTTTCATTAATGCATAAGTTAAATAGTTCTAAAATATGTTGCTTAATAATTGGATTGATGCTATGTTTTATGAGTAAGTTATCTATTAATTATAGGCAATCTTTATTCGGAATATTCGGACATATGTTGCTAACGTCAAAGGATGCTAGAAACCGTTTTTTGGTATAGATAGTTTGCTAAGCTTTTTTTGTAAGGTCCACCGAGTTTTTTATTGAATGTTTTGGCGAGAAATTCGTTAAGTTTTTGAAAATATTATTTAAGAAAAATAATAGGTTTCTTAAAGGGTTATTTGTGTACGAAACTACCGGTCTTATTGGAAAGTTTTTTTATAAATTTTAATTAAACCTTACAGTTTTGGAGTAGAATTCATACTGACTATTTTATATTTATCTTCGATTGACAAAACTGTGTTTATATTTTTTATTGTTGATTTTAACTTAACGCCTCCCAGTACGGAAATTGCTATACTATGGTATAGCATTAAAAAGTGCCACTACCACTGGCACACATGAGAATCCAATTTCTATATAAAAATACTTCATTAATTTATCTTAAATCTTTGTCATTATACATAATATGGTACTGATTCATGGCTAAACGCTCATAAACGTATAAACTAATCCAATAGTTTAGATAAGACCAGAGAGCGATAAGACAATCTGACAGGTTCACACAACTCTATCAAGACAAGTCAATTTATCTCATCGACCATCCTATGCGGAAATAATTAGTCCAAGAAATAATGTACAACGCAATAACCGACTCTCATTAATCATAAATCAACAACAGACTGATTCCTCTATCACATTCCGTGGCACATTCTTGTCCGGTGAATAATCGAAGAGCATTTTTAGCGGCAACCTGAACGTATTCAAATAGCGACGTGGGCCGTACAATTAATGTTATGTTTGTCTCTTTTAGTTGGTATAAGAATGCAACGGAAGGAGAGAGATGCAAAACGCGAAAGTGTTTTCTTAAATAGCTAAAGTAGACTTCTTTAATCCAGGTCGTAAATGGAGTAGGAAGGTGATCCGATTAAATTTACTTCGATGGTGTGTGCAAAGTTGTTTGGGTTTTGGGTTGGGAATTACGCGTGGGAAGAAAACTGCAAAATGTCAGGATTTACTGGGATTACGTGTTTTATTTATAGATTGTCAACAAAGTTTATATACTATACGATGAAAAAGTAAGGCAACTTTTAAAATAAAACACCAAGTATTTATTTATTCATTCAGATTTATTTTGTCCTCTTAAAAGTAATCGCCTCTCAATGTAATTTTCTTATTTCAACGTTTTTTCCAGTCTTCCAAACAGTTTTTTATAGTCGACTTCTGGTATTTCCTTCAAAGTGGTCACCGAATTCTATTGAATGGTTTTATGGACGCAAAACGGCACCCACCAAGTGTTTTTTTTTCAATCGAGGAACAGGAAAAAGTCACACACTGCCATATCTGGTGAATATGGTGGTTATGGAACGGTATTTGTTTGATTTATAGAGAAAAATTGACGAACGATTGCGGTGTGTTATCGTGGTGTAAAAAGCAGGAATTGTTCTAATACATAATCGACGATTACTCAATACAAGATACTTGATTTTGGTAACGTTTTCTTCACCGGTTGACGTGGAAGGTTTTTCTGAACGAGGTTAATCTTCAACTCCCTCTCTACCATCACTAAAGTCATTGTACAACTTGTAAACATATTCTTTAACATAGTTTCATCACCTTAAGGGATAACATCACTGTAAATTTTTCAAAAAATCGATATATTTTAATTATTTAAAACAATTCTTTGAACCCTTTCTAAATATGGGGCAGAATTTTTTTTCCGAAAAAATGTTTTTTCCTTTTAAATTTCGCGCTCTTTACTAAGCGCGTCGGACTACTCCGAAACGACACCTGCGTCAAATAAATACCTGCTGGGAAGGTACAGTTTAGGTACAGCCTAATGTTTTACATTATGTTTTCTAACTTCTCTAATATATAACAGATGTCATTAAAAGTTGTGTATGTTTAGTCAGAAGCATTTACAAATAAAAGTACGTTAGTATAACGCCAGTACATGAACAAAAAAGACAATTTCGTCGCTTGAAATCATAGTTGTTGAGTTTTTGAGTGATGCAAAAGTGTACCAGAGCAAGAAAGGTACAAAAAAATCGTATCCAATGGGGCGTCGGAGCAATACGTCATCGAGACGACCGTTAAATAGATTTGAGGCAGAGCGATTCGAAAGGAGTCAAACCGATTTTTGAGTACCCGGGCCGAGACGAGTTACTAAACCGTTGCTTGAGAGGTTACATCCAAATAGTAATGAAAATTTTAATGCTACTGTTTGGAACTCCAAAATCTTATTCAAGTGACAAAAAAGTCTCGAGTATAGCGACTCATATTGCTGTGTGCACTTATAATGACCGTTTGACTAATATTCTTTGAATTATGAAAGTTTTGGAGATGGAAGAATATTTAAATATAGGACAGCTTTATGGTTCTAGGATAGCAGATTAATGGTAACATTTTTAAAAAGTCAGATTCTTCATTTTGTGTCTGTAACGTATTTCAAAACTTTAAAGGCGTTTTTCTCGAAATATGATTTTTCAAAACGGCACGCAACATAACTCCAACAATTTTCGTTCTTATGCGAATTTTCAACAATATCTTTAAAATGACATTTTCAAGTCAAATTCGTACGAAATGTTCGATAAGTTAATTTTAACCTTATTTATTAACAAAAAATTGCACTTTTTTTGTCGAAAATTTAACGTTTTTTATTTAGACAATCGTTAATTACACAAAAACCAATATTTTCAAAATTCCCTACCTATTTCACTAGCTATAAACATATAGATTAAGCGATTCTTTTCCCGATTCAAATTTGCACTAGTTACACTGCGTGCCGCAGAGCGCCTGAAATTCGACATGTCTCGGGAGAATGGCACCAGTGTCTCCATTTTTGAATATTTTTTGATAATAATTTTTTATATAATTCTTAATTATATGCCTAATAACTTCCTTAAATATTATTATCTTATTATCTTTTCCTCCATTCAAAAAAAAAATGTCAAAAAGCCCCTTTTTAGCTTATTACAGTAGTGTTACCCCTTTAATCTATCAGTACCAGAAATTTCACTTTTTAAACAAAATGTCTTTGCAGCTTCTTCGCTTGATAAATTTATTGAAATTTGAAAAAATCACCGAAAAAAAATTTCACAATTACAAAAGATTTCTAACTTAACAAGCGAAATGATATGAAAGTTGTTCAGATGTCAAGGACACTCATATCGACTTAAAAAAACAAAAGCTTATATCGATATGTAAAGCGCGCGAATTTTTAAAACAAAAGCCACTTTACTTTTTGATCTTAGTAGCAGAGGCCTAACAAACCCAACGAAATAGTTTCAGTAACTGAAGGGATCGTTGATGCTGTTTTAATTGAGGTTTTCTTCTGCTTGAGTATCGACAATTTAGTTTTCTAACGTCCCTTAAAGCACTCGACCGTTCGTTTAAAGTATCAAGAGTTCTTCTGAAGCAATATTCGGAAAAAGCTTCGCGAATGCATCATAAAAAAAGTTACTAATTAGGTGAATTTCAATATTCTCCATTTGCAGCGATGACCTTTTTTCCATATTACCAACTTGTTATTAATATATTTTCCTATATGTTACAGTCACGAAATGTGTACCAGTCAAGTGATGCTGCAGAAGCCGGATAGATGGTAATCGGAAGGTGATATATGCGGGTCATATGCCACGTGCAGATGAAATTCCTAGCCGAACGCATAGCCCTGGGTAGCTTTGATTGAGCTGAGTACGTCTTTGGTCAATAAATGGCCACTTTTCTTCTAAAGCATCGCTTAAATTAGTTAATTGCTGTTGATAACGATCTACCTAATTGTTTCACCCAGCTGTAACAACTCGTAATGCAACACACCTTTCCAATTTCACAAGATGGAGAGCAGAACCTTCTTGATGTGAATGACCTAACTATGGTCAATTTATGATTTTTTACGGTTTACGGTTTTGGGGTTATAAACAATCTAGTTTTCATCTGCTGTAAAGCGTTTGTACAGAAAATCTTTTTTCCGAAATTATTAACTTAAAAATAGTCGATGTTTTCTGTGTGTCTTTAGAATTTATCTTTTGAAGGAGCCCAGCAGCACTTTCCTTCAAATGATTACGCGAAATCCACAAAAATCACCAAAGCAGCGGCAAAAAAATTGAATGGTGGTTTCAGTCCAATATCTTAACAGAATGCAAAATTAAATACAATATGCGTCTTACGGAAAAAAAACACAACCACAAACAAAAACAAATATTTATTTTTTAGGCAAAAATCATTATTTTTCTTCAAAATAATCTTTTTGTGTGTCAATATTATATGTATTACACGATCAATTGTTATTTGCTGTATATTAGACAAATTCCTCAATACAACGTTTTGCACCGTCAATTAGGTTGACGAATGAATTTTTGAGCTCGGCCAAAATTGAATTGCTCTAATATCGGCATAACGCTGTCCTTTCATCGGCAAATGAAGTTTTTCGAAGAGGCAGAAGTCGCAGGTAGCCAAATTAGGTGAGTATGGTGAATGATTGATGGTTAAAATACCATTTTTCGAGCGATGAGACGGTGCATTATGGCGCAAAAAGCGCCAGTTACCTTGTTGACCGTATTGTGGATGCACACGACGAATTCACGACAACAGACGCTTTATAACACCAAGATAAAACACAGCATTGATCGTTTGGCTAAGTGGAACGATCTCATTGTGCACAATTCCCTACGAGTTGTAGAAACAAATAAACATTGTATTGATTTTGACTTCTCGAGATGGCTTTTCTTCGGATTTGGCTCGCTCGGGTGCTTCCATTCGGCACTTTGACACTTGGTTTCTGGATCATATTGAAAACACCATGTCTCATCACCAGCAACAATGTTGTACTTGAAGTATTCCTTCTTTTTCGACTCTTTAATCAGGTCCTTGCAATTTTTGGTAGTCAGTCAATTTGTGTGGAACAAAGCGTGCACAAACCTTCCGAAGTTCCAAATGATCGGTCAAAATGCGATGAATTGAATCTTTGGACATGTTCAATTCCATTTCCATGTATCGCACGAGAAAATTTTGGCTAATTTTTGAAGAGTAAACTTCTTTAGCCGCCTTGGCCGATTTTCGGTAGGCGCAAAACTTATGGGTTCGCGTCACCGACATGCTAGTGACATGTTGCGCTAGACTGGCGACGCCAATTGTGTTTTAAATTAAATTGTGTTTTAGATAATCATTATTTTAATCGTTTAATTGTAGAATTACTGCGCAGTACAAGAGTGAGTACTTAATATGCTAATATTTTTATGTAGAAAAATGAATAACAAAAACAAAGCATTTATTTTCGAATATTTCCAATATTGTATCAATGTTTTGCGTTGAAAAATTTGATATTATTTATTTTTCTAATATTTAATCTGTGTAATACATCCTACAATGAATATTTCATAGTGGCTTAGGAGTTATCTTACTAGCGTGGTGAAACAGATTTCTAGTTATGCGATAGTATTTTTGTCGCGGATTTTAATATAAAAAATTCTATAAAATTTTAAAATTTAATTTCTCAAAATTATTTAGTTTTAGTTTAGTTTTTCTAAATATTTTCTATATTTGTTTAAATTCTCGATCCTACGTGAAAAAAAATTATACATTTAAAGAATAATTAATATACCAATTAAAAAAAAACAGTTATTCCAAAGTTTTAAGTTTTCACTTCTGTCAGCAGTCCCTATGACTGCCTACCTTTTTTTTTTATAAATTCACGCACACTTTCAATGTTATTTTGAGTAATAACGGAATTTTTCGGACCAGGATATTCGTCGTCCTTGATATCCTCACGACCTTCGTTGAATCGTTTAAGCCACTCGTGGATTCTGCCACGGGATAAACAATCCTCACCATACACTTGTTTCATTAATTGAATCGTTTTGGTGAATGTTTTACCAAGTTTAAAACAAAACTTAATATTTCTTCTTTGTTTGATGTTCATTTTTCGATATATATATATATATATATATATATATATATATATATATATATATATATATATATATATATATATATATATATATATATATATATATATATATAGTACAAACACACTGACACTTTAAGTGCGATAACTTGGCTGCTAATGATCAGAATGTCATGAAATTTTGTCAGAACGTCAGTGAATGCGCCTTTCCAATGCTTACCCCCGTCAAAAGATGGCTCCATTAAAAATACCTATTTTTAAAAAGTCCTATTTTTCCGTGAGACGCACATTGTAATATAAAATACTTTTATTGAAATATGTCGGTTAAGTTGTGGTATGTGGTTAAGTTTTATATTTTTACTGTAACTGTAGTGTCGTGGAGTCCTTGGCTCTTGCCATAAATGGCTTGATAAGATTTTTTCTTCTAAGTTGGTACATGTGTCATTATCATTTTAAAATAGAGTTTCTTTTAAACAGCTGCTTTTAGAACATTTGTTGGAATATGTTTCAAGGTCGACCCTAATGTGAAATACTTGTAGGAAATATAAAAAAAAAACGAAAATATTCACATCAGAATGTTTTTGTTTCGGACGTTTGAAATATTCTTGAATCATAAAATATATTTGTGATATGATATAATACTGGCGAGTTAAACAATGTGAATTTGCCGAGTAATGTGATAACAATGAAATATAAAATTGAATATGATTATTTTTATGTACACGGTTTCATTTCTTGAGAGTAAATGCAAGACGAATTGCTATGAGCGTATAAAAATAGTAGAATCGAAATTAAATTTGGGAAATGTTCGATAAAAACACTTCTCAATTGATGATCTCAAAATCAGCATGAGATGATTTAATCATCTCCTCATGATGCTAACATGGTTAGCGAAACGTGCGTCGAGAAGTCCAAAAAAGTGATTTGGTGTTTAGTGGTAAATCTCTTTAAGTTAAGTGTTCCACACCAAAGATTCCAATAGAAGAATTGATCGATAAAAACACTTGAAATTAAGCTATAGACTTATCGTAGATTCTGTATGCGTAGATTTCTGTATGATCGCGTGGTTCTGGCCGTGCGCTTGCAGATCTTCATAACTCATTTCTTACTATAATCTTTTGTTTTCGCTTTCATCTCATCCTTAGCTTCCGCCCTGGTCTCTTTCTTATTTACTGTCAGGGTTACGGATCACTCCTACATACCAGACCTTTATTGGGCCTTTCCTCCCCAGCCCTTATATTCAAGAGTCCTTCCCTCCCTATCTATTGATAACAATCTATACGGATAGTTCTAAATTTCAAGCCGATAGTCCTTTTGTTCAAACTCAATTCTCTACCCTTTTGGATCTCATACAACCCTCCACCTGTTCACTTCGTTAATTTTTTAATCTTTACCCTTCTACTTACATATACATCTTGTTTACTCCCTATTTTATTTATATCAATATACTGAATATCTGTCCATTCCACCCAAGTAGTCAGATTGCAAATCAATATTTTTAGCACCTTTACAAGAATCCCAGGAGACAATAGCCACGATTTTTCTTACAGACAACGCCGTTGTCGGGTTTCTTTAGAGCATTTGCACTATTGATATAAAACATGGAAGAAATTCAGCAGAATCGGATTTAAAATCAAGTCTAAATACTCTTGATAACTGTTCATTCGAGTGTGCCTTTGGGGAACTATTAATAAACACGCAAAATTTAGTGTAAACGATTTATTTATATGTTTACAATGTCATTGTGATCATTTAATATGACACTGTGGATTTTTGTGACAATTTTTTTGGTCGTAGTGGTTTTTTGGTATTCATCATCATATTCAATGGATATACCATCATGTGCTTTACGTAGTACTTGATAACAATTCAAACTGTTTCTATTTTTCAAAAAATGTCAGAATTTATTTGGTTTACACGATTGCCACAAATAAGCAATTAAATGCACGCGTCTGGAATTTGCCAGCACGTCACCCATCATACTTACAAATATCATAATCATTTGGTTATACTTTTTCATCTATCCCTGTAAACCTATCTGCCTCCTTATCGAAACTTAAAATTCCAATAAAAGAGATTCGTTACAGACAGTTCTAAAATTAAGGGTGCTTTAACTGCAGTACTGAACTATGTGGTAGAATTGAAGTTGAAAAAAAAACTACCAGAAATTTGAGTAAATCAGATTTTCTGTTTATAGTTTTTCATTCCTAAGGCAAAAGTTTCCTGCTGTACGCAAAATTTATTTTTAGACAATTTATGTATTAGACCAAAAACTTTTTGGACCACCCTTGTAATGTAAAACATGCTTTGGAAACTTTTTAAGAGAAGTTTATTTAAATTCAATCCTGTAAAGTCTCCAGAAGCAATCCATTTTCTAACGGGATTAAAATGGACCAAGTTGGAAAACTAATGCAAACTGTATTTAATTCGGATGGAAATTTGTTTTGTTGCGACTGGGATGAATGGTGTTATTTATAGGTGAAAAATTCATCACTGCGCTGGGGTCCCACTGGACAATAATGTCAAAAACAAAGTAACGAAATGACACTGAGTGATTTAGGGTATTTCAAAATTATATTTTTAGGATATTTGGTTAAATGTCGAGCTTTTACTTAATGACGTATTTGGGTAATTTATAGTCAGTACATTAGAAAAAAAATATATTAATTATAATTGTTCGAACAGAACATTATGTTTTATAGGCCCATTTGTTTGTATATACTATAGGGTTCTTCAAAAAGCTAATAGGAAGTTTCCATTAGTTGCTTTTTTAACGCTTGTAAACACAAATGTATGTTGTTTTAATAATGTAAATGTTTAAGTTCATCTTGTTTATGATTTACTTTCAGTTAGTCAAGTTAATTTAAATTGAAAATGTCGGTCGATAACTTTCATTTGCGCCACATGATGCTTTTCTATTACAAACAAAGGGTAGGAAAGCTGCCCAAGCAAAAAATAAGTTCGTGCCGTTTACGGAGGATGATTACAGAGCTACAAAAGGATGCCCTGGACATTGCAGCTGCAGCAGGACCTTTGGTTTATGGGGCTGAAATATTCCTATTCCTACTAAATATCCCTAAAATAAATATTCCCACTTAAAACTTTAATCGTGTTTTTCTCAAAACTGTATTTTTGAAGTCGGTGGATACGAGTTCTCATAAACTAATGCACCGATTTTGTTGAAATTTTGCACAGTTCTAGATAAAGCTGACTAGTAATTGAACAAAACATTTTTTTTCTTTGATCTCAATTTATTTTACAAAGCAATAAATGGTCTAGATTTTACTGAAAATAATATATAATATAATAACTATACCAACAATTCAAATCAATCAGTCAATTTTTTAAAATCATTCGTCGAATCACGAGCTATACTCACCTATGACAGAAAATATTTGGTTTTTTGATTTCGGATAAAGCTCATGACTGATGCTGACCACCGAGAGGATACTTTTTTCTAAGTGGTATCTGAAAACCAATTCTCAACGGCTGAATTTTCAATTTTTTTTTTAATGAAAATTTTATAAAATATTGTCCAACTGTTCTTTTAAATGCTTTAAGTTTGAATAAAAAAATTCTTATATTATATTAAGAAAAAATAGATAAAAAATATGTTTTTTTGCCATTCGAAATTCATGAAACACCCTAAAAACCCCTAACAAATTTTTTCGACAATTATACTATTATATTTTATAGATATTTTGCAACTATCTAATGAATTATTTTAACTGCAGTCTACACCACTTTGGTTGAAAAATAAGCTGCAATGTAAAACTTCAATATATCAAAATATACTATTGGCATTGGTTGGTCCAGACAAGAGAAAAAAAAACCGAATCTGCTGTTCATATTTAGCCAAGACGGGCGGTCACTGGCTCGCGTGCCAAAAATCGTTTTGAATCCGATCCAAAACGATTTTATCGATAGGGCGCGCATTTATTTCGTCAGTTTTGACGTTTTGTTTATGTTTTATGCGGACGAACTGATTAGACATCGACATTGACATTGACTTTAATCTATTTACAGGCATATTTTGAAAATAGGAGAACGGTAATTTAAATTGGTGATTGTTGAATATACGGTAGGATGAATGCACAATGAATGTAATATAAAAGCGTGAAAATTGGTAGGTAAAATTACCAAATGTATTCAAGTCTTCAGATAAACAGACGGATGTAAATGGAACAGTGATAAATAATGATGACCTCCTAAACATATTATCACGGTCGAAAAGATTATTAAGAGAGATCTATGATGAAATAAAGGTGAAAGCCAAAAGAGCCAGTCCAGTGATGGAAAACAGAATTAATTTAAGAAGAGGACAGAATAGATGAGAACAACGGCGATGATAATATTCAAATCGTAAATAGATTGACTTATCTGGAAACCAAACATTTAGAGTGAAACAGAGTTTACTGTAAAACAATAAACTCGAAGAGATTTATCACTAAACACTAAATCACTTTATTTAACTTCTTGACGCGTGCTTTGCTAACCATCTTAGCATCATCAGGAGATAATTTCCTGACACCTCCTGATGATTGGCTAGCGAAACACGTGTTGGGAAATTAAAAAAAGGGTTTGGTATTTAGTAGTAGATCTCTTAAAGTTTAACATTTTTGGAAACTTTTTTGGGTGCTCAAATCATGTTGTGCAACAGCATGATGAGATGATTCAGTCTACCACTTCTTTTAGGTTCCATCTAATAATCTAATAATCTAATCTAAACCACTTCTTTTAGATGGTTCCATCTAATAATTTTTTCGCAAAATTTAAGCGTTTATTTCCATAACAAAACAAATTACCTTAATAATCAAAGTATTGGTCATCGTTAGCTATTACATTTTCCCATCCTTCTGTCAAAGAATGGATTCCGTGCCAAAAGAACTTTTGGTTTTTTGTGGCCAACCATTCATCAAGCCAAATTTTCACTTCTTCTTAAAAATGTAAGTGTTGTTCTGAAAGTCCTTGCTGCATCGATCCAAATAAGTGGTAGTCCAAAGGAGCCAAGTCCGGTGAATACGGTGAGTGGGGTAGAACGTCCCATTTAACATTTTCCAAATCGTTTTTTTACACATTTTACAACATGGGGTCGAGCACTGCCATGGTGAAAAATGACTTTATCGTGTCTTTGGGTGTATTCTGGTCTTCTTCCTTCATTACTCGGTTCAATGTTATCAATTGTTGTCGGTATCGATCGCCAGTAATCGTTTCACCAGTTTATAATACACGCTCCACTAGTATCCCACCAAATACACAGCAAAGCCTTCTTTGCATGTATATTACGCACTGGTCCAACATTCCATAGAGGAGAAACAAACCCGAAGCATGTGTTTAAGCTATAAAAACTACACAGAAAGAGAAGGGCGCCAATCAGCTATGAAGAATGCCAAAAAAGCATATTCTTTTTGTCCTGCGTAACTTTCGAAAGCCTTACTTCTTTCGTTAAGTAATAATGGCAAATATTTCTATTTTTCTTTCACTGGAATGTGATGTTACGCATAAATAATAAAAAATACTAGTTTATATAAAAAAAATTTGGGCGTGACCACACATGGTCTGTGATAAATTTCACTATTTTTTTTTTAAATGGGGCCATGTGTACCAATTTGGCGCACATGTTTTTATTTTGTTAAAATCCCTTTCTAACAACTTAATTCTCAAAAAAAATTGGAAACTTCCTTTTACCAAGATTTTACAAAAAACTACCTTCACCCAGGAATAACGATTCAAAATTTAGCGCTGGTCGTTAACGTGTTAATAAGTATTTTATTCACTGCTTGGCAATTCTGTCTTTATACCCTCTTCTTAAGTTGTTTGTTGAATGTTGCAAAAAAACGTTCATATTTAAACCTATACGAATGAAACAATTGTATTATGATGTATCAATGGTGCACGTATACCCACATGTTTACGTATCGTAGTCAGTCATTTATAATTAAAAATCTCCGACTTTTTCAGAGCAAGGCCAACGTCAATCGAATGAATGTGATGTTTATCGTTTTTCATTGCTTTTTTTTGTTTCAGTTTACGCCACAGGTTAATGTTTGAACAATAATAAGTTGTTAGAATCTAACAGAACATATTTGACCATTGTTTCTATAAATGATGTCATAAACGATGATAGATTCTTTTTTAATTTGAACTTGAACATTAGTGAAATTAGTTTGTCACTACTCGATCTTTTAACTAAAATGACACACGTTTCCGAGCAATTTCATATGTAAAAAACAAAATCGTTAGTTTTGAAAACTTTTTTTCATTCAACTCTGATATACATTCTGTCAAAAAAGTACCGGGAATTGATCATTTGAAAAGCTCGCTTAAAGGGATTGTCAATTTTTTTTTAAGTTAGTACAACTATCCTCTATACTGACGCGGAGTTTGAACGTCATCTGTCATTTAGTTTCTTTACGGTGCTCGATTTTGTCCGTTCATCTCAAGTGTGTTTTGCGATTTTTAGAATGGATAAAAATACCGAACAAACAATTTGTCTTAACTTTTGCATTGCAAATGGAATTTCGTATGCCGAGCCGCTGAAAATTTTGCAGAAGGCTTACGGTGAATTAACTTTATCAAAAACACGTGCATATGAGTGGTACAGTGCATTCAAAAACGGTCGAGATGTGGTGGAAGATTTGCATCGCTTTGGTCGGCCATCAGCGGCTCAAGTGAAGTTAACATCGCTAAAGTGAAGGTAATGGTGACTAAAAATCGTTATTTAAGTTTGAGAGATAGCCGCTGATCTTTCTGTGTCTCACGAATCAATTCGTACCATTTTAAGCGATTGTTTGGACATGAAATGCGTTGCCGCTCGACTAGTGCCGAAAAACTTGAATTTTCTTCAGAAACTCAATCGCGTAAAGGTCACTGAAAAGATCTTATAACTAGTCAATTCCGACCCCACATTCATAAAACGTATTGTAACTGATGAAGAGACATGGTATACGAGTGTGATATGTAAACCAGTCAACAAGCTTCGGAATGGCGCCTTCCAACTGAGCCTAAACCGAAAAAACCACGTCAAAGTCGATCAAAAATTAAGGTGATGATAACGGTTTTCTTTGATTATCGCGGTGTTGTGCACTCGGAATTCTTGCCAGAAGGTCAGACGGTAAATAAAGAATATTATCTGAGCGTTATGCGGCGTTTGAAAGAGCAAATTCATCGAAAAAGGCCAGATTTGTGGAAAGAAAACTTTTGAATTTTGCATCGCGACAACGCACTATCTCACAAGGCTATCGTTGTGAACGAATTTCTGGCCAAAAACTCGACAAATACCATCGAACAACCACTATATTCACCTGATATGGCTCCGGCCGACTTATTTCTCTTTCTAAAACTCAAATTACCATTATTATATAGAAGACATTTTTTGACAATTGGATTATTCGTTGGCATAAGTGTATTATTTCGGAAGGGTACTACTTTGAAGGCGATACAATAAATTTGGATAAATAATAAACATTTTGTATCTTATTGGCCAATTCCCGATACTTTTTTGATAGAATGTATTAATAATATTTTTACAACATTCTCAATAATACTGTAGATGCTTTTTCCCAACGACATACAGCTAGTAAAAAAGGTCTAGGTACGCCTATTTTCAAAATGGATTTTAATGCTTCTTCGTAAACGGAAAAATAATACAAAATATAGCCTTAAAATATTTTTTAAGGCTCTATTTAAAATTGATATTTAAAGTAGTATCTACTAATACAAGTTTTACTCAGGACCTAGTTTCCACGCTACAGTAAATAATCATAAATGTGGGCAAAAAAGTCTGTGTACACTATTTATAAATAGAAAATATCTAATCAAAACTTGTTAATCCCCCAAAGGAAGCATGCTTTCTGAGTCATTCAGTATTCAATTATTTATTCACCTAACTTGTTTGATTTTATTATGAAGATTTCTGTTAAAATAAGAAAAGAAGAAATCCCAGAAGGAAATTGGCATAATCATTCCACGGCCTAAAAAATCCTCAACAGCTTTGAAGAGACTGGAAACTTTTAAAGTCGACCAAAAACTGGACGTCCAAAAAATTGCAAAGTATCCATGAATGAGAAATTATGAAAAAAAACTCACGAAACCCCAAAAACAAGTGCCGGTTCCAGGTATGCCAGAAAATTATTATTAAAGTTATACCACAGACGGTGCGATATGTAATAAAAAATGCAGGGTATAACTCGCGATCTGGTAGGAAAAAGCCATTCATAAGTATCGCGAATGAAGGTAAACGTTTATCCTTTGCAAAAGATTATCTCAATAAGCCTATTAGTTTTTGGGAATGAGTTTAGTTCAGCGACGAATGTAAATTTAACTTGTTTTCATCTGATGAAAAAGTTTGGGTGTGGTGTAAGCCCAATCAAGTGTTAGCAGGTGAGGAGATGGAATCATGGTGTGGGGCTGTATGAGTGCGTGTATACTTAGACATATTAAGTTGGGTCCACACCAATATAAATTTACGTTGTACGGGCTGTATGTGTTGTATGCCGTGTGCGTGCGTGGCAATGCAGACGTTCTGACGCACAAGGTTACACACAAATATTTTCGTCGCACAGCACGCACACGAACTATTTGATGTCGGTTTTCTCGCGAACGTCAAAGTAATTTGCTGCGCACAATATTTGTGTGTGCACATGTTGTTGAAGTGAAATTAATATTTTTAGTTTCAAAAAGATAGCCACGTGACGGCTGTATTGAAATTTATTATTTAATGAGTAATTGATTGTGGTCAAAGCATGTTACAGCATATTATAGCATTACAGCATATTATTCAAGTATCCATGAATGAGAAATTATGAAAAAAAAACTCACGAAACCCCAAAAACAAGTGCCGGTTCCAGGTATGCCAGAAAATTATTATTAAAGTTATACCACAGACGGTGCGATATGTAATAAAAAATGCAAGGTATAACTCGCGATCTGGTAGGAAAAAGCCATTCATAAGTATCGCGAATGAAGGTAACCGTTTATCCTTTGCAAAAGATTATCTCAATAAGCCTATTAGTTTTTGGGAATGAGTTTAGTTCAGCGAAGAATATAAATTTAACTTGTTTTCATCTGATGAAAAAGTTTGGGTGTGGTGTAAGCCCAATCAAGTGTTAGCAGGTGAGGAGATGGAATCATGGTGTGGGGCTGTATGAGTGCGTGTATACTTAGACATATTAAGTTGGGTCCACACCAATATAAATTTACGTTGTACGGGCTGTATGTGTTGTATGCCGTGTGCGTGCGTGGCAATGCAGACGTTCTGACGCACAAGGTTACACACAAATATTTTCGTCGCACAGCACGCACACGAACTATTTGATGTCGGTTTTCTCGCGAACGTCAAAGTAATTTGCTGCGCACAATATTTGTGTGTGCACATGTTGTTGAAGTGAAATTAATATTTTTAGTTTCAAAAAGATAGCCACGTGACGGCTGTATTGATATTTATTATTTAATGAGTAATTGATTGTGGTCAAAGCATGTTACAGCATATTATTTTGTTGAAGAAGAGTGCTTTATTCATAATAGTGAATAATTTAATCATTAAGAAAAAGAAAAAAATAACAAGAAAAGGCGTTATTGGATGAAGTATTTGTGCCAAAACAGAAAAGAATAAACTACAGAAAATAAGTATAAACACTGGAAAATATAAAGAACTTTATTTTTGACCCGTATTGGAATAACCTAATTAAGCATAACCTACAAATATCTCAGTGTATACACAGACGGAGCGGGGCGTACAACACAATTACTTATTGCCTATGTGTGGTCATTGTGCGTCGTAAATATTTTAACCGCACAGTAAATTCAACACATACGCAAATTTTTATTGGTGTGAACCCAGCTTTAAAAGAAAATCAAACATCAAGTGCAATGAGTTTTGGTATTTATCTTCCAAGACAATGACCCAAAACATCAAGCGCGGAAAGTCGAAGAATGGCTACTCTATAATGCACTAACGCAATTAAAAAGCCCACCCCAATCACCAGACACGAACCCAGTCGAACATCTATGGGATGAATGAAAACGAAGACTGAAAAAAGGAAGATTAAAAATAAATCACAACTTAAGGAAGCATTGATGTATGAATGGGAACATATTGAGCCTGATGTCGCTTAAAACCTTTTCGTTGGTATTCCACGTTCTTTGTTTCTCACATCAAAATCCCTACTTTTGAATTTTTAAACCACTCAAAGCCCCGAGATTTACCAAAAGTCTACTCACCGAAAGCTTCGACAAGCATTCGATGCGATTCTGCAACAGTTTTCTTCAAATGGTAATAGAAAATCAATGCTGTGCGCAAATCGTAGTTTCCAGGCACAAAATTCGACATGTTCAACGCTATTACAAACAATGGTGTTGTATGACTCCGTTTAACGGTAACTACGTTGGCAGCTAGGGCCATATATTGGCAAATTCCTGTTTTCTATTTACAGATCTGGTATAATTTAAGATAGATGCAGGGTGCCACGAAATAATAGGCAGTTTGCCATCAAATATTGCTGCCAGGGGTGGGGGGAGGGGGGATTATTATGGAATATGCACGAACTATAGTTTTGAAAGTTTTATTCAATCGGACCCATAAAAATAGTTAGGATTTTTATGGCGCTCTATACGTTTGGCCTAAGCTGTTATTTATTTGGCACAATTCTATATTTCTGTAATAATCAAAATATTTTTGAAACAACTTGCAGATATGAAATAAATATAGACAAAACAAACGTGATAGAAAAAAAGAACTAATCTAAGAAGAGAACAGAACTGGATAATCGGCGATGAAAATATTGAAGTTGTGCAGGAATTTAATTATCTGGGAAGCAAACTTGACGAAAACAATTTCACAGATGTCAGAAATCGTCTTATAAAGGGTAACAAAGTTACTTACTACTTGCATTCTGTTCTTTGAAATAAACTCATTCACTCATTCAAAAGCAACACGAAAATTAAGATCTATAAAACACTTATTCGCCCAATAGTCACTTATAGCTGCGAGACATGGACCCCTACAAAGAAAACAAAATATATGCTTGCAGTATTTGAAAGAAGGCTCCAGAAGGATTTCTGATGCTGTGAATAATTATGGAATTCGAGAATCACAATAACTTCCAATTCTAGAAATTATTCAAAGATCTGGATACTGTAGACTATGTGAGGGTTCAGCGACTTAGATGGGTAGGATACGTGGTGAGATTGCCAGAAAGTCGAATATCAAGGAAAATCATGGGGGCGACTAGAGGACATATTAAGGAAGAGATACTGAAGAACTACTGCAAATGAAAAACTGGCAAACGGCTACTGAAGATCCATTCAGTTGGAGGCGAAGGTTGAAGGAGGTCAAGGCTCACTGACGGGGTGTAGCACAACAGGAAGAAGAATCACTTATAGACATAAAAGGATTGCTCGAAAAGTTCTTGGCCATTGAGATGGTGCAAGTATGACCAAATGACTACGATATTTGTCAAGTATGATCCGTTAGATACCTTGTTTATGGCAATCGAGTAAAACAGATTTTGACATTTTTCGAAAAAGAGAGTTTCAGCTGTCGTAAAGTAACTTGTTTTATGGTGTTTAACCTGGATGGAGATAAGAGTTCGAATCTACTTCAAAGAATTTTTCCCTTCATTTCCAAACGTACAAAATGCTGTTACAAAATAACCTTTACATTTTATAGAGCAGAAGTTTTGTTTCTTTTTAGGCAATCCGGATCCAATTCCAAGATAAGGAATATATAAAACGCTTGAAGAAAGCATTTCTAAAGAAATCTGTTTATTTTCTTGAATAAAATATTTTATCCACAACACGATTTTTTAGAAATTGAATTATTTTAAAAACACTTTTTTTTCATATTCCTTTTCTTGTCTGTTATTTTATGTCTATTAATATTGTAATAGACAAATTCTCTAGAGGAATTTTCGTCATTCCACGTCAAAAATTGATAAAATATTCTTTATTGTTATTGCTGCCTGACACGATATTGGTCGTGCTCGGAAATTTATTTAAAGTAAGTAAACGTCATTAATAAATTACTCTACATTCATTCCTCTACAACACCTACCATATTCCTCTACAACAAATAATACTTTTTATCCGTTATTACTACGATTTAGTAGAAAATATATCACAAAAACAAACAAACACCAGATAAATAAATTGTTTGAATATTACCCTGACCAATATTACGCAAACATGCATCATTTTAATTTTAAAAATCACATTACTTAACATTTGGTTAAGCTAGTGATATCAATGCTTTTTAATGTTAATCATCATTTGCAGGTTTTGGACTCTTCTTGAATCCACATGGATATCTTAGAGCAAGTTAAATCTAAATTACAGAGTACATAAAGAACGGAAAAGTAGATCTTGGGCTGTTTTTAGATATTTCCAAAGCATGTGCCTTTGTAGATAGATATTTGTTTAGTTTTCGGTGTTTATCATATAGAATACATTATTGGAATGATTGGATGATTATTGGAATGGCAAACATTGCGATTATTATTAATTTTTTGGGAAAAATTGGTGAATAATGATTGCAGTGTGTTGATGCGTTATCGTGATGTAAAACCATGAATTGTTTTGCCACAAATCTTTATGCTTTTTTCGAATTAATTTCTTTATTAGCTGTTTGATCAGTAGGAACTACTGATATAGAGAATACCACGGTATCGAAGAAAACAATTAACATGATTTTAACATTAATATAATTAAATAAATTTGTATCCTTAACATGGTAGTTGCTTGACTGTTGAGCTGTTTCTAGGTCATAAGCATAGATCTCTGTCTCGTCGCTAGAAATTATGTATTTCAGAATGTCATCATCCAAAGAAAGCATCTCTCTAACAACTTCAACATGACGATGTTAAAAAAAAACCTGTTGTTTTCGCAACAAGCCGAGACAAGCTTAAATGTTTATTTTTTAAATTGAATTTTAAAGAATATTAAATTGATCTAAATTCGTGTTCAACCCGCCCTTGCTTTTTTCACGGGCTGCTTGCTTTTTTTCACGGCCCGCAACTAAAACAAACAAACTACGAACGCCAAAACTCGAATACAACAACAAACCATACAAATACAAACTCGAATACAATTTAAAGACATTATGTGACGAAGCACACCATCAAATTTGACGGAATTAAGCGTCAAATACGGGTTGATAAAGTGGAAGCCTTGGAGAAACAGCCACAGTAGCAGTAATATACATTTCAGAGACCAAATATAGGGAGCGAAGCTTGTGTGAAGGCAAGCCATTTTAACTATACATCTTATATTTTATATTATATAGTTTAAGCTCCATTCAAAGTTAACTCATATTTTGTTATTGCGAAAATTAACGTCCTAAAGAAAATATTTTTTTTTTTAGGTGAGCTATATTGTGTCGAAAAAATTGCTTCAAAGTCAAAGCATTTCGTGGTTGGCGAATTTATAAAAGAATGCATGGAATCAGATGAAGAAGTTTTATGCCCATCGCAAAAACACCTTTCGTCTAAAATTAGTCTAACAGGAGTAACAGTTGCTAGAAGAATTAAGAGTTATTAGAAGATATAGAAAATTCCCGTAAAAATCAGGCATCTAAATTTGTTTTTTAATCTGTTGCAATTGATAAAAGTATTAATATGACAGATTCAGACCAGTTGGCAATTTTCATTCGTGCCATCGATCTTAATTTTGAAATCACAGAACTGGCTGCCCTTTATTCTATGAAAATAACTACGAAGAGAGCAGACATTTTCAAATGTGCCATGATGTTATTGAATCGATACAATATCGACCTTACAAAACTTTTAGGCGTAATAACAGATGGGGCACTAGCTAATACAAAAATACAAAAAAGCTTAATACAAAAGTCAGACTAACTTAAATTTAATGCAATAACATTGTATTATACATCAACAAAATGTATGTGCCAAATTATAAAGATGGTAAATTTCATGAGGTCTCCAATTCCAAAATTTGTTGTCCGATATTGATGCGTGGATATTGTTTACTTCTCAGATGTTCGTTGGCTTAGTAGAGGAAAAATGTTAAAGCGGGTGTTCGACCTCAAAGAAGCAATTAAAACGTTTCTGGCTGGCAAAGGAAAACCTACTCCCCTCTTCGATGACCAAGAATGGCTCAGTGATTTTGGCTTCCTGACTGATCTGAACTAGCTGAATGGGTCGCTACAAGGAAAGGAAAACTTTATAAACAAGAATGACAATATAAAATCCTTTGAAGCTAAATTCAATTTGTGGAAAATGCAGCTTCAGAAAAAAGATGTCACGCACTTCCCGAAATTGTCAACTTGTAATTGGAGTGAGGTGGACAAATATATATCCACAATAACTGACTTACAGGAAGAATATATTTCGAGTTTCAGGATTTCAGGGAAATTGTAAATTTAATAAACGTGCTCGGAAATTTGCAAATTGAATTCATAGATCTGCAGCGCAATAGTGAATTAAAGAAAATACAACTTGGCCTTTTTAATTTTTAGTCCAAATATATTAACAAAAATAAATTTCCAAGTATTCCACCTCATGCTAAAAAAATGATGTCACTATTTGTAAGCACTTATGTATGTGAGCAGTTGTTTTCTCGAATGAAACATTTCTTGGGACTCGCACCTTGAAAATAGTCTTCGAATTTCTACGGCTAAGATAAGACCAGACATTGAAAATCTTGTAAAAAATAAACAATGTCAGAATGCTCATTAAAGTGTTTTTTTATAAACGTTCTCTTGGATAACAAAAGGTTGAATACTTTGTTGTTAATACTTGGTTGATCTAAATGACATTCCAGTAATGTCTATAACGATCACGAAATCCATCACGAATCTATAACATCATAACATAATGAAAATAGCTCACCAAATTTATCTATTTTAAAAAATAACCGCCAAAAATTACAAAAGAAACTACAGTTTCCAAGTTAACAAGCGAAATGATATGAAACTTCTGTCAGTTTGCTCTTAGTAATTTACAGGGTGTCCCATAACTTAGTTATGGTTAGTCATTAAAAAGATGCAGGGTGTTGAAAAAAATGCCCAGACTTAATTGATTTAAGGGATGTGCTCTGCGTTTATGCACAAGTAAATTACAATAGTCCCTGCAGTTAGAAGGTATAAAGAGTTCTACCCAACCAGAATCAACCCAGATCGACAAATTTTTCAAATAATTTTCAATCAGTTAGGCGAAATAGCTTCGTTTTATTATAACAATCCTGGTGGACGACCGAAACGTATAACGGTAGAACAAGAAGATGATGCTTTGGTTAGTATCGTGAAAAATCCTGAACTAAACAGCACTAGGCGTTTGGAGGCATCTACAGGAATTAGCAAATCTACCGTTCCAAGAGTTCACTATAAAGAAAAATTGTTGCTGTACCATTTCATTCAAAATTTATTGCCACAAGATTTGCCGGATAGATCAGAATTTTGTCAAAATCTATTACATAAAAAAAAACGAGGACCCCATGTTCCTGAAAAAGATATTGTTTATTGATGAAATAACTTTTACCAGACGCGGAATTTTTAACTGGCGAAATAATCATTATTACGTCCTGGAAAATTCACACCTACTAAGAGAACGACATTTCCTGTACGAATTTTCAATTAACATTTGGTGCGGCATTATCGACAATTTTTTAATCGGTCCATTTGAGTTTCCGCAAAGACTGAATGGTGATCAATATGTACATTTTTTAGAAAATTATTTATTAGACCTTTTGGAAGGTAGAGCTTTAAACGGTTAGACCTCTAAACTTAAGCAAGCATGTGGTTCATGCAAGATGGAGCACAACCGCATTTTACTGTTGCAGTGCGAAATCATTTGAGTCAACGTTTTCCATATCGATGGATTGGGCGTGGTGGTGAGTGGCCACCTCGTAGCCCAGACTTTAATCCGTTAGATTTTTATTTGTGGAGTCATATGAAGTCTTTAGTTTACCATGAAATCAATATACGAGACGAACTGTTATAAAAAATTCAACAAGCGGCCAATGTTATTAGAAATGAAGATATCTTCTGAAATGTGACGCGTCACTTAACAAAAGTCTATTGAACAGTGGACACTTTCAACACTTATTGAAATAAATTTCAAAAAATTGTTATTTTAAATAACGTCTGTTGTATTTTCGACATCTTAATGTTTTTTTTCCTCGTTTTTAAGGTATACTTTGTGAATTGCAGATTTTTTAGTCATAGACAAGATGTGTAATATTTCGAAACGGCGTGCGATATCGATATTGATCTATGAAGAGTATCTTTTTTATGTCAAAATATTCCCAGCTTTATAGGGTAAACAAATATGAGCGAGTTAATTCCTTACAAGGTAGGTAGCAAACGCCCTCTAGGAACTAGGCTCACTAGACAAACTAGTACCAAATTCGGATTTGTTACCTTTGAAAACCCAACTACCCCGATTTTGAATCTGATATCTTCAACCGTTTTTAAATTATCTTAATTTTTAGAAAATTTAGTTTCACATTCAACGCCCTGTATCTTTTTCATAACTAACACATTTATTGACTAAATCCTCATATTTTGATCTCTACTATCACCAGTTGCTCGATGGCGGATAAGTTATGGAATACCCTGTATAAGAAGCTCTAAAAACTTATATCTAACAATCCAACATATGTCGATTCTATTATTCCAGTTATATATCAGCTTTATTTCAAAACATTCTTTAATTTCAATATGAAACTTTAAAATATCTGAAACATTACTAAATTCTTATAACCCAACATTCTTTCCAAAATAACGATTAAGTGAAAGTATCTATTGTCGAAATATAACCCAGATAACTGAAAAATTAGATCATAGATATATACTGGGTGCGTAATCATTAACTAATTTTTAAAATGTGAATGGGTTTTTCAGTTTTTCAGTCTAGATTACTTTTTTGTGTTTCAACCAATTGGGGTTTAGAACAATTTTTTTTGTCATAAATGATTATATAAAGATCATATATAAGTTTTATTACGAGTATTTTTAAGTATTTTTATTTTTTTCCTTATAATTAAAAAGTTATATCAAATTGAAAATACATTTTTAAACCTAGTACCGATGACGCGCCGACAGTTCCCGAAAAAAACCCGAGCGCCTGTGACCTCACAATGAGGGTCCAGATGACCTGCTAGAAGCATCCGGAGATAGGAGACGCGGCGGTCAGTCGGATTGTGGCCCAACTACCTTTCTTCCCGTAAAGCTCTTACCTGCAAAACCACGTCGTCCTGCTGCCTACCATCCTACGGCTGCAACATTTTCCAAGTGCGTGGAACCACGTCTTCATAGCCGTGATTCCAAAAAAGGGCAACAGTCGTAGCCCATCTGACTTCAGACCAATCAACCTCATCAGCTCCCTCTCCAAGATAGCCGAAAAAGCAATTATTGCCACTCTCAATAGCTTCGTCGAGAGTAGAAAAATAATTCACAACGAACAGTTAGGATTCCGTTCTAAACACTCCTCAGTCCACCAAGCGACCAGATTGGTAAACGAGATTCACGCACGAGGAAAATCGACACGTCAGTGCAGTTTTCGTTGACATCTCCAAAGCTTTTGACAAAGTATCATCTTCAAAACCATCGAATTAAGTTTCCTTTGATACCTAACCATGCTTCTCTGCTCCTTCCTATACGGAAAAACCTTTCAAGTCAAAATAAAATCTTCCGCGAAGAAACCCATTGAATCGAGCTTCCTGCAAGGTTTAGCATTAGGACCGGCCCTATTCAACATCTACATGGCCGGTATGCCCCGTTTCCAGGTGAAGTCCGCATTTTTCACGGATGACATTGCTTTCTTTGTTGCATCTCACAGGACTGCAACAATCCACAACCGACTTCAAAGGCAGCAAGACGCTGCCATTAGTTGGCTCAAATTCTGGCGCCTTCAGGTCAACCCAAAGAAGATCCAGGCGATCATCTTTACCAGAAAACGCATTCTAAGCGAAGCTAGATCTCCATTTCGACCGATCACTTTCCTGATCCGCTCAAATCCAGCAAGTAATATGCAAGGGTTATCAAACTGCTGTACCCACTCTCATGCAGAACGAGCTCTCTCGCTCCGAAAATAAAAGTGACTTGCAACTTATTAATCTTAGATTAAATCATCTCCTGATGATGCTAACATAGCGCGAAACGCGCGTCGAGAAATTTCAAAAAGTGATTTGGTGTTTAGTGGTAAATATCTTCTATATCTCTTCTATATATATATATATATATATATATATATATATATATATATATATATATATATATATATATATATATATATATATATATAATCTCTTCTATACATAGTGGAAATTTAGACATAAATCCGAGTTATTTTATTTGCGGTGAATATTTATCGCGCACCTTGTATCAAGAAAAAAGGTTACAAATCCGTTAAACTAGAAATCAACAACAAAAAATCAGAATTAAATTTGACTCTACAACAATTATTTCCTGTGTAAGCAGCTGGCACGTTTGTTGTGTGACAATATCAACTTGTCGGTAACTACATTGGGTCTCAATTCAAGTTTTTTTTTGCATTTATGGTTCGTTGAACCAAAAAATACCGTCACTGATGTTCAACTGTTTTCATTAAACGACCGGCGAAATGATGTATTAACCTCCTTTCAGTTAACATTTTTATAAAAAAAACTATTAAGATAATAAAAATGAAAGAATTTATGCTAGGATTCCGTTCTGTTATATCGACAAGAATATGAACTGAATGAGATTTTCGGCGAATTATTACATCGATTAGGCTGCAATATCTCAAACTGCGTTTCGCCTGTCATGTTTGCGTTATCATGATAATAATTTATGATGATCGATGGTTTGCATTTTCATTAATGGAACATAATTTCACTAATAGTTCTTAGAATACACTCAGTGTCGAAATGTTAGACACACTCGAACAATAATTTTTTAAGGCATTTCAAAAAACATATTAATATGAAAACTACACGAAAACGAATATTTTTTTGGTATAAACTAATGACGTCTATGACATTTTGGAGGGTAAACATACGCCATCAAAAGCTAGTTCGTTATTGTTATTGTGCAAAAAACATAGTTTTTCATTTAATATCGTTTAATATCGGGTGTACAAATAAGTTTTGAGGGATTTACAAAACACACCATGCCTAGTATTAAATCGCATCGGACCATCCTGTACCTATATTCATGTTAAAGCGTAATCGTTTCCCTCTAAAAATCAGTATGTGTCATGTCGGTGAAGTGTAAACAACATACTTTCTTTGTGCTCTAACCATGTCAACCTTTGTGCCAACAAGACACAATTTGTGGGAACGGCTGCTTTTTTGTTTTAATTTGAAGAAAAGTGCAGCTGATGGACATCGATTGCTATGTGAAGCATATGGGGAATATGCTCCATCAATAAAAACATGTGAGTACTGGTTCCGACGTTTTAAAAGTGGCGATTTTGACACCGGTGACAAAGAACGCAAGGAGGAACGCGAAGGGAGGTCAGTAAAGTTTGAAGAAGTTGTGCTTGGAAGCGTTATTATACCAAGATTCATGCCAAACTCAAGAGGAGCTCCCTGTAACCTTAGGAGTGACTCAACAAGCGATTTCAAACCGTCTCAAGACCATGGGTATGGGGCAAAAACAAGGAAATTGGCTTCCGTATGAACTTAAGCCAAGAGACGCCGAAAGCTGTTTTTTTCACGTGCGAACTGCTGGAAAGGCAAAATCGGAAGTTTTTTTTATCGAATCGTGACGGGGGGACGAAAAGTTGATTCACTACGACAATCCAAAGCCCAGAAAATCGTATATCTCCTTTGTGGATCAGACGTTGACGTGGTAAAGAGGTTTGAATAATAGGACAATGAAGCTTTGAGCTATGCCGTCTAGAGCGTAAGTTCCTGGGAGGGTCACCCCTGGCGGACGGATCAAGGCAGAGGTCTCAGACTAACATGATCTAAAATCTGCCAACCCACATTGGACGAGCGTGGCAGATTCCGGTCCATGCCTTCAACATGACAGTACAACTTCAAACACGGCTCTCATTCCCCGGAGGCCAAGGGGCAACTATCTACAGTGGGAAGATCTTCCCCAAGGCAGAGGGTAAAGAGAATCACAGGCTGGTTGACTTTGCTGAAGGACAAGAACTCTATATTATGAATTCGTTTTATAAGAAAAAGATCAACAGAAAATGGACATGGAAAAGTCCATCTGGACTCATAAGTGAAATTGGTTATATCATGTCAAACGATAAAGCAATATTTTGCAATTGTACTATTCTTAACCATTTTAATGTGGGAAGTGACGACCGAATGGTGCGAGCAAAGATTAGGATAAACTGCCGAAAAGTGCGCGAAAGAATGATAAGATCAAAAGGGCGCAAACTGGATTCTGGGAAGCTGCTGGAGAGGGGCAGAGATTTTGAAATTGTTTTGTCGAATCGCTTTGCTGTGTTACAAGACCCGAAGAAGATAGAAATTACAGACCAATATGAAGAAATCGCCAACAATGTGCTTAAAACGGCGGCTTCAATAGCACCAGAAGATAGGTATTTCAAAGAGTCAAAGATTTCAAATAAGACCATTATTTTAATGAAAAAACGCCGGACAATGAAGAATGCAGACAGCCATTTTGGCAGGGTCGAGTACGTTGAGCTTTGCAAAACTGTAAGAAAACGTGTCAAGAAGAAACGCGCCGATTCAACATGCAGCTAGTGCAAACTAGCAAAACATGCAGTTAGTGCACTCTGGAAGAAAACAGGGGAATTAACAAAGCTAAGCAGAAATTATGAAGGGAAAGGACACAAATGTTTTCCTTAATGCATGAGGATGGTACAATGTGCAGGGAATAGACGGAAATGTTAGAGGTTGTCCGAATATTTTATTCAAAGTTATATGAGGACCAGCAAGTTATATGAGGACCAAGCAAGAACAGCAATGCCCACTGAAGAACAAGTGCCGGATATCCTGGTGGAAGAAGTGACAAAGGCTATAGACTCGATGAAAAATGGCAAGGCTCCAGGAAAGGATAGTATAACTGTGATGTTAAAAGCTGGTGGTCGGACTTTACATAAAACACTAGCAAAATTATACTCAAAATGACTCAAACAACAAGAAGCAGTGGATTGATACGGGTTGATGATGTTGATGATGATGATGATGATGATGATGATGATGATGATGATGATGATATATATATATATATATATATATATATATATATATATATATATATATATATATATATATATATATATATATATATATATATATATATATATATATATATATATACACCGATACGTTCTGATAGAAAGGGAACTCCAAATGATGTTGTCAAAGCAAAATTAAATAAAACCTTAGTTTAATAAAAGTAAAGTTTCAAGTTGATTTTAGATATTTATTTTTGAACATCTTTCTTTTTTTAGGACGAACAGTGTAAAGAAACATACCGAAATGGTGTTCTAATTTGCAAGTGGAAAGATAAAAAGAAGTAACTTATATTTCTACAGAATTCAAAAATCATATGATAATGACTCAAAAGAGAAGAGGACAGGAAAAAGAAAAACCATTAACACTAGTAAAATATAACCAGTTTATGGATGACGTTGATAGGCAGGATCAGCTATTGTCATATTATCCTGCTCAGCGTAGAACTATACACTGGTACAAGAAAATTGGTATACACGTATTTTATCTTCTGTAAAATTCACAAATACTTTTAAACAAATATAGTGGGAAAAAATTGAATTATATGAATTTCCTTTGAAAGTCTTGGAAAAACTTTTAGTTGAGAAATGAGAACCCCCGAAAATAATAAACACCAACAAAAAGGAAAAAACACTTAGAAAAAAATGTCGTATATGTGCACAAGAGAAAAAAAGAAAGGACACAATTTATCATTGCACAGACTGCACTGATAAACCATGCTTATGTTTAGGCGAATGTGTTAGGGAATATCACCAAAAATATTAATTATTTTTTAAAACATTTATGACATGACAATTTTGTCTTTTGTAGATTTTATTTTTCAGTATTTTTTAGGTAGAAAAGAATATTTTCGTTTAGTTTCATAATTTAGTTAAAAATCATTATTACCGTTTGGTATTGTTATTTTATATTTATTACAGATAAATTTATTTGTCTTGATCTTGATACATTTTTTATATTTGGTTTTGTCCAAAAAATATCACAAATAAAAAGATATATTACAAACATCGTTTATTCTTTAACATAAGATAATATGCAAAAAAATGATTGCAAGTGCGTCCTCCGCATATTGGTAGTATTTTATCAAAATGTGCGTATGACGCACATGCACAGTTCCAAAAAAAAAAATAAAAAACACCAATACTATTTATTAGAATCTTTAACCTAAAAAACGAATTAATCAAACCAATTACCAACATAATTATATATTCCGCACATGGCTAAATGGCTTGTTTTTGGGAAAGCAGCGAAAGTGTTGAAGCCATTTTGGCTTATTTGTCGTGAGTATTTAATGGTGGTTTCCTTTTCAATTTTTTTCTTACAATAATTTCAAACTTTTTAAAAATAATCTATGGACATTTCATCTCTTGTTTATACTTTAGCTTCCTCGCTAATAGCTCTTGTAGTCTTGCAGGAATTCGATGCGTTATCAGAATGAGCCTTCTTTCTATTTTAGACAGAGCATGTGGCTTCCCAGTTGAACGATTAGTTCCGTATATATCGCCGAACCGAATCAAATTTATAATTTTTTTTTTTGTTTTAATCCGAGTCCTATGTCCTTACAACTCATCCCGTCTCCATGTAACGAAAGAATTAATCTTTCTTTCTTCTAAAAAACATATACTTTTTGCCCATAATGAAGCACACATTTTGAATGTTCTTCCATACCATCGTTTCTTAACCTGGGGGTCGCGTTTAGGAATATGGGGGCCTGCTGTGTGTTCAAAAAAATAGGACCCGTATACGAAACATCATTTTATTAAAGTATTTTTCAGTTAAAAACCAATGTTAGAAAATTAAATGTTACCAGGTAATAACAACATAATAAAATAAACTTAATTAAAGTAATAGCCAAAGTTGTTTGAAATAACAATTTAATGCGACGGTTGATTTTGTTTTTCATTAAAAACTTTTTCTATACATGGATCATCATTGCAAACACACATAAGCAAATTATTTTCCAGTGATAATAGACGATTTATATATTTATTTTTTAAAGCCACCATAGATGAGACGCTATGAATCAATGTTTTCAAAGCTTCCGTTACTAGGCGTATTCACATCGTCGTGCAAGCCAAAACTTATTTAAATCTTGAGATAAAACCAAGCTTCTTGATTGGGCATTGACTTTGTCTGTCATTAGTAAAACTTTTCTTATGGTCTTGTAAATTCGTATTCAAGTCATTCAAATTTTTAAATATATCACTCAAGTAAGCCAACAGTAATAAAGTTTCTCCATCTTGTAAAAACTCTGAAAATGAGTTATTTTTATTTTTAAAAAAAGTTTTCAATTCATCTTGCAATTCAAAACTCTCCTTTAGAATTTTTCCTCGCGACAACCACCTGAGTTCAGTATGGAAAAGCAGTGAGTCATATTTGGGACCCACTTCATTGCCCAATGTGAAAAGCAATCTAGTCTGCAATGGTCGGCTTTTAATAAAATTAACAATTTTTACGGCGACAAAATATTCTGAAAATTTTCTGGCATCTTTTTCGCAAAAACCGCATTTATGTGAAGAAAGCAATCCATTCCATATGTGGCATTTCTTTGGCAATTGCAAAACAAACAAAACTTTAAAGAGTCCTTCGCTAGTTGTACGACCAGAGATTCATTAGCAAAAGCGCGTATTTTCTCCAATTGACCCCTCGCATTCGTATCGGTCAAAACACAAACATTGGGCCAAGTTCGGCACGTCTGTTGACTCGTCAAAATGAATAGCAAAAAACTCTCTTGACTTAACCTTTTCAATTATTTGATCACGAACATCATTGGCCATTTCATTAATACGTCTCGATATTGTGTCATTTGAAAATGGTATAATTTTCAACTTTTTTGCTCCGGACTTATCATCATATTGATCATATCAATGGCAGCGGGTAAAATGAGCTTTTCCGCAATCGTGTGATATGGTTGATATGGTCAATTATCAATGGCAGCGGGTAACATGAGCAATCGTGCAGGGCTTAGACTCTCTGGCCACTCTTAATACTACTAAATAGGCTGCTTGAGGTGGTGCGGTCTCATTACGCCTTGATTTCTTCATTTTTCAAAAAGAGCGATTAACGCTCGAAAACTTTTAATGGTTTGTTTTGTAAAGACGGGTGTTTTATTTCCAGATGCCGGATTAATTTTAAGGCTTCATACTTTCCGCGGGCAGAATTTGATAACAAACAACACCATGCGGCTTGTCATCGAAGGCAATGAATCCATATTTTAAAAATGTTTCATTGTACTATCCGGTCTTTTTCAGACAGTGCATTTAGTTTTGTCATAAATTTGTCCATTTTATTTAATATTATTAATTTATTTTATTACTGCACTGTTATTAATTTATTTAACACTTAGTGAGAGAAGAAATCGTAGTATTTATCACTGGGCGAGAGAAGAAATCGTAGTAGTTGTTTTCATAAAAACGTAATTAACAATGAAACTCTTCGTCTCGTTCATTTTGTTTTTATTACCAAAGCGCATAGCTTGTACGAACCTGCTTAAGCGCGCTCGGGACGAGTGATCGAAACGAATAAATTGTGATAAAATCTTCAGAGAATGAAGAAATTTTTAAATTATAACCTTAACACCTCAAAAACAGCTTATTAAAGACGCATTATGCGTTCAACAGGCCCACCTGTGACCTAATGGGCTAAATATTTACAAGTGTGTGCAACATTTTGACGACAAAAAAATATTAGGTGTACAAATAAGTTCTGACCTCTCCCTATTAATCAACTATAACTTTAAGTTCAAATCTTTTTCCTGTTGCTTTGGGAATTCGTAGTACCAATCATTAACATAAAAAACTCATATGAAAACGTTGCTACACGATATAACCTCACAAATGTCACAAGTGAGCACGACATCGTCTGACAGCCAGCCACGTGAGGCACTGTATTCTGTTCGCTTTTCAACTAAAAGTGTTCTCGAGGCGAAATAAATTATTTGCTCTGCTTTGGGGGAAAATGCGGTGTCTGAGAATACATGCAAAAGATGGTACCGAAAGTTTCGGACGGGTAATTTCGATTTTTCCGATCAACATCGTTCATGAGCATCAAGAAAAGTTGAACGAACATTTGGATCAGCTCCTGCAAGAAACACAAAAGCTTACTGAACAATTGGATATCACTCAACAGGCGATTTCCCATCAGTTGCAGAAGCTGGGAAAAATTTACACTTATGGTGTATAATATTTTGAAACTGAGTGTATATTAACTTCACTCTATTATTATTTACTGTCAATTTATCAGAAGATGTATTTTCGTGAAACAAATAAAGGTTTAAAACATTTTAAAACTTATTCTGTGCAACAAATATATTAAATAATCTCACAAACATTTAATCAATACAGATAAACATTCTGATATTTAATATGGCAACGTTGTTTGATGATATGATTCAACATCATGCATCGGTACATAATTATTTTTGTTTACAAAACCATTCTTCCGGTATGCTGCGCTGGATTCACCTGAAGTATATTATTTTATACCTTTGGAAAGCGGTAAACAAAGGACGATATAGAACGATAATCAGAACAAGCAAATATTCGAAACGCCTTCGTCAAATAATATCGCCAGTAAATAAATATTGAATCAGCCAGGTTATGTGGTCAAAAAACTTTCAATGATGTTATAAAAACGTATGATTTTTACAGAATAGAACAGTTCCATATGTAAGATAGAAAATTATTTTAAGGCGTTGCCTAATTTGCTCTTCAATGCACATATGCAAAGCGAAAGATGGTAAGTGTGCTATTCGAATCGGTGTCGGTACCAGACAATTTAAATATCTTAAGTTAGGCTGATATTTTTTGCCGTTTTAGATTGGTTTGTACTATTACTGCCATCTGTTTGGCTGATTTCACGTTATTTCTGTTAAGGCAATCTATAAGTATAGTAAAATTCTGTTACAGTACTGTAGAAAAATATAAAAGTCAGAACAGTGGCGGCTCGTGGGTTTTTAAAATGGGACGGCGTAGAAAAAAATAGTGCTGCTGAATATATTTTTTTCGCTTTTCCCTTCCTTTTTTTTTACTTTTCGTGCTATTGAAACCCCATACAGGAGATGAACCAGGAAAATTAGTTAAAGGAAAGAAATTGAACGGAAATAAAATATGGTGTTTTGCTCTGAAAAATTATTTACTGTGATAAATGCTGGAGGGGCGGTGCCACAACGCCCTCCCTCACGAGCTGCCGTTGCTTCAGAATCATATTGTTATTTCATTAACTAATTTTTAAGACCGCCAAGTAATGTAGAAAACAACCGAATTTGATACTCAGATGTTCATACGAGGGTAGTAGCAGAAGAACCCGACCTGACGTATAGATGGCGGTTGTTTGAAAAGAATGAGTATGGTAGAAAGTACCAACCTTATAAAACAGCCATTAATAGTGACCGTTCTCAGTGAATTTGTAAACAAAGAAAAAATTGGTCATCGTTATGTGATACAATACTTTTATTTGAAAGGTATCAAAGCGGAGCTAAATTCTACTCTAGGGGAGTCTCCTCCTTCGTTTATAACATAGTTTAAACGAGGCCGTACGACAAAGCCGCCAAGATAAACATCACAATGGTCGACCAAATGGGGTGACCACGTTAGAAATACTGAAGAAAATCCACAAAATGGTATTGGACGAGTGTCGACTGAAAGTGCGCGAGCTAGCAGACATGGTAGGCATTTCAAAAAGTGCTGTATATCGCATATTGACTGAAAATTTGTACATGAAAAAGCTATGCACAAGATGGATGCTGCGATTACTCACAGTGCAGGAATAAAGCTGAGTTCTTGCGTTGATTCATAAGCATGGATGAAACATGGGTCCATTATTTCACACCTAAGACGAAGGAACAGTCAAAACAATGGCCTGAGAGGGGAGAATCAGCCCCAAAGAAGGCGAAGATAGTTCCGTCTGCAGATAAGATCATGGCATCAGTTTTTTGGGATACGCATGGAATAATTTTAATTGATTATTTTGGCGAAAAAAAAAGTTTTGTATTAAACAGTGTTAAATAAAGTACGTAATAATAAAAAACGATCGAAAAGATATTAAAAGAGATATGTGAGCTGTTATTTTTGAAAGTGGTATAAGTTCATTTTTTTATATTTCGGAATATTTAAAGGTTTGCGTTTGAATCAGTTTAAAAATATTAGCAAATGTTAAGTAATTCAGGTGGTATTTTTAACACTACTAACAATAATAATTATTAATATTCTTAAGCAAAATAAACGATTTTTTAGCTCCAAACGGACTTACACCACTTTCGATAATAATATCTACCAGGTCTGTTAATATGAAACCGGAATTTGCCCAGAGGTGGCCCTAGCTGTCAATATAGTTAGCGTCAAACCGCGTCATTGGCACCATGCCCTTGTTGACATCCGACAAGGATTTTCAACTCACAATAATACTCGTTGCATACAACATCATAGTTTGTAATAGCATTGAACATGTTGAATTTTGTGTCTGGAAACTACGATTTGCGGACAGCATTGATTTTCTGTTACTATTTGAAGAAAACTGCTGCAAAATCGCATCGAATGCTTGTCGAAGCTTACGGTAAGCATGCTCTTGGTAATTCACAGTGCTTCGAGTGGCTTAAAAAAACCAAAAGTGGCGATTTTGACGTGATAAACGAAGAAAGTGGAAGACCACCACCTTTCACAAAAAGGTTGAAGATAGCGAATTGCAAGCATTGTTGGATGAGGATGACGCTCAAACGCAACAACTCGCGGATCAATTAAATGTGACACGAGAAGCCGTGTCTATACGTTTGAAGACCATGGGAAAGACCTAGAAATGGGTTCCACATGAAATGAATGGAAGACAACAGGAAAACCGAAAAACCACTGAGACTGCCAGAAGCAAAAGAAAGTAATTTCTCCATCGAATTGAGTGGCGATGAAAAGTGCATATATTTTGAGAATCCTAAGCGTAAAAGATCATGGGTAACTCTAGACGAATCATCGATATCGACTACAAGGCCAAATCGCTATGGATGGAAGACAATGCTCTGTTTGGTTGGATCAGAAGGGTGTGATCTATTTTGAGCTTCTAAAACCTTGCAAAACCGTTAATACTGAAGGCTACCGATAACAAATGATTGATTTGAATCAAGCTTTGATTGATTCGTGAAAAACGACCAGAATATCAAAAAAGGCAACACAAAGTGGTTTCGCTTCATGATAATATACCATCACACAGAGCAAAACTGGTCAAGACGATTGAGGCGTTTAGTTAGGAAATAATTTCGTGCGATTTAGCTCACCAGACTTAGCTCCGTCCGATTAGTACTTATTTGCATTGAGGGAACACGCATTTGCTGAGCAGCGTTTCACTTACGAAAATGGTTCGATGACTGGTTGCCTCAAAAGGCAACTTTTTTTTTTGGCGTGACCTGGGCATCTTCACATTTTTTCAGTTGACCGAAGTCGAAATCACCACTTTTGAATCGTCTAAACGCCGACAAGCGTCTTACGTCGGGATATTGTCACCGTAAGTTTCCACAAGTATACGACGGCTTGCACTCCCGTTTTTCTTTCGATTGAACAAGAAAAACAGTCCGTGCCGTTAATGCTCTTTATTTAGCTCGAAATTCGACATTTTTAAAAAAATATGACGCTAACTCGAAATCGTTTAAAACATCAATGGAGTTTTGAAAAGTACTGCCGTAGCAACAAAATGATATAAGAGGTTAGACTGTGAACCGACCCTTGTTTTCAGGGCCATCTCTTAAAAAATTAAGACTTATTAAGATAGATTGATTTTGGATAAAAAAATCATTTAAAAAAATATCTGACCTCGCAGCACGTTCTTTTGCATTGTTTTATATCGTGAAAAATATTATGAAAATCGATTTGTTCAGTAGTTATGATAAAAAATAATATCCCACGAGACGTGGAATTCGATACTTCATAACTGACCTTATAATAAAAAAAATACAAAATGACGCAGATCATTTTCATTTTCTGTTTTTGAAACCACGCCAAACAAACGCAATACAACGAATCAACACAATTTTTTTTGGTCAAAGACACAACATCAAGTAAAAACATCAGAATTTTGACATTTCGAATATGTATACACATACATACATCAAAGTTCAACTAACGTCATGTAAGTATTCGCGAAAACCGAAAATAAATTACGGGAAATTAAATAGACTCTATGCGTTGTCCGAAAAATAGGAGAAAATCATAGTTAAAGATTAATTGACTGATCCACGAGGCCAATACAATTCGTATTGTTTAACAATTTCCTTAAATATAAATACATAAATTGCAAAATATGTTTAAATTACTTCAAAACCTAAAAGAAGGTATGTTATTAATACAGGGTAATCCATTTCGTAGTTCGGAAAATACAGCCATGTATTTTAACAACTGTCTGACATTTTACAATATCGATCGTTTAACCACCGAACAACGCGTTAGAATTGTTAAAAGCTTTTACAAAAATGGTGATTCTGCCCTAGCCACGTTTCGTGCCTTACGAGCAGAATGTGGTCGCCATAATCATCATTCTAAGTGCACAATTTCCAACACAGTCAAAAAAGTTGATAATACTGGGTCTGTTACGAATGTGTTAAGACATGTTAAAGTTTGACTGAAGAACCAAAATTATCGATTCCTTGGCGTTCACAGTCTGTGAGTACATTATGGCGTATTTTGCATTTGATTTATGGCGTATTTTGATTTGCATTCACCTGATTCGAACAAAATCTTCTTCAGCGATGAGGCTCATTTCTAGCTTGGCGGATATGTAAATAAGCAAAATTGTCGTATATGGGGCTCTGAAAACCCACAAGTGATTGTGGAGAGTCCATTGCATCCGCTAAAAGTGACCGTTGCGCGCAAAAAGTGAAGGTGCGACTGGTGCGCGTTATGGTTTGGTAGTGTCATTGGCCCGTACTTCTTTGAAAACGAAAGAGTGACTGTTAATGTCAATTCTGAGCGCTATAGTCGTATGATAATCGATTATTTTTGGGTACAAAAATTGAAGATTTCGATCTGCGCGATATGTGATTCCAACAAGACGGTGCCACAAGCTACACAAAACGATGAATTTTGGCTTTAGTATGCGAGAAGTTCCCAGGCCTTGTAATTTCGAAATTTGGTGAAGTGAATTGGCCACCGAGATCATGCGATTTGACGCCGTTGGGCTTTTTTTGTGGGGCTATGCGAAAGATCATGTTTACGGAGACAATCCTCAAAGTCTTGAGCAGTTGAAAACCAATATTCGTCGAGTCATGGCCGAGATACCAGCCGAAATGTGCGGAAAAGTCATTAAAAATTACCTCAAAAGTAATGCAAGGGGTCACGTGGTGGACATTTAAATGATGTATTCCACTCTTAATGGCAAAATCCAATCAATAAGATGAAAAAAAAATCATCGAAATCTCAATCGGTTGTGTGCTTTTTTAATTTTACTTTCCGAACCACAAAATGGATAACCCTTTATTACTGAAATAGAAGATCTTCGTTACGCGAGGTGTTTGCAAAACTTAATTTAAAGTGGAAAAAGCTTTAAATTTGTGGGTGAAGAAAATAGATTCCCATTGATAGAGCTTGCGGAGCCTTCATTTAATCCCGAAAACCACGTGACCTACGAGGGTTGCTAATAAATAAAAATAAATATTTATCATTGAAAATGGTTTTATTGTTTTTCAAAATATTCTCCGCCATGATCGATATACTTTTGCATAAGTTTGAACCAATTTTCATAGCACTTTTTCCATTCCGATTGAGGTATCTCCAAAACATGCATTTTGAACGCATCAACCGCTTTTTCTGGTGTCGAAAATGGTCGACTACGTAGTTTATTCTTCACGGACGGGAACAAAAAGACATCATTGGTGCTAAATCAGGAGCGTACGCCGGATGTGTGAGAGCTCGCGTTGTCATGGTGAAGAATGATTCTGCATAGCTGGTTGTTTTTCATATTTCTTCAAAAACTTCTAACAAACAAATGGTTGTGTACCTGTCAGAATTGACCGTTCTACAATTATCTAGTGACACTGTAGCTACAAGCCTAGTTATCATAAAAAAAACAGGCGACCATTTGCTTCGAAGTGCTTCTTGCGCGAACAACTTTTGTTGGGTTTGGCTCATTTTGAAATACCCATACAGTCGACTGCTGCTTAATGATTTGTCACCTTTGTAGATGTTATACACGGCTTTTGACCCACCACGATTGTTTTTTTTGAGCATTTCCTTGAACCACACGAGCCTTTTTTTGGGCGATTGTCAAATTATGCAGAATCCAACGCGCACATATATTTTTCACGGCTAAACGTTCATGTAAAATTTTGTGTTATGGTTGTCATACTAATGCCCAGAGATGCCTCAATCTCACGGTATATCACATGACGATCTTGCATTATCAGTTCGCGCATAGTATCGATGTTCCTGACACAACAACCGATTTTGGACGACCTTCTATAAATTCGCCCGTGAGCATACAACGGCCACGACTGAATTCACTAAACCAGTGATACATTCTGTCAAAAAAGTACTACGAATTGATTATTTGAAAAGCCCGCTTAAAGGGATTGTCAAAATTCTTTTTATAGCTAAGTTGACACAACTATCCTCTATAATGATGCGGAGTTTGAACGTCATTTGTCATTTAGTTTGTTTACAGTGCTCGATTTTGTCAGTTCATCTCAAGTGTATTTTGCGATTTTTACATTGGATAAAAACATCGAACAAAGAGTTTGTCTTAAATTTTGCATTGCAAATACAATTTCGTGTGTCGAGTCGCTGAAAATATTGCAGACGCCTTACGGTGAATCGACTTTATCAAAAACACGAGTTTGAGTGGTCAAGTGCATTCAAAATCGGTTGAGATATGGTGGAAGATTTGCCTCGCTCTGGTCGGCCAACGTCTTCAACTGAAGTTAACATCGCTAAAGTGAAGGAATGGTGACTGAAAATCGTCATTTAAGTTTGCGAGAGATAGCCGCTGATCTTTCTGTGTCTTACGAATGAATTCGTACCATTTTAAGTGATTGTTTGGGTATGAAACGCATTGCCGCTCGACTAGTTCCGAAAGACCTGAATTTTCCTCAGAACCTCCATCGCGTTAAGGTCGCTGGACATGCTAGAACGAGTCAATTCCGACCCCACATTCATAAAACGCATTTAACTGGTGATGAGACATGAATATATGAGTTTGACATGCAAACTAGTCAACAAGCTTCGGAATGGCGCTTTCCACCAGAACCCAAAACGAAAAAACCACGACAAAGTCGATAAAAAGTCAAGTTGATGTTGACTGTTTTCTTTGATTATCGCGGTGTTGTGCACTCGGAATTCTTGCCAGAAAGTCATATTTGAGCGTTATACGGCGTTTGAGATTCGTCGAAAAATGCCAGATTTGTGGAAAGAAAACTCTTGGATTTTGCATCACGACAACGCATCATCCCCCAAGGCTATCACTGTAAACGAATTTCTGACCCAAAACTTAACAAACACCATCAAACAACCACTGTAGTCACCTGAGACCTCCGGCTGACTTCTTTCTCTTTCCAAAACTCAAATTACCACTTCGAGGTACCCGTTTTTATGTAAGTTTTTAGATGATGCTGCATCGCTAAAAGTCGTAGTAAATCATCGCATGAAAATTCTTTCCATTCCATTTTTTGACAGAGATGAAATTTTCAAATCACTAAACAACACAAATATCATCCGTATGACAAAACGTTCTGAGTACGTATACAGTCAACGATGTCAAACTTTACGATGTATATGTCAGATGGCGCGTAGCAACACCATTGTTGCTAATTCCGGATACATAAATAGCAACCCTCGTATAAATGTAGACAACCAACACGATATACGTTTATTGTTTTTTCTCTCAGTTTTTATAAATAATCTTTTTCATTCAATTATATATAAATATATATATATATATATATATATATATATATATATATATATATATATATATATATATATATATATATATATGTGTATATGTGTGTGTGTAGCCGATGTTATGGAGGGAAAAAAAGAAGAAGATAAGCGCATGTCGTAAATTGTTTATGGAAAATATTGTTGATAAAGTTCAAACAATAAAAATATTTTTTTTTTAATAATCAAATGTGTTTAAAGGGTGTTTATAATAATTTTTTGTTACTCAGGAAGCATAGAAACTAATTTGAAACAATGAAAACACATGGCGCGCATATATCGATGACAGATATGTGGGAAATTTTAGTCATATTTTTGGTGATAAATAATTCAACATATAAAAATGAAAGTGCCTAGTTACGTGAATTGCAAGATTAAATTAAGACTTGTCTACACAGCCAGCCTCATTTCTAGGAGAATTTAAATAATTTATTGCAGAAAAAGGTTATCATCTATCTAAAGCGAGTTTTAAATTTTGGTGAATTTGGCTTATTGGAAAAATTTATTCTAAACGGACCTACCTACATTCATAAAATTGCGAAGCAAACAGCATACTTTAAAACATTTAAGGGCCGAATGACGTCGATAGTTTGTACAAATGTAACTGATCAAACCTAGATTTGTTTACAGAGCACAGAATCCACGTGCCCTTAAAAATAAAAATAAAAATTGTGGGTCTGTTTTTTTTGGCAATCAAGCTGGAATGTGTGAGTCGCTCCTGTTTTATTTAAGGAATGGTCATATCGATGTTTTAATGCGGAAGTGAAAATATATTCGTAGAACAAAGGATTACTCCCCAAAATAAAGAGTGATTTTTTTAATAGGAAGATCTATTAAATTATCATAGCACATTAAATGTCTGGAAATCGTCATGGAACGTTTACCACCACCGCTTGCAAATTATCGAAAGTTATTATCAAAATCAGTGTTTTGTGCGCCAATCTTACAGAGTATTTTATGATGCACATAATTACCAAACCGAGCGATGTATTTCCCGAATTATCGACATTTTTCCGATGTTACGGAAACACATTCCGAACACATTTCACGCTACTTTTCGAAGAAAGTAACACTGTAAGGCTAGCAGTGTTGATGCAGATCCAAATTTATTTATTCGTCGCCGTTCGCAGGTAGCTGGGCTTTATTATTCGACTTTCAATTCTGAATTTGAATGGTTTTGATTTGAAGAAGATGTGGTTCCAACAGGACGTCTCTACATGTTATACCGCCAACGTAACAATCGATTTACTGAAGGAACAATTCGATGAAAACTTTTTTTTGAGGAACGTACCTGTTAATTGGCCACCAAGATCGTGTGATTTAACAATAGAATATTTTTTTTAGATTTGCTTTGGGGTTATGTTAAATCTTTGGACTATGCTGACAAACCTGCAACTATTGACGCCTTGGAAGCCAACATAACTTGAACAATTGCGAACATAAGACCCAATTGCTTGAAAAAGTGGTTGAAAATTGGATTGGCAGAAAGCGCTTTCTCAGTAGCCGCAGGCGGACATTTCTCCGAAATTCTTTTCAAACATTAATGCAACTGAATGTTATTTCACTCAAAATAAGTGTGTCACTGCGTCACTAGTCACAAAAAAATGTTCAAATGATTTTCTTACGATATAATACTAGGCTAATTGAAAAGTTCGCGGGGCAACACTTATAGAACAGTAAAAGAATTATATAAGCTATTGCATTTTGAACTTTCATCCTTCATATGAACGAACTTATGTGAAGTTTCAAGTCGATCTGTCAATTCGTTCGTATAAAAACAGCAACTTAAAGTAAACGTATCAGTGTTATTTTTTAAAATGGAAAATATTGTAAATCGTGCAGTAATAAAATTATTCGTAAAAAAAGGTTTAAACGCAATGGAAATTTATAGTGAAATGGTAAATGTATTAGAGGAGCCTGCTCCCTCAAAAACAATGGTCTGTAAGTGGGCAAGTAAGTTTCAACGTGGTTGAACAAGCCGGGATGATCATCCTCGTTCTGGACGTCCAATAAATGTAACTACTGAACAAATAATTAATTCTATACATGATATGGTTATGGATGACAGACAATTGATTTTGAGTGATCTTGCTAAGGTCACGGACATATCAAATGAACGGGTGTTTCATATTTTGAAAAAGGAATTGGGTTTGAGAATACTATGTGCAAAATGGGTGCCACATTTGTTAAATTCTGATCAAAACGACGTTGAGTAAAACTTTCTAATCAACATTTGGATCTTTTTCGAAAGAATAAAATATATTTTAAACGTCGTTTTGTAACTATGGATAATCTTGGGTTTACTACTATGATCCTAAACTGTGACAAACTGCAGAGGGGACTGAGCCCCGCTGTTCAGCTCCGAAACAGCCAAAGTGATGAAAATCGACCAAAAAGGTTATGGCATCAATTTTTTGGAATACAAAAGGCATTTTGTAAATTGATTATCTTCAAGCCGGTAGATTTTTTTAGTTTTCAGGATTTTAGAACTGATTTTAGCTATATTTGCTAATCCACTTATCTATCAATGTTTTTTTTCAATTCAATACATTCAAGTATGCTCTAGGATAGCAGAGACAAAACTCACCACTGGGTTAGAAAAGAGTGGCCTAAGAGAAAAAACATTGGACGTCGGGAAAAAGAATGTCATTAACAACTCCTTAGTTGGAGAAAGAAAATTATCTTAGCGAAGAAAAAAAAATCATTTTTCATCAAGACAATGCACCGGCCCACAAAGGTGGTTTTATAATGGCCAATTTGAAGGACTTACACTACGAATTGTTGAAGCATACACCATATTCAGCAGATATGACCCTCTCTGACTTTCATCTGTTCTCAAACCTCAAAAAAGTCGTATTATAGTAGTCGTAGATGAATATTTTGAAGGACTTCCCGAAAATTCCTTCAGAGATGGAATAAATAAATTGGAGAACTGCTGGAAAAAATGTATTGAACTTAAGGGAGAATATACGGAATAATAAAGTTATTTTTTCAACTATAAGCTTGTTTTATCATTTCCGCTCCGTGAACTTTTCAATTAGCCTAGTAAGTTCTCATTGCTTTAGCGATTTGATCAAGATGTCATTACATATTTTAAAGCTATATATGCTCAGTAGGTTCTTGAAATGATTCGTAAAACGGTTGACGATTTCTCTGACATTGGGGTCACAGAATGCTGGAAATAATTAGCAATTGTTTTTATCAAGGGAGCAATGGACACATTGAAACTATAAACGAATATAGTATGTTGGAAGAATTTCTGGGGAAATACCGTTCGTAACTGAAGACGCTCCTGATATGAATTCATAGCTAACAACGATAATTAACACAGAGCAGCAAACAGGTGGAGAAGGATTTAACGGTATGACAGAAGCAAAGCTGAATGAGTACATAGATAAACAGTATGAGGTATTTACCAACGAGGAACTGACAGGTCTTGTAAAATTTCCAGAAGAAAATTGCGATGAGGATGAAAATGAACACGAATCACCACTCGCATTATAACAGAAGCCTTGGAACCTTTTCAAAATATGTTTAGTAAAATGAGACGACAAAAATGACAACTTCCAACAATATTTTTTGGAAAAGTCGATAAAACCATCCATGATGCTCAGCAGTCCTCAACGTTTGCTTCCCAACAACGCCAACAATCGACTGCCAAAGCTCGGATGATGAATAAATATTTAGCTCACGATGACGAGGTGTTTGATCTCAGTTGATCCCGCCTAATCAGTATTGAAATTTTAAGATTTTATTAACGATCCTATTTTCACTAGCATACTATCTAGTTGTGTATCGCATAATTGTTATGTAATTTACATTTTATTTTTAGAATAACAAGAATAATCGTTTTATACATATGAAATTAAAAAATATATACGAAACGTTGTTCTTTGATTTTTCTGTACACTTTTTTTTTCTGTTGCGTTCTCTAAGTGACATTTTTCAACAAATAGTTTATTTGGTTTTAAAATTAGACATGTCTGATTCATTGTAAAAAAAACATCTGACATAACGTCGAGAAAAGTGGGCATTTTTACCATTTGTGTAAATAAAGATCCAAACTGAAATTAATTTCATGTTTATTTCCGATGTGTACATACAGTTGTGGATAAAAAAATAAGAGTAGTATTTAGAAAATAGGTTTTCAAGTAAGGAATTTCTTGGATTTCTTAAAATAAAATGCAACTGCTATAAAAATAATTTTCTTACCATTCACCGTCTTGATAAAAATTTGAAAAAAAAAATAATCCCAAGATAAAATAAATCCGAGAATGTCATTTAAAAAATAATGTGGTCAAAAAAATAAGTGTTGAAGTATATTGATAGCTTTGGTTTACTTTTAATCAGAAATTGGTTTTTATTGTTTGATTGGTCTCTGGCCACTTAGGGTCAATTTTTCTCAATATTTCATAATGCCCCATTAAAGTCGGGTAGACTGTTAGTTTTCCATACCCGTACCAGGATTCGAACCCGGGATCAATGGATTGTCAGACGAGTACTAGCTTATCTGACCACCAGGGCATTTATAAATAAATAATTACATGAGGCATACGAGAAAACAATTTTTTTTTTTTGGTTTCGAAATTTTAGAAAGGATTTTAGCTATATTTGGGATGCTAAAAGTAAATATAAAGTTTTCTCTATCTGTCTTTTTTAGATACATCCACTTATCTATCAATGATTTTTTTAATTCAATACATTCAAATATGCCCTGGGATAGCAGAGACAAAATACATAACTGGGTTAGAAAAGAGTGGCCTAAAAGAGAAAACATGGACGTTGGGGAAAACAATGTCATTAACGACCCCTTAGTTGGAGAAAGAAAATCATCTTTCCTCCACTGCATATTAAGCTGAGCCTAATGAAAAAGTTTGTAAAGGCTCTTGATGAGAATGGATCGTGCTTTGCATATATAGGGAAAAAATGTTGTCTCAGTTGAGTTGACGTTGAGTCAACGTCTCAGTTGAGTTGAAATATTAAAGCAGGAATAATATTCAGTGACTAGTTGGTTTCATCGATGATTTTTTCTGCTATCTTTGTACATAATAATATTTGTATAATACGAGTATAATAATACAAAGGCCGTGTTTAGTTTTTTATTTGATCCATGGATTTAATTTAAAATGGTGTAACGTTAAAGGTATACAACTTAGCTTCCGCCGTTTTTTTTTAATTCAAAGATTTATGGTAAAAAACTGGTTATACATTTATGATTCAAACTATTGTCCATCGTTGGCCACTACTTTCTCCCATCTTTTAGACAGTATTCGAATCCCGTGTTGAAAAAACTCAAATCGATCCAATACTTGATTTCTTCATAAGACCGGAAGTGCTGGTCAGCCAGACCGTGTGCCATCGATCGAAACAGGTGATAGGGAGAGGGAGTAACGTCTGGAGAATACGGCGGGTGGGATATTCTACGTTTCCAAGTCTGTTTTGACCACTTTCGCAACATGGGGCCGAGCATTGTCATGCTACAAAATCACTTTATCGTATCTTTCGCTGTATTGCGGCTGTTTGTCTTTCAATGCTCGGGTCAAACGCATTAATTGCGTTCTATAACGATCTCCTGTAATTGTTTCAGAGGGTTTTAACAGCTCATAATATCCTACACCAAGCTGATCCCATCAAATACAGAGCATGACCTTGGAGCCGATTCGGTCTGGCCGTAGGCGTGGAAGTGTGGCCGGGATATCCCCATAATTTTCAACGCTTGGGGTTATCGCAATAGTCACAATCCGATGCAGAAATTCCTTCCGTTTTTGCCTTTCAAGTAACAGTTCACAAGCAAACAAACGGCTTTCAATATCTCCCGGTTGTGTCTGAGAGCATTCGGTGAGCCACAGCCGCAGATTTCTTCATATTAAATAAATCAATTAACACACAACATTTTTAATCGCGAGTAACTTTAAGATTTAAATACAAATTCACTACTGGTGCTATAGGGTTATGTATACAACGTGCCCAAAGGTAATGCATGGCGTCTATGACCTATTTATTTCGACGACTACTTACCGCTAACGCCATATATATATCCCACCTATAGGAAAACGGGGGGAGCAAAGTTGTATACCTTTTGTAGTTCACTAAAATGATATATCTTAGAAATTTGAGCCAGTAGGCAAAAAACAATGCCATATTTGAATTCAGTGCATCAAATTCGTAAGAAATCAGCTCCACATATCTCGGCACCAAAACAACTATTGGCCTGTGTTATATTTCACTCCTCAGCCGTTTAATTCGATTTCAACTTTTTGTTCCGACAAATAAGCGAGCGCCGTGAGATTTTCAGTCAGTTAAAAAAAAACACATTAAAATGAATGGAATGGAAGTCGCGAAACAATTTTAAAACGTTATAAAGCGACTGACATTGATCATGAGATTTGCAAAGTAGAGGGTGCCGTATCAATCCGTACTGTTCAACTAAAAAAGTTCCAGGAGGAAAGAGGGTGAGTCTTGAAGATTTTAATGGAAGTTTTGTGGAATTTTGAAGGAATAATTCACTTTGAGTTGGTTCCTGATGGTAGGGCGATAAATTCGGAACTCTACTTAGAGTACCCCGAGAGAGTACATGCTGTTCTGGCCCAAAAATATCCAGATTTGATCAACCGCAAAAAAAGTCCTCCTGCAGCAAGATAATATAAACAAACAAAACAACGGCTTATATTTCGAGGAATAACCTCTAGGTATAAATTTTTTAAACAGTGAATAACTAAGTACTGTCAAAGCTCCTTATTCGCGGGGGCAATTTAATGAGAGAATTTTTAACAATATTAATAAGTATTACCAGGCTTAAGCAATTGTATAAAAATGTAGTAATTTTTTCTTGTTTTGCCGCTTTAAAGCTGGGTACCCACCAATAAAATTTTGGGTGTGTGTTGAATTTACTGGAACAATTTGTTTGAATTATCTGGTGGACAACAGATGGCTCGTGTGCGTACTGTGTAGCGACAATATTTGTGTTTGACTTTGTGTGCCAGAGCGTCTACATTGTCGCGTAGGCACACCACATACAGACCGCACAACGCAAATTTGTATTGACGTGGATCCAGCTTAAAAGGTCTTTCAATTCGGATTGATATTCCGCTGTGGCTGGATATTCGGCTGTGGCTGGATATTCGGCTGTGGCATTAACAATTTGCCTTTTAAAAATAAGACTTTTTCCATAGGCGGATCAATTTGTATGAAGAAATCACAAAGCTCATTTGCCATTCGTGAATCTTCATCTTATCAAAAGCCATAGCGTCACGCGTAAACCGGCGGCGGCGACATATTTCTCAAAGAACTTTCGACCAAGTGGTAATAAGACTTGTTTGTTTATAAATACTTTGCTACATGTTTGTTTTGAAAGGTAACGGGTAACTAAATACATAGTACTCTAAAAATACAATATGTATTAATTAATAATTCATTTTGGATCCGCGAATACTGAAATCGCGAATAACGGAACCGGAATAAGAAGCTTTGACTGTACCTTTTTTTTAAAAAACGCAGATTCTTTCGTTACACCCTAGTAGTAAAAAAATGCAAAAATTCATGTACCATAAAAAAACGCATTGCCATAGTTGCCAATCTAATAAATTGGCTTATAAACCTATTTCAGAGTTGAAAATAACCGATAAAAAATGTATTTTCCGCTCAATTAAAACTCCAATAACAACAATGAAAAAAATCCTTTTCAACCGAATAACCAATAACCACACTAGATTATGAAATCATATCATCACTTATAAATCGGTTCTAAAACTAACATTTTGTCAGATTATTATTGTTTGAATACGGGTCTAATGTAAACCGTAACTCTAACAAATCAATTGAATATACCAGATTTCTCTCGCAGGTCAATTACCTCAACAGCATTTTGGAAATTGATAGGTTGTTTTGAAATTAACGTTAATCATGTTGCAACTTTTATATGTCGCCATTTACTCAATGTTTAACTAATACATAAGTATTTACATCTAATTAAACGATTCTATCTTTTGATCTAAAAACGAAATAAACCAGAACGCTCGCGAACTCAAAAATGTGAAACTACATCAATTATACAGAGGTCAGTCTCCCCTATACCAGGTGTGACGATTAATTTGGATTCTACTAGCATTGAAATTTCGACCTTGAAGCCAGTTTGGTGGATTGACTAACTGCGCATGCTCGCCCTTAAACCCAATGCAAACGATTTGGGATTTGTATCTGCTAGAACACATATTTTGAGTTAATTTTTATTTTTATTTGAAAATAGTAAAGCGAACAAAGTAATTTTTATCATAAAAATAATACAGTTGGATCTACTGCGAGTGTTTTTAAATATACGATTTTATTTCACTCATTTGACTCATTTTCCTAGATCACCTCCTGTATAGGGTTTCAATAGCACGAAAAGGAAAAAGGAGGAAGGGGAATGCAACAACATTCTTCAGCAGAACTATTTTCTTCTACCCCCTCCCACTTTAAAAACCCACAAGCCGCCACTGATCTGTACCTGTACAGAAGTATTCTTTTGTGCCGTCACAGCCGGAGCCTTCTACATTAAAACCTTTGTCATTGATAAACAAAGATGAGACAAATCAAAAGACACTAATTTGTATTGACAGTTGAAAAAGGTTTAGACATAAAGTAGGCGGTATAGTGATAAGAAACTTGGAAAAAAAATTGGAGGTCATGGCAACATATATATATAACAAATACAATAATAATCTAGATAACCAAACAATCTAAAGTCAAACCAAATCAACCGGCACACCATTGTGCCCTGTTGATTTGTTTTGACGTGATGACATCGGAACATTTCCAACTTTTGCGAATGTCACAAATTAAAAATCCTTACGAATTTGTCTGGACTGTATGGACGGTTTGCAAACTTGATTTTGTTGTCACTAGAACATCTGACTGGTAGTCCGAACCCCGGATTTAATTTGCTAGAACGGGTATATTCGTCTGCACAAACTCCGAAAGATTATGTCGGTTTGAAGTCGCTGCTAGAACAACACAATGCATGGTTCAAATTGATCGTTTGTAGAAGGTAGCGAAAGGTATTAACTGATTCACCTGCTTTCAGAAACTCATGGTACACGAAACCCTTCTGATCCCACCAAATTCACAATATTATCTTCTTTTCAAAGCGATTCGGTCTTGTGGTCGATTGTTGACGATTGTCCTGTCTCAATCCATGATTCTCTGCGTTTTGGGTTCTCGAAATATATCCATTTTTCGTTTCCAGTTAAGATCAGATGCAAAATAGGCCTGTCTTTCATCCCGAGAAAGCAAAACTTCGCACACCGTTTTTCGCTTTTCCATCTGTCTGTCGTTCAGCTGACGTGGTATTCATTTTTCTGCCTTCTGGATCTTTCCCATGGCATGCAGACCATTACAGATGATGCGGCGACCAACATTTAACCTCTGCCATTTGTTGTTGAGTTTTCATATCGTCTTCTTCTAACAATGCTTGCAATTCAGCATCTTCAAATTTTTTCGGTTGACCTCGGCCATGGCGGTTTTCTGTACGAACATTAATTTTTGATGATAATTAAGGCATGCAATTTATTTATATGATTAAGTACGAGGATCGCACTAAACTCGAAGAGATTTTATCTCTAATGCCAAATCACTTTTTTAAACTTCTCGACGCCCGGTTCGTTAACCATATTAGCATTATCAGGAAATGATTGAATCTAGTTATGATTTTATCTCCTGATGATGCTAACATGGTTAGCGAAACGCGCGCCGGGAAGTTAAAAAAAAGTGATTTGGTGTTTAGCAGTAAATTTCTTCGAGTTTACTCATTTATGAGATTTTTTATAATTTTTCAACGTGGTCAACTTACAATATGATACATTTAGACCAACATTCTATGTTCTGACTTTTTAATAGCTTTAGTGTAATACGATTCATCCAAGTCTGCAAAACAAGTGGAATTTCATTTCATCACGTGGAAGCACTTCAAAGCGAAGATCAGGCGTGTTTGCATGAATTTATAGGGATGAAAGTATTTCCTTTAGATCAGATATATCAGCTTGATGTAGCCGTATCAGCCTGGCTATAGCACCTTAGAATTACCAAACCATAACATTTACGTTTTAAATCAAAAACAATTATATATTGCTATTTTCGGATGTTGTAGTGAGTAAAAATAATAAAAATATGTTATATTTTAATATATTTAGGAAAAACACCATCACTTCGAGATACATTCCTAACAATTCAAACCATAGCTTTAATAACAAAATGGCTAGTTAAACTTAAGCTAGACCAAACCTAACCAAACCCATATAGTTATAGCAAAGAAGTGAAATTGATTAGGAAGGTAGCCGAAGGGAATGGTTTTAAGGACATTGTAGATAAATCAATTAGAAAACATAAGTTTGGGAAATTACTGAAAGAATCTTCGACTTGTCAAAAGCAACTAAACAAAAATAAATTCATGGTGATACCGTTTGATTCCCAATTAACACGAGAGTTAGACAAGATTTTGAAAAAAAGTTGACGACATTAAAGTAGTCTACAAACTATATAATAAGTTAAGAGAAGTTCACGGTAATCTGAAGAATAAAGTAGATCAGCATATAATGTTGGGGATTTAAAAAATTAATTGTCAACATCGTTAACGAAAGTATATTAGGTAAACAAAAAGATCCATATTAACGCGATATAAAGAATATATTGACGCACTGGACTCATACTATGTTAAAAAAATTAATGGTTGTATCAGTACGTAAAGTGTGCCAATTTTTAAAGCCTGTCACCTTACTTTTTGATCAGTGTAGTATATTCTGTATTTGAGATAACCTCACAGATAGAAATATTCTAATAGTTGTTAAGTCAAGTAATCTTCATAAATAATGAATGTCACCAAATCAATGTGAAGTCCAATTATTTCCCCAAGCCAAAAGGTATACCAAATTGTAACTGTACTGGGATAAAATGGTTTCTGACGGATCCAACACAATTATATTTATTATCGCAATCAACGCAAAGGGCATAAAAATGTGATGCTATTCAAAAGGGTTAGATACTTATCACCAATAGGTATATTACTGCAAATGAATTATATAAAACTCACATTTTGTCAAATTGTTAGTCTTTTGAATTGCTCTAATCTAAACCATAATTTACTAAATCAACCAAATATTCAGATTTCTCCGGCAGGTCAATTACCTTTGCAGTATTTTGCATGGCTGTTTTAAAATTATTGTTAATGATGTAATTTTTTGACTATTCTATTTACTCAATATCTTTCTAGCAGAAGTTAGAAGTTTAAATACTTTCATAAATTACAAAATATGAAATTTTAACATTAATGATGTAACTGTTAAAAAAATTACAAATATTTATCTTTTTTGGCCTTTACATATTCCTAACAAGATTTAAAAAAACGTGACTTCTAGATTTATCAATATTATCTAATCAGTTGTTTGCTAAAAATTGAGATTCAATGCATTACTGTCAAGGTAAAATATTATTTGTCTTTGGTTCCATTATTAAAGTTATGAAAATGATGTTACAACAAACTTGATTCTATTAGATCAAAGTAAAGTTAGGTACCTTTTATTTCACCACTTTCTGACATCAATATATTTAAAATTGATTGTAATTAGGTTATTATACATTCAATACCATTTCTATTTACTGACTGTAAAAAAATGCAATATTTATTATTCAAAGCAAAGGAACAGGAAATTCCTATTTAACTGTTTAAAGCCACAGACAAAACCACATAATTAATTAAAACAAACAGATATAGTTTATAACCTATTTTGAGGCCTCCTTGAATCCTATTTAAAATTTAACCTTAAAGAAACCTACTTTGCATTGAAGTCTAGAAACCTAGATTATTTGAATAATGAATAATAGCAACCTTCATTTAATAAAAAATAATTAAACACTTACCTTAATACTTTTATATTTCTTCTTTGAGGCTGTATTTAAATCTTCATGCACTTTATCCAGCAACCATTGTAGAAATTCTAAAGCATCATGTTGTTGGTTTCCTTTATATTGTGAACCGTGCCTTTCCACAACTTGTTTAAAATTCGTACTTAACTCTGGACTGTATTGGCAAGCCCACAATGCTTTCAAAAGCAACGCCAACTGTTCTGTTACTTCACCTTTAGTACCAAACTTTTTTGAATTTAGCTTGTTACGTTTGGATAAATCAATTTTATATCTGTCCAACACAAAATATTCAGCAAGAATATCCGTATTAGAAATACACTGAAGCACCGCATTTATAAAACATGTATTGCCATGATTTTTCAGTCCTGTAACACCCGGGGTATCATCCGGACCCCAAGTCTGAAATCCAACTGGTGGCACCCGATTGTTTTCAATATTCTGATTGATACCAGGGACCCCACCTATGTGCTGGGCGATCTTATTGATAAATTTTCGTATAGACGGACGTCTGTAAATAAATAAATAAATAAATAAAACAATTAGTTCAACAAGTTGAAATCTTTGTAAATGGAATAAGTTTTTTCTAGTATCCTCTTTACCCTACTCACCTAAAAACTTTCTTATTCGATTTGTCGCCATCTCCATTTACGATTTTAATATCCGTTTCGTTTTCGTTTGTTTTAGGCCGTCTTTTCGACATCCTATTCGAATTAAAAGGGTTTCTGGGCAATGTGAAGGATCTTTTCAAAACTGAAGGTTCTTGAGTGCCGCTATCAAGAGTCATTTCGTTGCAATTTAATAATTCACCGGCCGAATTCGATTTGGCATACGATAAATCGCACATAATCGGGCTTTATATCATTTTCGTGATTTCATTTTTGTCGAATTCGAATCAAAACACAATCGCTTCTGCTAGCAGATACACTCACTTGTCATCTTTGAACGCCATTTGTCAAAAACTAGAGATGTCATACGATTCGGAGGATTCGTTTCCTATTTGGTCCACTGACAAAAGTATATGAAACCTTTTCTATCTTTGTTTTCCAGAGGAATAAAACGGAATAAAACAATCATATATTTTTAAATAGAAAGGAATAATATAATATTTTTTACCAATATACCAATATTACCAAAAAAAGTTTTCTGTACTGATTTAAAATATAACATATAATATTATTTACTATCAAGGATATATATATAAATGACATTAATTGATATGGTATAGATATCTGTAAATCATATGAAATACACTAATAGTGTATTTAAAACTTTTTCAGAGATGGAGCTACCTCAGTAGTAATATTTCCTGATATATATATATATATATATATATATATATATATATATATATATATATATATATATATATATATATATATATATATATATATATATTGCATTTAATATCATACAAAACAGGTCGTAATATATATTAGTTTCTAATATAGATGTTAGCTACAGAAACAATATTATTATAGGCATTACAAGTTTAACTACGGTTAAATCGATTTAGGTTTTAACAATTTTATAATTATATAATATATTAAAGATAGATTAGTGTACTGTGAAGTAAATATTGTACAGGGAGATACGGATATTTGAAATAAAAGTCCATTTCTCCTATCAGAGTAATATAGCTGAAATGTGTTAAGAGATGGAGCCACCCGTAAAATGTAATTCAGTTTACATCAAATATAACAGATTAAAAAACTGTTTATATAAAAATCATTTTTAAGAGAAAATACGCTAATAAATTAACCTTTAATTTTTTTTTAAATAATTAAAATTATAATTTAAATAATAAGTTTCAAGGTTTTGAATTTGTATTCCTTAATTCTTTTTAGTATGTCGTTTAGGTGAAAATTACGTATGAAATTTTAGTTGCATATGAATCTGTTAATATTGACTTTTGAATACGCCATCTTCAGGAAAAATAATCAAAAGTCAGTTCTGCTTTAGTATCGGAGTGAGTGGGTGTTTTTGTGTTTTTTTCTAAAATTGTTTGGATTTTTCTCTGATTTTTTAAGGTAATAACTAATTATTATTTATTTATTCATGTTATAGTTAATTCGATATTTCCCTGTTTATGTTTTGTTTGGTTTTATTGAGATTAAAACTTTTTTTCTTTTTGTTCAAATGATTCATACTGAGAAAATATTTCTTGGGGGTGTTATCAGTTTATAGTTTTCATTATTTTACTTTCTGTTTGTTTTATTAGTACTATAATCGATCTTTGGTTTAGTTTAGAAAATTGTTTTATGGACTGTTTATTCATCTTTTTCTGTGAAATGAATGTAATTATTACAAAAATTATAAAATATACATTTGAATAACATTGTAATTGAGTATGGTTAATGTATTGTTAATTCAAAGATTATAATGAAGTTATCTTTGCTTTTTTGATTTAGCTTTGCTTACATGATACGTCATTTTCTGTGCTTTATAAACTCATAAAAAATTAATTAAATGTTTTGAAGGTGTAAAGGTGTAAGTGAAAAATTACCGTGATTAATTGGTGTTTAAACCTTTAAATCAATTAAGTAAATTTTAACAAGCTATCGATTTCGATAATGAAAATGATAAATTTGACAGAGACCGAAAAATATAATTTTGTTTTTTTTATAAAATTATCATCAGTTTTGTTTCTGACAATGTAAATTATATTAAAGTTGAACAAATGGGGGAATGTAATTGCCATTTTTCTTTGCTGAGATAAAAGGAGTTTTAATTGAATAAATAAAATCTAAAGGTTTTATCTTTCCAAAAGAAGAGGCATTTTGAAGTGACATGGAGAAAAAGTTTTTTAGATGAGAACTTGCGGATGTTTGTTTATTGGGTGTGTGCTTAGAGATAAATAATTAAATTGGGAATGTATGTTTTAATCAATTAGTTTCTTTTTCGTGAGAACTGTGTAGAATCATTTTGTTTGCGTAATGAAAATATAATCTTATTTCATATAAGTAACACATGTTGAACATAATGCACTACAATTCTCCAATGAGGAAGAAGTGTGTTAGTTGGAGGGGCGATAATTAAATCATAATTCACCCTCTCGTGTAGGCGCAACTAAAAAAACTTGAATGCCAACGCCCTATTCATGATACTTTACTGGAAAGCCCTTAAAAATACTTTCCGATAGCGTGCCAAAAGAGGGATCATTTTCCCTGTTGAAACTTTCGCGTAATTCCTAGAGCTCTAGATGTTTTAATTAATTTGAGATAATACTTAATTGTATTTAATATTTTTGATTGTTATTAAAAAACATATTAAAAATAACCGAGGATATACAATTTGTCAATATTTTTTACAATTTATTGATTAATATAGTGCCAATAAATGAGTAAACAATGACAGCAACAGAGATAAAATTAAAAAAACAAACACCATCTGCTCACAAACAGAAAAAAGAAACTAAACAATTTCCATTCCATTTTTCCCTTTCTTGCCCTTTATACTCTAATTTTTGATGTTGGAAGATACATTATCCGATGTTCATTTTATAGTGATATTTAAACGAGTCTGGTGATAATTTCTTTAGTTTGCGCGAAACATTGTTATAAAGTTTATAAATATTATACGTAAACGATCTTTTAAAAATATATAATCGATGTGAAGAAGGCGATATGAGGCCCTCAAACCTAAGATTCAAATTATGGACATCGGTTGGGTACGTTAATCTGCCTATGAGATATAGAGGGCATTTGTTACAAATTATTTTATGAAATAGAACGACTGTGTGCACTCTTCGTATTTTTGCCGTAGATATTCAGTTAGCTTCTTTTAATTTGTGTGTTATCGGATAAACTTTCTGATACCACATACAGTGGTGGTTAAAAGTATTGGCATATCATATTGTTTATACAACGAAAATTTATATTTTTAAAATACAAACGTACAAAAATCAATGAAATGGTTATTTTATACCTCCAACTAAAATCTAAATTTTTCATAGAAAAAAATTGTTAATCTCAAATGGAATAAATCAAATAAATTTAAAATGAATATAATGTCAAAAATTGAATGGACAAAAGTATTGGCACCCTTAAATGTTTATCAAATATTTTAAAGCAAGATGCTGATTAATCAGACAATTAACTTGTTTCTACTTTTGGAAAACTATTTATTGTGGTCGAATATTTCTTCTGATATTTGCATTGTCGAAGTATCTAAAAAATAAATAATTTTAGATAAAATGGGTCGTAAATAACAGGAAACTACTGTGACTGAAAGAAAAATAATAGTTAATCTGCATCGTGATGGTAAATCATATTCTGAAATTGCAAATATAGTGAGAAAAAGTCGTTACACTGTTCGTAGTGTTAATAAAAGGTTTAACAATAGCAACAATTTTCAAAATATGTCACGAACAGGGCGACCATCTATACAGAATTGGAAAGAAGAAAAATAATTAGACAAATTAAAAAGAATCCTCATACCTTAGGTTCAGAAATTACTTCAATGATTGGAGAACAGGATACTAAAGATATTAGTGCTAAAACCATATGGAGAGTTCTGCATCGTGCTGGTTATAACTCTATAGAGCAAGGGTTGCCAGAAAGAAACCGTACATAAAAGCGCTTGCAGTTCGCAAACCAGTATGTTGATAAAACTAATGCATTTTGGGAGAAAGTAATATTTTCAGACTAAAGTAAATACAAGATCTTTCATTCGGATGGACGATCTCTTGTCTCGACGAAGCAAAACAAAGAACTTGAGTTAAAGAATTTACATCAAACAGTTAAGCATGGGGGTAGAAGTATTCTAGTGTGGGGATGTATGGCTGCAGGAGGCGTTGGAAATATTGTCTTCATTGATGGAATAATGAACAAAGCCGTATATTTAAATATTTTAATAAACAATCTATGACAAAGTGCTGAAAAGCTGAATATTGCCAACAATTTCTATTTTCAACAAGACAACGATCCAAAACATACAGCTTATGTAGTAAAACAGGATAGCTTATAATGTGCCACATCAGTTAAACATCTCTCCTCAGTCACCTGTCCTGAATCCTATAGAAAATATGTGGAATGAACTAGAGAAGCGGACCAGAAAACATCACATTTCAAGCAAAAGTCAATCGAAGGAAATTCTTCTACGGGACTGGACGTCCTTAGGGCAAGAAATTATTCAAAAACTAGTTCATTTCATGCTAAACTGTCTAAGAGAAGTTATCAAGAGAAAAGGACTTCCTACAAAATATTAATTTTATATATGGTTCTTTCATTAGGTGACTGTGCTAATAGTTTTGTCCATTCAACTGTTGACATTATAATCATTTTAAATATATTTTATTTATTTCATTTGAGTTTAACAATTTTTTTTTGCATACACTTTGGAAATATACATATTTTAATTTAAAACAAAATGTCATATACTAATACCTTTGTCTCCCACGGTATATATCTAAGACAAGAATTCTGCATTGTGTATATGAGTAACATTTTTTTGATCCAGACACGGATCATACACTGCATCAACGTAGTTAAAATACGAAAGGACCGGAGAGTCTGTCAACTTAATTTTTAATGTAGTAGACAAAATGTGTCGATGTGGATATAGCATCCTTAAATTAGTATAGGCCTGCTTAACACACTTAATGATCTGTGGCCGAAGTCTCAAATGTTTGTCAAAAATTTAGCCCAAATTTTTAGCTATGTCAACCCTTTAGAATATTATTACCTATCGCTAATACAAAATTATTTAAAACTGGATCTGTAATTCTGGAAAAAAGCATATAATAGGACTTGTTATAATGGCTATACTAATTTCAAGTTGGTGTTTATGTGAAAATTCACACAGTCCTTCCAAATCATTATTAATTGATTTCATAGCCTTATCAATATTATTGGGGTAAAAAGAGTACAAAAGTTGGGTATAATCAGCGTACAGTTATTATCCCATCAGATATCCTGCAAGTGTACATACTAAATACTAGCGGCTCCAGTACAGATCCTTGTGGTATACCATTAATAATCTATTTGCTACGTGATTTCTCTTTATCAGTAACAACATATTACTTTCGATTCTTTAAGTAACTATGTAATAATGTAATTGATTGTTCAGCTTTATTTAATTTTAATTGTGTGCTCATATCTTTATTGAGCAGTGTATTGTCAGTTTTTTTTCAATAATCTTGTACCAACTTTCAGGGAATTTCCTAATTTGATACTGTTATCTGAAATGAAGGTTTTGTCTAATACAGTACTTTACAATTATAGAAATAAATGAGAATTTGATTGTGCAATGTCAGGATTGTATGATGAATATGGCAATAGATCCCAACTAAGCTTTAATAGTTTATGACGAATGGTTAAAGATTCTGTATGCTTCTGTAAGATTCTGCCTAATATTATCGTCATAGAACAAGATACCTTTACAAATCATCGATTCTGAGTAAGGTGTCACTGTACACTGGTTGTTGGTACACAACTTGATATTGATTGTTTCGTTTTTTCTTCAAAACTTAAACTCTAACAAATTGATAACATAACTTTCTTTTGATGATTGCTATTTTTTGATATTGTCTAAGCTGGTTCCGATGGTAAACAACCCATTTTTCTTTGTCATTTATAAATACTTTTAAAAATGGATTCATTTTAATCACGTTTTAGAAGTAAAACATACTGATGCGTTGTTTTTACTAATTTTTCTGAGTTTTTTTGAACTTTTCTAAAGAGTCTCATATCAGTCTTATGCTATGGGCAGTCAGATCACCAAAAATTTGCCTCATGCTCATATGTATCTTTGGAGAAATGAAGTATGGGTGTCCCTACCTACCTCGTGATATTTGTAACAGTTTGGGTTTGGCTGTTGTGTAGGGCAGATGTGCAAATTTTATTATGGATAAATACACGCTAAAAGTACATATTAAAAATGTTATAATTTTCATTAAAAAAATCAGTTATTGCAACTTAACGTGAATGTTTGCCAAACTATTCTAATCGTCCGACGTCTCATAAAACTTATGCAATTTATCGATTGTGTAAGAATTTGGAACAGTTCCGTATAGGCCCCGCATTAGAGGTCCAAGGGTAATGCGAAGCGCTGAAAATATTGCATTTATGGAGCAAAGTTTGGGGGAGTTTTTAGAAATGTCGATTCGATGGCGTAGATTGCAGAATTTTGAAAATTTACTTCCACAAGCTTCTCTATAGGATTCAAATTATTTAAGACCTGTTGCTTACAGACAATAAGGGATTAGAATACTGTAATATCATCATAAACCACTTCACAAAATTTTTAATGAATGATGGAGCTTATTTCGATCTAAGTGGTCCAGCGAATAAAATGAATAGTCGTTTCTGAGCAAGAGAGAATCTCGGCCACGTTTATCAAACGCTATTACACCCAGTTAAAGTTACAGTATGGTGCGATATTCATGCTTAAGACATCATTGGATTATATTTTTGGATGCTATGGACACATAACTCAAAACTTTTTGGTGCCTCAGACGAGCATTGTCTTAAGAAAACGTGGTTCCAACAAGATCCTGCCACAGCACATATCTCAAGTGAAACGATCAACATTTTCCCTAGTCGTTTAATTTTTTGAAATGGAGATTTATTATGGCCGCCTAGATATTCTGATTCACCAGCTCCAGATTATTTTTTATGGGGATTTTTGGAAGAAATTGACAATATCCGTGCTGAAATCGCTGCATTACTCGCTGGCTGAATAATAAAAATAAATTACAACCACTTGTTTGAAAGCAATTGGAATATTATACCTGAGTGAATGATTTTGTAAAGCCTCTATTTGCTTACACTACTTTTCTTTCTATTGTTTTTTCTTTTTTTTTCTTTTTCTTTGTTTTATTTGTTGTTTTTTCGGTATTTGATTATATAAAAATAATGCTAGATTTTTGTATTTTCTTTTATTACCCACATATAAAAAAAGAATAGCTTAGTTTATGTACAAGTGAAGTACAGGTTAAGTAGGAATTAGCGTTTAGGTTTTTAAATCAGTACTTGTGCAGGAAGTTGTCGAGATGCTTAAAAAAATGCTAGTCGGTAGGCGATAAGTCAGATGAGTATGGTGGATGGTCGAGAGTTTCCTAGCCCAATTCATGCAGCTTTTATCGCGTAATCATTGAGACGGTGGCCGAGCGTTGTCATGGAGGAGAATTGGTTCCTTCCTGTTGACTAGTGCCGGGCACATTCGCCACAGTTTTTGGTTTATTTCATCGATTTGCCGCCAGTAATTATCCGTTGTAATCGTTTCTCCCGGATTCAGGAAGTTGTGATGAATTAGACCGGCCGCAGACAACAAAACAATCACCATGATCTTATTTTGGTGCATTTCAGCTTTGGGTAGTACTGTAGAGCTTCTTCGCGGTCCAACCATTGAGCCGATTGTCCTAAATAATCCACTTTTTATAGCACGTCGGCAGACGACACTTTAAAATGACGATTTTTTTATTATCATTCAAAGCTATAAAAATCGTCACATGCATTGTGCTTAATTTAGAGGCAAGCCCCCGAATAGTTGTATGTGGATTGGCTTCGAGTAAGGCCCTCAATTCAGCATTCGAGATACGCAATGGAAAATAGAGGCCTCCATGAAAATGATGGGCTAGACTGCGAAGGTGGAAGCTAGGTTGGCATATATAACTGGGAAATTGTATATATATATATATATATATATATATATATATATATATATATATATATATATATATATATATATATATATATATATATATATATATATATATATATATATATATATATATATATATATATATATATATATATATATATATATATATATATATATATATATATATATATATATATATATATATATATATATATATATACATTCAAAATATTGAATTGTTATAAATTATAACTAACTTAATTAACAAATTAAAATCATCCAGTATCAATATTTTGAATACTATATTATATTTACTACACCATTGTGTTTTAGTAAATGTTCATGGTATATTAAAAAAAAATGCCTATTTTAACAGGTGACAAATTCTTTTCTTCTTTTTCCAGAACACCCATACATTCCAGTCTATTTATAAAAATCGTTAGTTTTCAGGGCCATAAAAACTTTTGAGAATATCGTGACATTAAACGGTTAACATTGACGTGTTCCAGGAACGGGAATAATGGCCCCAAAACGACAAAAGTAAAATCCCGGCTGAGTCATAATCCAGCTTCTTCGACTATCGTATTTCCTAGACGGCGTAACCGCACACCGTACCACAAAAATTCTTACAGATCGGTTTCCTCCGTATTAGATGGACGTATTGGTTTATTTACTGGATTGGTGAAGTCCATGTATTAGTGGGCGGATTGGTTTGAGTCATTTCTGATTTGAATTTAAAGTAAAACCCTTTTCAACAACCATTTTTTTCTTATTTTGATGTGATTCAAAAGTTAAATAAATAAATAAATAAATCAATAAATCTTTATTTAGCATATGCACCTAACAGTAACAAAACAAAATCAATATACAAAAAAAAAATAATAAAAGTAAGAAAACTACTAAGAAATCTTTACAAAAGAAAATAAAATCAAAAGGCAATAACTAACACTGTTCAAATGCTAAAACACTCTATTGCTTCAAATAATAATTTAACTGTCTATTAAATACATGCAAAGCATTGAAGAGGCAAACACCTTCCCAAAACAATGTCTTCTGGAGAGCACAATTGGTGCATCATAATTGTTCTTGGAACGGACATCGTAAGAATGTATATTTACTCTTTGTACCAAAAAAGTATTCAAACAATCGGGCAACAAATTATGTTTTATTTTATATATCAATCGAATGTTAGCCCCTTCAATGGCCCGCGCAAGTGAAAACCAATTCAATGACCACAACATTACCTCAATCGGTGTATACTTATTACAGTTCAATAGTACACGCATATCCTTGTTCTGCTGTATTTGGAGTCTACCAATACTCTCCTTATTACATGATATCAGCACAGACATACAAGAAGTAAAATGGGATAAAACTATAGTATTATATACAAGCTTCTTTGACCAGGGTGATAAATGTGACGATATACGACTAAAGAACCCAAGTTTTTTCCCAATCTTTCTGTTAAGCAGCTGTCATTCATTTGGAAAATATCACCCAAATTTCAGCCTTATGCTACTTTGCAAATAGTGACCTTTTAGTTAAAATTCTTTTACGATCAGTAACCGTCTTACCAAATTCATTTGCAGAAACTGATACGTAATTTCGTTTTTAGGCGAAATTAAATGCAAATTCTTTGCTTGATAAAAGTATCCATTTTAAGAAATTGCCAACAAACAAATATTTCAATTACAGGAAACGCTATAATTTCTAACTTAAGAAGTACAATGATATGAAACTTCTACATTTTGATGATTATAATAATATACTTGTCTTACGTCTCAACGACGTGTAAAAGCATTTTCGGCATATCTAACGAATAAACTACAAATAGACTAATGAACATTGTTAAAACATAAAACATTTTTTTAATATTAAGAATCATGCCTTACATCAGTCAAGAACGATGCGATAACGTCGCAACATCCCCATGACAAAGAATTTTATTTCAAAATGGGGACAAACATTATTTCAGTGTGTCAGTTAATTTTGACGCCACTTGATTCGCGGCTTGGGAAGCGCCACCTACAGCGTAGGTGCGTCAATTGAATTATGAAAGGAAGAGTTAGAAGTTATAACCTAACTTCATCTTGTGAAAAGGAAAAAATATATAAACAGACATGTGAAATATGTTTACTTGTCATAGAATATACAGAAGTAACATCTCATATAACAGGGCTCTTGAACTTCAAACATATACATTTCAGGATTTCATCCGGGTGTCCACTTCCTAGGACATGGCAGGATTTATTATTAGAAAACCATAAGCATCTGAGCGTCGCAGTAGAGTTGCCGATGGTCCACCAGGCTGCACCACTTGTTGGGTGGCGCCACCCCGTGTAACGCCCCATTTAAACTATCTTGATAATTGGGTCGCGCGTCGTCCGTTCCAAGTTGCCTCGTTAGAGATCTGTCTTAAGGAGAAGCTCGCATTAAGAAGATATTTTCAACATCATTCATTTTCAACATTTTCAACATGTTCGGGAAAACTGGTTAAAGTAGTGTTAGGCTTGCATAGATTCAAATGGTGGACATTTTGAACATTTATTTTAGTAAAACGATGAACAATTAGTTTTTTAATGTGACATGAATCGTTTAAAGCATGTTATGGTTCGAAAAATTAGTGCTAGTAATTTCAACTTTGACATTCAACGACAAAAATGTGTAAGTTTTCCTTTTTTTTTTTAATAATAAATCAAATATGTGCTGAAATGTATGGGATAAATGGCTATAAAAATGTTACATTTTATTTTCAAATAATTCAAATTACAGGCCCACAATTACATAAAAAAACTGAATTCCATTCGATGGACATAAATATGACGATGCAACGTTGCCAATTGTTAAGAAAATTTCAAAAAGTTCTGTCCTGTTTTCCTCGGAAATGGTTGCATATTGGATACATGTTTTAAGAAAACTTTTTGTTCAGAATGATGTAAAGAATCGTTCGTTAAATTTATTAAATATATATATATATATATATATATATATATATATATATATATATATATATATATATATATATTATATCATCCATTCTATTCGTCCGGTTTTAAAACTCTTGCAGAGAAAGCAATTTTTTTAAAATAATATCTGTATATGTATTTATAAAAATGTTTCTTATAGTTTTTTTGTTCTCTTCTCCTTTCGGTTTCTTTTTTAGGCAACGTGTGTATGCATATTTATACCAACAAAATGTTCAAATCTACTAAAACGTAAATAGCTTGTTTTCGTCTCGTGCCTCGATTGTTTTGTGTTCCGTCACTTGTTTTCCCTTTCGTAAGCCTTCGTCTCATTGCCATGAAAAGGCTCTACAGTCGGCACTCCAACCCAAGATCGTGCAAACAGATATTAAGATTCATTGCGGGGTTGTCGTTGAGCATTTATATAGTAAGTATAAGCCGGTTAGTTTATCGGATGGCTTCATTTTCCCTAGTTGTTCAGAGATGACGCTTTTGATGTAGATTTGATTGTATATATATATATATATATATATATATATATATATATATATATATATATATATATATATATATATAGACAAAACTAATATTACTAAGATCTATATGAAACAAAATTAAATAACACTTCAAATAAGGCAAAATAGTAAATAATTTGCTTAATATTTTGTGGCATTACCGTTGTTACTAATAACTGCTTGACTTTATAGAGAATATTTTCATCTATAAAGAATTGCTTGACTAACTTTGAAGAATGCTTGGGGTCATTATTGAGAAACAACTCCAGACCATGACAGATTCATCTCCATTCTTAACAATAGGAACTGTGTATTTATGATGCATTCTTCTTCCAACAGGTCGTCGTAACATAACGAACTTCATTAGATACAAACATATTGAATTTTGATTCATCGCCCCAACATACCCGTTTCCAGTCATCTAAAGTCCAAAATGGAGGTGTCGACGAGCAAAACCTGAACGGTTCCTTCTGTTCTTTGAAAGAAAAGGTTTTTTGATAGGTCGACGTGCAAACAACTCTTGTTCATTAACCCTTCTTTTAATGATCTTTGTGGACACGCGTGCTAATCCTTGGTTTATTAAATCAGCTCTTATTTCGGGTGGAGTCTTGAATGGCGCCTCGGATGAATTATATTTAATTGACTTTACTGTTCCTTCACTAAGTTTTTTTGAGACGACCGGATCTTGGCGATACTTCTATTGTTCGCCTTTGTTTAAATCTATTAAGTATTACCCATACAGCGTTCCTTTTTAAATTTAAATTTTTAGCTATAGTAGCTTAATTTTGACCACTTTGGTATAGTTCAACTATTTTACTTTTTATCTTGCATGAAATATGAGGACCGCGCGGCATTTTAAAAAATGTTTTAGGGTGAATGTCTACTGATACGTACGTTATCAGTATCAGTAAAGAGTTTATGATATTTATAAAGTCTATATATTTTTGTCGCTTAAAAAAATATGTTTGCTTAGTTTGCTTTTTGGTCGTAGGGTAAACAAAACAAAATCTATCGAATATTTTTATTTCAGTATGGATTAAACTGGTTGTCTATATACTTTATATATATATATATATATATATATATATATATATATATATATATATATATATATTTATATATATATATATATATATATATATATATATATATATATATATATATATATATATATTATATATATTTATATATATATATATATATATATATATATATATATATATATATATATATATATATATATATATATATATATATATATATATATATATATATAGTTGACTAAAAAAGAATTTTTACACCCTTATTTTTAGGGTGGTCATTATTCATTCATATAAATCTAGGTCGAAAAATCTAGGGTAGTCATTATAAATCATGGCGAAAACTTAAAAGAAAAATAAAATAATAATTAGTAAGAATAAAGATATCTCAAAGATATATAAAGAAATCCTCGAAAAAATATTTGCACACCTCCAGTACTAATTTTTACAAAAAATCAATTTCCATTGACACTTAATTTATTTAATATTTTGTATTCATCCCATTAGCATGAATGACAGCTTCCAAACATCTAGGCATTGATTCCACTATTTTTTTGTAATTTATGTGGGCAAATGGTTCCATGCGTCCACAATTGCTTCATTTAGCTGATTTTTCTGTCTAGAATATGTCACAAATTTTCTATGGGATTAAGGTCCGGTGACTGGGGTGGTGAAAGCAACCTTCTAGGTATATTATAGAGAAGCCATTCCTTGGTTATGTTAACTGTATGTTTAGGGTTGCTATCCTGTTCACAATAGGAAGGCGTTTCCAGTCCTAATTTTTCAGCACTGCCTTGCAGGTTACTTCGCAACACTTCCACATAGGGCCGGGTTGTCACGTTACATTTTATAACGTAAAGATTTCCTACTCCATTGTAAGACATGCACCCCCAAAAACATAACATTGCCAACACCGTGCTTAACTGTATTTAGTACGTTCTCTCTATTAAACCTGATATTCTTCCCTTCGCCTTAATATTAAAATGTTGGCTGGCTTAAAAACTTGACTTGATCGGGGTGTTTTCAATTGTTCCCGTCATTTCTTTTTTCTTACAATATGCTACACTGCAGAAAGTAATAAATTAAGTTGTTTTCCAATTTCTCTACAATTCTTTCCGGCACGGATGATACAACTCTTAATCTATAACTCTTAACCTATAACTCTTAATCTATAACTATTTCCGGCAGTGCCACTATTTTCCATCTCACTCCTACAGGAATGTGTTCCCTTAACTAATAATCCTAACAGTGCATGTGTTAATATTAAAGCGGTCTCTATGCCAGGTGTGTTAAAATCATTCCATTTTACAAAGAAATAATAGAAAGTTTCTCAGATGATGGATTTTATAATGTAGGTTAGAACTCTATTAACTCTTAATTATAATAACATTTTATACAATATCAAAAAACGAGATGACTTATGGGTACACTTATTAGAAACGTCGGACCAAGTGTGTAGAGCTTTAGTTCCATTTCGGAAAGTTTATAATCTAGTCTTAAAAGTTATTTCCGCTTTTGGTCACTTTTGTTCGACAGTTGTTTGTTTTAAACACGACTGCATCGTCGAGTTGCCCACTAGGGCGACACATCTAGAACAGATCGAAACGAGGGCCAGCTGAGGAGACCACGCCCGCCCTCAGGCGCGCGACATCGATCGTAGAGGTTGTGGCAGGAAGGGGCAACGGGGAGATTCGGCCACATCGTGACAGTTTCGAAAACAGGAATGCGTTGAGTTCAGTACGTGCGAGCGCAACGTCAGAATTTCAGAGAAGTTTTGTTGTTTCATTCGTAATTCAGTAACATTATGATTAATTTAGGCATTTTTGGTTAACATTATTGTAACTTTCGTACGTCTTATTAATATCTAACAATGTCATCCAAAATATTCCTAGAACCTACAATATAAAGAATATGCTAGTTTGTTAAGAATAATGAATAATGTATCAAGGATGTTTATGTGACTAAATTTATTTCTATGATATTCCGGGAATTGTTCAATAAGACGCAACATATTTGTTTAATCATCCAAATGTATTGTATTGCTTTCAAGTTAAATACATTTGGTGTAATGCACTTGTGACTACACTAAATATAAAGGGTGATGTTTTAGTGTTTCTTAACTTCCGATAGGGGTAGCTGTCAAACGAACTGTGAGTTTGCGCGCCTTTAGTATCAAAATTATTCAGTAAAGTCTGGCAAATCCTCATGGAAGGTTTAACATCAGATCAACGCTTGCAAGCTGCCGAAATGTATTACCAAAATTTGCGTTCTATGCGTTAAACTTATAGGGTCTTTTATGGTGCACCTAATCGCTTAACCGAGTGATATATTCGCCGGATTACTGACAAGTTCCGAACGCATTTCAGTCTGCTCTATTAAAACAAAAACAAGGCAAAAAACAGTGCGTCCCGAAGAAAATACCATCGCCATCAAATAAACTTGACGATGTTCCTTTAACAGGATCAGTCGGAAATGGTAAAGATATGTTGAATCGCGATAGTGCTTCATCAGCATTACACACCACACAAAAATGAGAATTATAGTGTCAGTTCAGTTTTTCCATTTCGGGTGTTTTTAGTGAGGTCATATTATAAAAGGAGCCCCCTGTATAATAAGAGGATTTAGTCAATAAATGTGTTGGCAAATGTTAGTCATTAAAAAGATACTGGGTGTTGAAAGTGAAACTAAATTTTCGAAAAATTGAGATAATTTAAAAACGGTTGAAGATATCCGCTTCAGAATCGGGGTAGTTGGGTTTTCAAAGGTGACCAATACGAATTTGGTGCTAATTTGAGCCTAGTTCATAGAGGGCGCTTGCTACCTACTTTGTGATAAATTAACTCACTCATATTTTTATACCCTATAAAGCTGGGAATATTTTGACTTCGAAATAGAGAAGAGTCATAATTCCCACATATGTCACGCGGTTTGCGAGATATTCGTGTTCGAATATTCCATTGCACATCTTGTCGATGGCTGAAAAATCTGCAATTTACAAAGTCTGCCTTGAATGTTGTGTACAAATTGCTACGTATCGATAACAACTGTCATTATTTTCTATCTCTCCTATTAAACGTAGGTGAAGACAAGTTTCTCCAATCTTGAGTTGGTATTAAATAATTCTGCTCTGATATGCTCTGCGTTTATGCACAAGTAAATTACAATAGTCGCTGCAGTTAGAAGGTATAAAGAGTTCTACCCAACCAGAATCAACCCAGATCGACAAATTTTTCAAATAATTTTCAAACGGATTAGGCGAAATAGGTTCGTTTTATTGTAAGAATCCTGGTGGATAACTGAAACGTATAACGGTAGAACAAGAAGAAGACATTTTGGTTAGTATCGCGGAAAATCCTGAAGTAAGCACTAGGCGTTTGGAGGCATCGACAGGAATTAGCAAATCTACTGTTTCAAGAGTTCTCCATAAAGATTTTTTTCCCCACCATATTTCGCAGGTTCAAAATTTTTGCTACAAGATTTACGGGCTAGATCAGAATTTTGTCCAAATCTAGTACGTAAAAAAAAAAACGAAACCTCATGTTCTTGAAAAATATATTGTTTACTGAACTTTTACCAGACGCGGAATTTTTAACTGGCGAAATAATCATTATTACGCCCTTGAAAATCCACACCTATCAAGAGTTAATAACTAACATTTGCCAAAACATTTATTGTCTAAATCCTCTTATTTTGATCCCTACTATCACCAGTTGCTCTATGGCGTATAAGTTATGGGACACCCTGTAGATACAAATTTAATTAAACAACTCTCAGATTGAAATCAACACTGCAAAATAAGATCTAATTATCGGTATAAATTATGACACTATCAAATTGAAAGCAGTCATTAAGAGATATCATAACTACAGAGTAAATTCCTATATTCTCGTCGACCCCACTCACAAACATAATGCCGTCGTAGCAAACACGTCAATAAAATCGTCAAATCCTGATTTCTCGACTCGAGATTCGCCTTGCCAACTGAGAAATGCCGAATCGCTTTGTTCGTGATGTTTTTGTCCGAATGGGCTATTTGCTATGCGATAGGGACTCTCCGCAATTCCCGCTTGTATTGTTTTACCCTTTGACGGGCCGTAGAGGCCCCTCCCAATCAGCCCGCGGAGAAGGAATTGTTTGCCTAGCAAGAGGGATGAATGGGAGAATTATTGGTTCGAAGAAAATTGCCCATTTGTAAAGTGTGAATTTATTAATTAAAAAAAAATGACCCTGTGGAATAGGAACCTTATTCCTATTCATGGTTTTCTTACATTTTGATATGTAAATGCTTTCATTCATGAGGCCCCTCCCAATCAGCCCGCGGAGAAGGAATTGTTTGCCTAGCAAGAGGGATGAATGGGAGAATTATTGGTTCGAAGAAAATTGCCCATTTGTAAAGTGTGAATTTATTAATTAAAAAAAATGACCCTGTGGAATAGGAACCTTATTCCTATTCATGGTTTTCTTACATTTTGATATGTAAATGCTTTCATTCATGAGGCCCCTCCCAATCAGCCCGCGGAGAAGGAATTGTTTGCCTAGCAAGAGGGATGAATGGGAGAATTATTGGTTCGAAGAAAATTGCCCATTTGTAAAGTGTGAATTTATTAATTAAAAAAAATGACCCTGTGGAATAGGAACCTTATTCCTATTCATGGTTTTCTTACATTTTGATATGTAAATGCTTTCATTCATGAGGCCCCTCCCAATCAGCCCGCGGAGAAGGAATTGTTTGCCTAGCAAGAGGGATGAATGGGAGAATTATTGGTTCGAAGAAAATTGCCCATTTGTAAAGTGTGAATTTATTAATTAAAAAAAATGACCCTGTGGAATAGGAACCTTATTCCTATTCATGGTTTTCTTACATTTTGATATGTAAATGCTTTCATTCATGAGGCCCCTCCCAATCAGCCCGCGGAGAAGGAATTGTTTGCCTAGCAAGAGGGATGAATGGGAGAATTATTGGTTCGAAGAAAATTGCCCATTTGTAAAGTGTGAATTTATTAATTAAAAAAAATGACCCTGTGGAATAGGAACCTTATTCCTATTCATGGTTTTCTTACATTTTGATATGTAAATGCTTTCATTCATGAGGCCCCTCCCAATCAGCCCGCGGAGAAGGAATTGTTTGCCTAGCAAGAGGGATGAATGGGAGAATTATTGGTTCGAAGAAAATTGCCCATTTGTAAAGTGTGAATTTATTAATTAAAAAAAATGACCCTGTGGAATAGGAACCTTATTCCTATTCATGGTTTTCTTACATTTTGATATGTAAATGCTTTCATTCATGAGGCCCCTCCCAATCAGCCCGCGGAGAAGGAATTGTTTGCCTAGCAAGAGGGATGAATGGGAGAATTATTGGTTCGAAGAAAATTGCCCATTTGTAAAGTGTGAATTTATTAATTAAAAAAAATGACCCTGTGGAATAGGAACCTTATTCCTATTCATGGTTTTCTTACATTTTGATATGTAAATGCTTTCATTCATGAGGCCCCTCCCAATCAGCCCGCGGAGAAGGAATTGTTTGCCTAGCAAGAGGGATGAATGGGAGAATTATTGGTTCGAAGAAAATTGCCCATTTGTAAAGTGTGAATTTATTAATTAAAAAAAATGACCCTGTGGAATAGGAACCTTATTCCTATTCATGGTTTTCTTACATTTTGATATGTAAATGCTTTCATTCATGAGGCCCCTCCCAATCAGCCCGCGGAGAAGGAATTGTTTGCCTAGCAAGAGGGATGAATGGGAGAATTATTGGTTCGAAGAAAATTGCCCATTTGTAAAGTGTGAATTTATTAATTAAAAAAAATGACCCTGTGGAATAGGAACCTTATTCCTATTCATGGTTTTCTTACATTTTGATATGTAAATGCTTTCATATGCAACCAAAGCTCAATTTTTATTCATACTTTTAAGAATTCGTAAGTCAGTGCTATTTATAAAGGTTTGTCCAATAATAGTGTCAGAACTTTAAACGATGAACAATGATAACTACCAGTGATAATCCGGTTATTTTTATTTTATCTTGAAGAACATATGTTCAAATGTTCCCCTCTGCTTCGTCTGGTGGAATGCATTCTATAGACCCAATTTTCGATTACTCCTTCACAGATATCGCGTGGTATATTTTCATTGGTGGACTGAATGTATGGTTTAAGGTAAGCATTGTTTATATCCACATTCATCAGTTCAGGTAGAAGATATTCTGTTAGCATATTCCAATAGCATTCACCATTGACAGTATTCAAAACAATAGGGTTCTATCACTCCATCAGCCCAAAAACCGCACCAACAATTACTTTCTAAGGAAGAAGATGTAACTCCTGAATCACTTGAGGATTTTCATCGGGCGAAATCCTGCAGTTATGTTTGTTCAAAAAAACCATTAATCCAAAACTGAGCTTTGTAGGAAAACAATTTTCCCCGAAGTGGGTGTCGGTTTCCAACATCCTATTTCTATGCACTGTTGAATCGTGTACATTTTCATTGTGAATTGACATGATGTACTTAACACAGTAGTCTACGAGTACTATTTACATTTCAAACAGTTTTGCCGCTATTATTTTTTAAAGTTCAGACACTCTTACTGGAAACATCTTTATTATGATCATACTCGAGTGCATGTTGGGCAACACAAACAAGGTTTCTCATTTCTTCCATATCTAATGTGGGCAAAATGTTTTTATATCTAATTAGTATGGATCTTCTAGTGCCCCAACATAGCTTCGGTCACAATCTTGACAGCTAATTTCATCAATTACTGATTTTTCATGTTTGTCTATTTTAGCCTTTGGATTTCCCAAGAATTTTAACTTGTTCACAAGATTCGTAGACTCTCTGTCAGTGGCGGTTGGCCCATAAGGGCACGTGGGCATGTGCAAGTTGGTTTTTATGATCAGATATGTTAAAAATGGCGAAATTTACGAGATATTCTGTGGTTTTTTAATACCAAAAAATCACACAGCAGATAGAATTGCAGACGAAATTCTGACGGTGCTAAGTGAGTTAGGAACAGACAAAGAACCTAAGAAACTCGTAGCCCAAAGTTATGATGGTGCTTCCATGATGAGAGGTACAGTCGGAGGAGTACAAGGCAAAATTAAAAATATTTATAAGAATACACAGTATATTCATTGCTATGCTCACCAATTAAATCTAATAATTGAAAGGTGTACAATAGAAAAAAGGTGTAAACGTGTTTTTTGCAAATCTGTCTGCATTTTCAGCTTTCTTTTCTCGATCATCCAAAAGGATAACTGTTCTGGGCAGCGTCGTGAAAAAACGTCTAAATGTCTAAATGAATGGAACTTTACGTGTGTAGACTATTTACATTTACAAGGAAGAATTGCAAAATGCCTTGAAGAAATTATGGACGCCGCGTCGGATAAAAATTCTATTAATCAAGCTCGGGGTTAATAAATTATTTGGTGGATGATAATTTTAAGTTTTGGTTGTTTTTCTTCAATAAAATAATGCCTCACCGCGACATTCTCTTTGATCAATAACAAAGCAGGCATCTAGAGGCATTTAAACTTAAGAAGAACTGTAACTGTAAACTGTAAGTGTTGGTAACTTTTTCAACAGTCATTCAAAATATTAGAGACAATCTATAAATATAAATTATATCAAGAATTACTGGTAACACTTAACTGGTGAAGAATCTACAACGATCATAGAGAATAGCAGAAAGAAACGGAAATTTACTGACAAGGACGACACCAATCCGAATGTCAGGATATGCAAGGAAATCTGTGATACCTTAACCATACAGGTTCATGAACGTTTTAGTTTCGATGTATACCTAACAGTTGCAGATTTATTTGAAACTGAAAAATTTGGTGAATATCGAGCTGCCTTTCCAAATGAAGACATTAAAACTGTGTGTAACCTGTTTGCAAACGTAAATTATTTAAAATTAAAAAATGAACTCTCGGTAATGTACGCAGAGGGGCTATGCCACTGTTACAAATGTTTATCCAAAACAATTTAATATGACCATTTAGTGAATCTGTGGAATTGCTAACTGTTTTATGTAGCCTTCCTATGACGACTGTGGAAAGTGAAAGATGTTTCTCTACCCTCAAACGAATCAATACATTTCTTAGAAACAGTATGGGCCAGGAACGGCTGTGCGCGTTGGCAATGCCATCTATTAAAAAAAAACTTCTGAAGTCAATTTCAAATTTTAATGATCGAGTCATCGACCACTTTGCTGCTCAGAAATTTAGAAGGATGGACTTCAACTACAAACAGATTTAATGGCCATGGTCCTATGGTGAGTTTAGCAAAATTTTATTATCTAGGTATTTGCAAATTTGATGTCTGACAGTTACCCTCGTATTTCTACACAGCAAAGTGTGTGTATGATACTAAGAAATGTAAAATTTTTGGTTGCGACGCATTTCCCTGCCCCCATTCCAAAATTTGGTTATACGTGCCCACCCTGTTTTTCTCCCACGAACTGCTCTCTGTCCACTTTTTCCACAATGTTGTATAGCTTTTTTGTTAATTGGATATCAAACGATATTACCATGAATTTGTTTTTGCTCTGTTCCCTTTAAATATACTTTATATCTGTTTCTATTATAACCATTCATTTCTGCTCCCCCCTTTATTTTTTTCTTTGTTAGGCCTAATTTTTCTCTATCTTTGTTTAGAGGAAAATTAATTAATCATTCTAACTTGTAGTTTGAACTAGCTGTCTTATTGTGTAAGTTATGTTTTGAACCGTTAGGAATCTATCACGCAGTTGTGAAGTTTTTTTGTGATAAAATCAAATTCTAACCTATTTTTATTATTCCTAGTTACTGAAACATCCAAAAAAGCAGCCTGTTAATTTGCCATTTAAATTATATTAATGGTAAAATCGTCTCTTGCACTTCCTTAGTAAGGAACGACAGGCACACTTTCATCCCGATTATAGAATGTCTACAGTTACAAATTGTCTCGAAAACATTGTTGCAGATAATGAGATGTGATGTTATTAATATGATTGTTAAGGCCGAAGTTTCGTGAGGGAATTTCTAGATGAGCCTACTCCAAAATAAAAAAACTCTCTTCCAACAAATCTTGCTTGAAGTGTACTTTTATAACTCCAAGGGTTAGGAAAGGGATATAAGAAATTCGTCCGAAATGGCGAAAATATCACCGAAAAATATTTTTTTGGGTCAACTATTGTGGTTTAGTCTGATGATAAGCGGATATAAGTTCGAATCTCGGTTTTAGGTATGGAGGTTTGCACAAATATAATTTATGATTCCTAATATAAAAAAAAATAATCATGGCGAAATAACTCAGATATCGTGGTCATAAAGAAATATTTTAGTATTTTGGAACCGAATTTTACTGCGCACTGATGCATGACAATTCACTCTGGTGTTTCAATTATTAATTCTTAAACGTGTGCTATCCACCTTACTCACCATATCTGGTTCAGTTCTTTCCTTTTCTTCCCCCCCCCCCCCCCCCCCTCTCCAGGCTCCCTTTCTTCCTAAAAGAGTAAAAACCTGCGAAAATTACTCTACAAGGATCTACTGCAATCGATGATATCAAAAAAAGATCTGAGAAAGTCATATTACTGTGTGGACGTGGTATTGCTGTAAACGAGCTAATTTTGAATAAACATCCTCATTTATTAAACCCAAAAAAAAAAAACAGTACATACCAAATCACTTTTGACACATATTAAATTAATTATTAATTATTATTAAAACTAAACTTGTGTTTAATGGAATTTTTTGTGAGCTTAACTTTTCACATCAAAGGCTCCAATAGAATAATTGATCCGTATTTATGAAAATACTTCTTGGGGTTTTTCTTCTTTTCTTTTTTTTTCTAAAATTTCCTATTTATTTATAATTTATAATAAATCGTTGATTGAACTTACATTAATATCAAGTAAAAAAATTATTTTGTTTGATTTATTAAAGTGCTATTTAGATCTTCTAATTTGAGGCACATAAAATATGAAAATTTACTTATTATTGATTTAAATATAGAGTATTACTTTAAACATTTGCTTGCGTGGAATGAATTTTATAAAAAAAAAAACAAACCGAGACAACTGGATCGAAAAAAAAGATCATTTTTCTTCATGCTCCAATAAATTTGTAACCGAATATCTTCAAGAAATAAATGGAAACAATCTGAGATGTGATTAATAATATATCTCGTCGCATCTGACTGCACACAAAAATGTCTTTTATTGTTTCCAGTGTTTCAGCTCTTTACAAATTGTTTCTCTTTTGACAATATTGTACGAAAAGCAATTTCCTTCTCATCTGTTTTTACAATTTCCATTTTATGCTCTTTCTGCTTTTAAATCTTATCGTTTAAACTTTCAAAGCACAATATTACTATACATTTTGATAACAGACAATTCTGTTTGAGATTATCAATTCGTTTTTGTTTCATACAACTGTTTCTTAAAAATCGAGGGATAAACTAAATATTACCATTATACACAGATCGTCAAAAAAGTAGCCTACATACATTGATGGCCAATAAAATAAGGGTGGTAGAAAATTCTTTTACTTTTAAAAATCAAGTTTTCTTTTATAATTTATTTATCATAATCTACAGATATGTCCAAAAGTATGGAATATTTACAAATTGGATATCTACGCCTGTGATACTCTAAAAATTGTGCTGGATATTTATTTTGGACCATTTTTAAATGAAAATTCCGTTGTTACTGGTATTTACACATTATTTGAGTTCTTTTTCAATTTTCAACCAATTCTTTTAAACATGTATACAAACATGATATATCATTTTAACAGATCAAAAGTAATTGCTTTGATACAACGGGGTTTTAATCGTGTGATATAGCGGAAGTTGTAGGTGTTGCCCAAAGTGATGTATCGAAAATTCATAAAAAAATCCAAGAGGCAAATGACGTAAAGGATGCCCTAGAAGGGGTCGAAAACGATGTACAAGAGCTGCACAAGATCGACAGCTATCAATGATAGCTTAAAAAAATCGTCTGATATTTACTAGTGGTATATCAAGGAAGCTTATTAGGCTCAAAAAGGGTAAATGTTTCACGACAAACGATAACACGCAGACTGAAAGCGGTAAATTTGCATACATACATACATACATATACGATATATATATATATATATATATATATATATATATATATATATATATATATATATATATATATATATATATATATATATATATAAATATATATATATATATAAATATATATATATATATATATATATATATATATATATATATATATATATATATATATATATATATATATATATATATATATATATATATATATATCCTCTTCTTTATAAAAGTATTTCATGACTGCACTTTTGCAGCCTTCTATTTTTATATAGGTTGAATGCAGTTATACGGTCAGTCCCATAGCGTGCAATTATTTACATAGAACCCGGATGGAGGGTTGGACGTTTGCGAGCGACCCTTATTGATGGGGGTGGCGGCTGGGCTCGTAGATGTATAAAATAGGAACGTGGCGTAATATGGGTTACATGTGTTAAGAGCTGTTATGGATGCATCCATTGATTTTCTGCATGGCTTGACATTGTAGTGTTTTAAATATAGACGAGTTTGGATTTTACTATACGTGAAGTTCATTCATGATATGTTATAGAAGTTATATACATGGCGGTTATATGTATGGCGGAAGTTCTTAAATAATTTTTTTAAGTAAAAAGGAATTAGAAAACGCAGTTAGTTCCAAATTTATGACCGCTCATAATGTAATTTTATGGAAAAGGGAACATCCTAAAATAACTAGTTTTAATATAAAAAAAATCGGTCTTGCAGAAGTGAATAATTAAAGTCGGAAAGTCGGAAAAATGATAAAACTAATGGATCCATGAGTGCTATAAAAAGAGAGTTATACAGTATAGTTATCTCTAGGAAACAATAGCACGCTTTACAAGAGTCGTTCGAAAAGTTCTTTGCCTGACAAAAAAACAGGATATTTGAGATTTTTTTAAAAATTTTCAATGCAATATATTTAGATTACGACGTTCCTATTTTTTAACGCCCTCAAATGCGATTTGTCAAACCCGCGATGTCTCAGCTTTGACCTCACAATTTGAGGTGAATTTTGGTCCAACGAGTAATTTTTTCAGGTTTGGTAAGATTAAGTAATGGCTGGGAGCCAAATCCGGCATGTCGAAATAGTTCGATTCGTAGGTCATGGAATTTTACTACCATAAAGCGAGAACTGTACGAGGGTTATTATTTATGTATCTGAATTATTAAATAAAAGCAACTCTATCATTGAAAATGGTTTTATTATTTTTCAAAATATTTTCCGCGATAATCGATACACGTTTGCATACGGTTGAACCAATTTGTATAGCACGTTTTCCATCCCGATTGAGATATCTCGAAAATATGCATTTTGAATGCATCAACCGCTTCTTTGGGTGTCGAAAATCGTTGACCACGATATTATTCTTCACGGACGGGAACAAAAAAATCATTGGATGCCAAATCAGGACTGTACGGCGGATGACCTATCAATTCGATATTTTGATCGGTCAAATATTGAGTTAAGTGCGATGTGGGACAGCTCCCGTTGTCATGGTGAAGAATGACTTTGCGTCGCTGATTGTTTTTTCTTAATTCTTCTTAAGACTTCTTAATTTCTTAAGACTTCTGGCAAATAAATAGCTGTGTACCATTCAGAATTGACCGTTCTATGATTCTCTACTGGCACTGTAGCCATATGCTCATTTATTCCAAAAATAAAAACAGGCGACCATTTGCTTCGAAGTGTTTTTTGCGCGAACAACTTTTGTTGGGTTTGGCTCATTTTGAAAGACCCATACAGTCTAGTGCTGTTTACTTTCGGGCTCGTACGCATGGATGTAAGATTCATCACCTATGTAGATATACACGTTTTGACGCGCCACGATTGTATTTTTGAGCATTTCTTTGCACCAATCGACACGAGCTTTTTTTGTTTGAGCGATTGTCAACTTATGCGAAATCCAACGCTCACAAATCTTTTTCACGGTTAAATGTTCATGTAAAATCTTATGTACGCTTGTCATACCAATGCCCAAGGACGTCTCAATCTCACGGTATGTCACGTAACGATCCTGCTTTACCAGTTTGCGCACAGCATCCATGTTTTTTTGGTACAACAACCGATTTTGGACGACCTTTCTCAAATTCGTCCGTGAGCGAACGATGGCCATGATTGAATTTATGAAACCGGTGATCATTCACTGATACTGTAGTTTTAGATGGTGCTTTATCGTCAAAAGTCAAAGTGTGTTGATCGATGCCTTGTTGTTGAGGTATTCCATGTTGAAAGTCGTAGTAAATCATTGCACGAAAATTCTCACGAATTAATACAATTTTTTGACAGATAAAATTTTCAAGTTACTAAACAACACAAATAGCGCCCGAATGGCAAAACGTTTTGAGTACCTATGCAGTCAACAATGTCAAAGTTTACGATGTATATGTCAGATGGTGCCTAGCAACCCTCGTATTTAGACGCATTGTCGAGGCGAAAAAACATTCTACAGACAAACCACTGCATCTGAAACTTCGCAGCACACCATCTAACTAATCATACTCGACAAATATCATAGTCATTTGATCATACTTGCGTCATCTCTGTCATAAGGTCAAGAACTTTTCGAACAATCCTCGTAAAACAGTGTGTTTTCCAAATACAACTTTATGCGATGTGTATTTTTTAATCTTAGGGGGAGTAAATGTTGAAAATTGGTGGGGAAAAGGAGCCAAATATCATAGAGGCTGATGTGATGAGAATGCCGAACAAAAGATGAGCAAACTAAATAATATAGATTACCATGTACATGTATATCATTTCACTACTCTATTAATAGAAATTTTATTTGATATATGGCAACACTGTCGAGTTAAACGTTAATGGTTGAATTCATTTCTGATAACAAAATCTTCAATGATTCATTCTGAACGCTATCGTTTATTTTGATTCTGTCTGTATGATCAGTTTAGTTAACTATGCAAATATTCACGAGAATTTTATCAGTTTGTAGCAGATTTTTTTAAAATTTGGTTCACGTATATAACTACAGAGACTTCTACGTGATTCAAGAACGTAAGTTTTTAAGTTACCACTTGTTTTTGTTACCACTGTTTTAGTTTGTTTTCCATTGTTAGAAAAGCAATGTTTGTCTGCTATTTTGGAATATTTATATATATATATATATATATATATATATATATATATATATATATATATATATATATATATATATATATATATATAAAGGAGTAATGGTAACAAACTTTATAACGAAATATTGAGATGTTTCTCTCAATTTGTCGAGAGTAGAACATAGAACAAGAAATAAATTAAGAGTATTAATTAATAGGATATATATTGACAAACATTTGAAAATCCTAGGTTATATTGCTTCTCTTTCGAGTTTAGTCTTTCACACCGAAGGTTCCATTAAAATAAATTGTTATGTTTCTTTTATATTTAATTATAATAATGCAATAACAATGAGTTATAAAAGTGTTAACTAACGACATCTGTAGTTGTAAAGGATATTATTTTTTGAAGTAGTCAATACGACTTAACATGCATTTTAAAACTTAACATACATTAAAAAAACAAAATCCCAATAAAAAGAAGCATCAGTTATTATCCTTGAGGATACTGATATTAGTTTTCCAACTTCCTGTCTAAAACGAAAGAGATAAATAACATCCTTGGCAGTTTTTCTATATTTTTCTTCCAGTTCTCATCCTCATGTATTTTTTAATATCTGAGATTTTCCGTTGTCGTTTTGCCTCAATTCTTGCATATTTTTTGATATCGACTCCATTAACCTAGTTTTCTGATGAAACTGGAAAGTTAAATAGCAAATTTATGCTATAAAATAAAGTTGTAAAAGCTACGAAGGACATATTTAACATACAGGTTTATTCGAAAATGATATAAGTGAATATGAGAGTCGTGCGAAAAGTTCTCGACCTGACAAAGAAAACGATAATATTTTTGAGGATTTTTCCTTGAAATTTGTTTCCTTGAACTTTTTAATATCCTTAGTATCCTTATTGAAAAACCCTTAGTATAGGGTTTTTCAATTTGGACGGATCGATGTTGGCAACCTGTGGCGGCCATATTGTTTTGGCGGCGTCTGTCTAACCTGTTGTTTATTATTCAGTCACTGATGCCAAATCACCATGGCAAGTTACACGGCTGAACAGCACGTCCAAATGATAAAACTATTATCTAAATGAGTGTTCGTTAGTGCAAACGTTGCGCGCGTTGCGCCCAGTTTACGGTAGACGCGGTGGCCCTTCAAAGTCTCTTCAACGTTTGATGATCAAATTCGGGACGACCGGTTCGGTAAACAATCAGCCAACACCCGTATGTCAAAGGAACGCGTGATCGGCCGAGAACATCGCCGCTGTTCGTGAAAGTGTGCAGAAGAACCCGAAGCAGTCAATTCCTCGCCGTGCACAAGAACTCGGCCTTTCCAGACTTTGCGCCGGTCTTTGCGAAATTTGCGTCGACACTTGGGATTGTACCCGTACAAGATCCAACTAACCCAGGAGCTCAACGTTAATGATCATAGACAACGCCGTTTGTTCGCTGACTGGTCTTCGGAGCGTCTGGAAGAGGACTCCAATTTTGGCTGAAAAATTATCTTTAGCGACGACGTGCATTTTTGGATAAATGGCTATATTAACAAGCTTAATTGCCGTATATGGGACGACCCTAACCCACACGAGGTTCACCAGGTATCAATGCATCCACAAAAAGTTACTGTTTGATACGGATTTTGAACCGGCGGAGTCAATGGTCCGTACTTTTTCGAAAACGATGTTGGTGAAGCCATTATCGTCAAGGGCGAGCGCTACAGAATGATAATAACCAATTTCTTTTGGACCGAATTGAACGATATGGACATCAGATGCCACGATGGACATTCTGCATGAACGATTTGAAGGTACGGTTATCTCTCACAGAGGTGACATGAATAGGCCATCAAGATCGTGCGATTTGACCCCGCTAGACTTTTTCTTGTGGGGTTTTCTGAAGTCGCAGGTCTATACCAATAAGCCGCAATCGAACGATGCCCTTAAAGTCAACATAACCCAGGCCATCACTCAAAATCAGCCGGATCTCTGCGGCAGAGTCATTGAAGATTGAACCACTCGGATCCGTGCCACCGGATGAAGTCGCGGCGGACATTTGAACGATGTTATATTCCACATGTAATGGCACACATGGGCCTTTTAAATAAAAAAAGGCAGTCATGGGGACATGGCAGTCCTTCAATTAGTCCACTAATTGAAGCTTAATATTTTCCGGTGATGGTCCTGGCTTTTGCCAGGTAGTCTATGCACACCACACTACGAGAATGACAGAAAATCGTAACCATGATTTTACCTGCAGATGGAACTATTGTCGCTTTCTTTAACGCACTCTCATCTGCTCCCATCCACTGCTTGGACTGCTGCTTCATCTCTGACGTATAATGTTTCATGTATTGTTATAAAACACCGAAGAAACCTAGCAGAATCGCATTTCTAAACATTTGAGAGCTGTTTATTTGAATGCGTCTTTGGTCAACTGTTTGGGTAACAAACGCGGCATTCATCGAACGTAAAGCTTTTTCATACCCAAAACATAGTGTAAAAGAAAGTGGACATATTCTGAAGATATGTTTACAAGGTCAACCAACAAGCTCGCGTACTTTCGGCCGGCGATCATTTAATATGACATTCTGAATTTTTATGATTTTGTCGGTTGTTGCCGGTTTTTGTCGGTTTGCCGGTTTTTGGGCTACGTGTGCTCAAGTGTTTAACATCTTCATACATGTTGGACCAGGTTCCATTCACCAGCCCACCTTTTACCATCGAAAACGAATGGAACGGATCATTTAAAGTGGAATTAAATTATTGTATATTTGTCGAGGTTAAACCCAGCACAATGTTACTTGTTTGCCTTACTAGATCGAAACCAAGCACTAAATGCATACAATCAATCAAAAAAGTCTCCATACACTAGACTTCTTTAAGATTTTTTTATTTTCCTTTTTTATTTAAGTTCAATTAGAAATATCTTTTAAAGTATCCATCGGCAATCTCCTAAATTCGTAAAAAATATATTTTAAATAAAACTAAATTCGTTTCAAACACTTTACTTGAACAGTGAGAAATAAAACGATATTAGCATCAAAAAACTATATAAACAAATCTCCATGCACTTTAGTAAAATGTTATTCAGCATCATTAGTTATTAATAGTTTATCAAGTTGGCCTGTGTCAAATTTCGCTTAAAACAAATGAATCATACTTATTTAAAAGTGTCACCTTTAAATCTGTGTTTTCGTAGATGAAGCAAAATGGGTGATAAAAATTCCGAAAATGCAATTTCTGTTAGATAAATTATCGTAAATTTATGGAAAAAGAAAAAGTCTTTTAGAAATAGTGACAAAATATTTGAAAAATCACATGCCACAGTATAGTACGTAATAAATCAGTACAGATCCACCGGTCCCTATAAAGTGCGGCCACGGTCTGGTCATCCCAGAAAGTTAGCTGCACGGGAAGAGTCTAGTGTTCTGAAAAAGATTAGAATCAATTCTAAAATAAGCGCTCCAAAACTTCCAGAAGAAATCAAGGAAGAGTTCTTAAAAAATGTTAGTCCTCAAACAATTAGAAAACCTGCTTCCATCGAGTGGGTTACAACGGACGCGTTGCGAGAAGAAAACCATTAATTTCAGAAAAAATAGAAAAAAACGATTACAATATGCCAGAGACTATGCTAATAATATCAATGAGTTTTGGGAAAGCGTAATCATTAGTGACGAAATAAAAATTAACTTTTTTGTGTCGGATGACTGGGATAAAGTCAGGAGACAGTTTTGAAAATTGAAAATATTTGTCCTACAGTGAAACAGGGAGGAGATAATGTTTTATTATGGGGTGCATATCAGCCGCTGGAATAGGCAATTTAGTTTTCATTGACGGTATTATGAACCAACATGTGTTCAAAACCTTGACCTTGAGGGTCGTTATTTAGTCCAACAAGATAACGATCCCAAGCACACTGCTAAACTTGTACTTGAATGCTTCAACAACTTCATACACCACCACAATCACCGGACATTAACCCAATAGAACACCTGTGGGAAGAATTAAAGTGTGGCGTGAGAAAACACCAAGTTAGAAATAGGGAAGATCTCAAAAATAAAATAAGGTAAGAGTGGGAGAACATTACACCAGAAGTTACAAGGTAGCTTGTATTAAGTCTTCCAAAAAGGCTTAATGCCATCATTAAAGCAAATGGCAAGTGTACAAAATATTAGCGTTTAAGAAAGTTGCAAGTTAGCATAAGAAATGTTAGTGTATGGAGACTTTTTTGATATAATTTTTTGTTGCTGATATTTTATTTTTCATTGTTCAGTTAAAGTGTTGGCTACTTTAGTTTTATTTTTACTATTCCTTAGGAGATTGTCGATATTTACTTTGAAATATATTTCTAATTAAACTTAAATAAAAAAGAAGACTAAAAAAATATTTAAAAAAGACTCGTATATGGAGACTTTGCGATTCCATCACTATAATATGTTAATTTACGGTTATCAAAGTTTTACATCCGCCGGTTAATACGACGATGATTCGTCTTTTTTTCAGTATCGTGATTTATGAAGAATCGTTTTTATTTTTAAATAACTTATAAACTCCTACTAACGTGTTCACACACTTACGAATCATCTGTTTGTCTTTGTAGTAAACGACGAATCGTCAATAACGGATGTATGTGTGAACTTCAAGACTTGTGTAAATTGTTCTTATATTATTTTTACCATCTCGAACCTGTGCCCTGCAAAAATATCTGGACTGATATATTGCTATAAGTGTGCTTATGAAAATAAAAAAAATAAAATGTAATAAAATGGAAATTAAGAAACAATTATAGTACAGCCATAATTTAAGTATTAAATAATTATAAATCCATATTAATAGTAAATAAAAAGTTCAATTTATAAAATTATAGTCACAAAAATGTTCGGACATTAATTAGTATCAACAAAAAAATTTACTGTATAAAAAATTATAGCTTATAATTAGTATTTCGTATGATCACATTTGACCTTAATCATATTTCGTAAACGTTTTGACATGGATACCAACAATTTTTTAAAATAATTATTGTCGATTTTATTCCATTCCTGTAATAACTTATTCTTTAAAGTTTCGTTATTAGTAATTTCATGTTTCCTTATATTATTTTTCAAATAATGGCAAACGTTTTCAATCAGATTAAGGTCAGGTGACTGAGGCGGCATTTTGGTCACTTTTGGGCAGCTGTATAATAGTCATTTGCGAACTATACCAGCACTACCAAGTATGTAAATATGAAACCGGAATTTTTGTATAAAAAATACACGTTTATTGTATGAAAATTATAAAAAATATTTTATTCGAAGTATTGTTCATCGCTAGCTATACATTTTTCCCACCTGTCTGACAATTTGTGGATGCTACGCCAGCCATCCAGCCATTTTCGTATATTTTCGTAAGAAGTGAAGCGCAGCTCATCAAGTGCGTGTCTCAGCGATGCAAGTAAGTAGTCGGTAGGACGGAGCTAAGCCTGGTGAGTAAGCCGCATGCGAAAGCATTTCCCAGCTAAACATCTCAATCGTTTCCTTGACCAGTTTGGTTGTGTGTGATGGTCCATTATCATGAAGCAAAATCACTTTGTGTTGCTTTTTTTGATATTCTGGTAATTTCTCACGCAAAGCTTGATTCACATCGATCATTTGTTGTCGGTAGCATTCAGTATTAATGGTTTTGCCAGGTGTTAGCTCTCATAATAGATCACATCGATCCCATCAAACACAGCGCATTGTTTTCCGCCCATAGCGATTTGGCCTTGTTGTCGATGTCGATGGTTCGCCTGGAATTACCTATGATCTTTTACGCTTAGGATTCTCAAAATATAACCACTTTTCATCGCCAGTCACAATTTGATGGAGGAATGACTTTTTTTGTACCTGGCGAGCAGTATTTTGCAAGTGATCTTTAGATTTTTCTACTGTCTTTCATTCAGTTCATGTAGAATCCATTTTCCCATTTTCTGGATCTTTACGATGGCTTTCAGACATAGAGAGATGGCTTCTCCTGTCACAGTTAATTGATCCTCGAATTGTTGCGTTTGCGCGTCATCCTCATTCAATAATGCTTGGAATTTGCTGTCATCAAACTTTTTCGGTGATGTTCCACGTTCTTCGTTTTCATCACGTCAAAATCGCCACTTTTAAATTTTTAAACCACTCAAAGCACTATGATTTACCAAGAGGATGCTCACCGTAAACTTCGACAAGCATTCGATGCGATTCTGCAACAGTTTTCTTCACATGGTAACAGAAAATCAATGCTGTCCGCAAATCGTAGTTTCCAAGCACAAAATTCGACATGTACAACGTTTTTACAAACTATGCCATTGTATGAAACTTGTATTGTTATGAGTTGAAAATCTTCGTCAGATATCAACAAAGAATTGTCGTCAATGACGGGGTTTGACGGTAACTATATTGACAGCTAGGGTCATCTATGGGCCAATTCCGGTTTCATGTTTACAGACCTGGTATGCTTAGGTGTGAGTTTGTAATGTTCATGTTCTCTGCACTTAAAATATTTAAATAAATGTGTTTGTTGATTATACCGTCAATAAACACCAAGTCACCAAACCTGTCTGAGGGCGCACACCCCCAAACCATTACCGATCCCCTATCGTGTTTAACAATTAGACAAACATTTTCTGTGTTGAGCTCTTCATTAACCCATCGGCACACCATTTGACGCCCATCTCGTCGTTCCAATAATTTTCAGGCTTCAAAACATACTCATTAGCAAAATCCAGCGGAGTTTTAATATTTTTTTTACTTAGTCAAAGCTTTTTCCAGGCCACACGTCCATGATATCCATGTTTTCTTATATAATGGCGTATTGTTTCGGTGCAGATTAGTTTTTGAGAATGGTTTTCCCCGAATGTTTTGAGCTTAGGTGCACTAATTTTAGGGTCTGGTCTCTTTCATTTAATAATTTCGGATTGCCTGTTTGCTTCTTCGGAAAAATTCTATCATAATTTTTGTAGCGTTGTACGATATCTCCAACCGTATTTTTACTTAACTGAAGCATTTGGCCAATTTTTTGGTAGGAATTCCCTCTTTCATAATGAATTAGCATTAATTACCTATTTTTAAAACTAATTTTTTTTAATTTGGTATACGACCCATTTTAAAATGTTCCCTCGACAATAGTTTGGCAATTACTATTTGTAGTAAACAAAGTTCAAAGATTATCTTAATTAGATTAATATGATTGTTTGTTTATTTATGTTTTTCTCTTAAAATTTTTGAATTAAACCGGTGATTTCGGAACTTTGTTATACAAGAAGTTAAAAGTAGGTAAAAACGGTAAAATGTACGGGAATACAATTATTTTTGAAGTGAAAACTTGTTTAGCTGCGTCGAGCGATTTTCGATAGGGGCAATCTTATGGGTTCGCGTCACCGACATGCTAGTAATGTGTTGCGCCCGACTGGCGACGCCAATTGTGTTTTAAATGTTTTTTAAATTAAATTGTGTTTGAGATAATCATTATTTTAATTGTTTAATTATAGAATCACTGTGCAGTACAAGAGTGAGTATTTAAAATGCTAATATTTTTATGTAGAAAAATTAATAACAAAAATAAAGCATTTATTTTCGAATATTTCCAATATTGGTATCAATATTTGCGTTAAAAATTATTTATTTTTCTAATATTTAATCTCTGCAATACATCGTGCGATGAATATTTAAGCTTAAGAGTTATCTCACTAACGTTCGATAGCATTTTTGTGGCGGATTTTAAAATTAAAAATTCTATAAAATGTTCATTCTAAAAATTTTTGTTTATTGGCTTAAATTCTCAGAAATAAAATACGTGTTTTGTTATTTTTTTGCAAAGATTAAGTTTGTTTTGTTATTATTTATAAACGTATATCATTCAATTTCACCATTAGAACTATACAACAAAGTATTGTAATATAATTAGTTTTTCTAAATGTCCATTTTCTATATTTGTTTAGATCCTCGATCCTATGTGAAAAAAAATTATACATCTTTAAATTACACATTTAAAGAATAATTAATTTAAAAATAAAAAAAAACAGTTATACCAAAGTTTCAAGTTTTCACTTCGGTCGGCAGTCCCCATGAAGGCCTTTTTTTGCGTAAATTGGAACTGCTAGAATAACGTTTTAAATAGGATGTCCGAATATTTTTGGAATCCACTGTAAGTGTGTTCAATTGTTTACAAATTTGAAGTTCCTTACATATACTCTAAAATTTACTTGAGCCCAGAATATTTGTCTTGGTTCAAATATTTTTTTCCTGTATATAGAATGTGACGGAGATTGCTTCGAAGATTAAGTTTGCATTACTGTTTTTCATAAATAAATTAATAAATCTAAATAAGTAATAATAAATCTAATATTTCGTCTAAACAATATAAAGTTTGTATATCAAATCAATATTGATTTGATATACAATATATACATTATGACTTTATATTTAAAGGTATATTGCTTCATGTTTTGTTCGAGAAATTGATGAGTCAGAATGTTATGTTATCTCTATTTGTGTGTATTTGTAAATGCTTATAATATGTATTTACGGTTCACGTAACGTTGTTACATTTTAAAAACTCGAGTGACTTTTCTGTATTAAGTTATTATTATTTGAGTTTTCTATATTAAGTTAATACAAAACGACGTCATTGTTGAAGGAATTTTAAATATTAATTTTTATTTTTCAAGGTTACAAAAATGTCATCCAGTTTATCTGAGTATATTAACTTATATCCTATTGTTTGTGGGTGTTTTATCAGTTTAAAAGTGTACAATAATTTGAGAGTGATAAAAAGAGTATGAAATGTTTAATTTTCATTATCTTATATTCGAATTTTATTACTTTGGTTTTCAACCATTTACAAACAATAGAGTAGTTCCTTGGATTTTTTCCTATCGATGGTATTTTGCGCCTCTTTCAGCTGAACATCGAGGCCAACACCTGGTGTGCCGACAATCTGTCTGGGGTGCTGCGAAATGGAGTTGTATTTACTGACAGATCGCGATTTTACATTGGCGTGCAAGACATAAGTGAGATATGAACAATCCCTTGTTTGTAGGCATGCTCTACAGTTGAACCACCGAAAGATTAAGTCATCAATTTTATCCATATGAATCAAATAAAAAATTATTCATCAAATTAGTGCTAACTTTCATAATGGACGCGGTTGGTGCCTCGAAAGACGGAAATTTATGTTTATGATTGAAATCCACGATACATTTATTTGTACATATTTATAACATGAAATTATAAACGTCCTGTTATAAATCGATGTTTTAACGTGAAATTTCTAGTGTGTGTCATTCAATTGTAAAGTTTTATATCATAGATCGGATGGAGAATTTTGTAGGTTAAAATTGTACGGACAATTTCAAGTTATCACGAAATATTTGGGGAAGTAGCCCAAAAAAAAACAAACCACGTGAGAATCTCGAGCAGTAAGACTGCTGTTTATCTCTTTAGAGAGCGGCGTGGTTTAAATATAATTATTTCTATTCTTTATTATAGGGACTCTCTCTTCATCTTAAAAGTAAAGATCCATGACCTGGTACAGCTCGGGAACGGGATCTACTGGATGCTGATAATAAAATGGGTACTTAGTTCAATTTTTTTCACCAATATCACCCGCCCTCTTTAAACCAAAGCAGATTAAGCTAAATAGAACTGATGATTGGCGACTGGCCCTTTACTCATTCATATATGAATGAATAAAAGTATCCTTTATCCTGTGCTCTTTGATGCTTCTTTATAGGTCTCCTATACCCGAATAACTGAGATAAATGAAAAAAAATTAAACATCTCAGTTTTTTAAATGGAATGTCTAATATTTTTGCATTTTACAGTATTCCTAAAACAAAATACTTCTATTCTTGTTAAACATGAATAGAAGAACATGAATATAAACATTTTTAATAGAATTCACCTTAGACGTTTTAGTAATAACGTTATAAAATTCAATTCAAATGGCGGATACTGTTCTAGAATAGTTTTTAAATAGTTTATTTTTTAAACAGTCAATTATTTACACTTTGTGAACTGTCAAATTGTGTAGTACGGTGTTTATTAGAACATAAAGTAGAACGAAAATTAATTTTTTCCAGAGAGGAATTGATAAACATGATCTAGCGCAAATGATCAAAACTCTTTTTTAGTAAGTAGAATTTGTGCGCAAAGATTCCCTAATACCGAGCGTCATCCTAATGCATCAGCGTTTATAGGACTGAAAGAGCGATTTAAAAGAACTGGGTGTCGATTGCGAAAAAAACTTGGAAAGGGATAAAAGAGCTGTAAGTGAAGAAAACGAGTATTTAGTTCTTCAAGCGGTAATTAAAAATCCGCATATTTTATGCAGACAGATAGTAAACGAGGTAGACATAAAAAAATCCACAGCATATATCAACATAACCTCCACTATTACAGCAGTGAAATTCAAGATTCATTATCCCTTTTGATCATCAGCATAATGTATCTTAATGTGTGGGCTGGTATTATCGAAGATCGCCTTCTAGGGCCATATTTTTTGAAAATAGAGTTAATGCTGATAGTTTTCTCATTTGTTTGCAAAATAATTTTGAAGAGTGAATTGAAGAATTTCCTTTAACTGGAGCGAGACGAATGTGGTTACAGCTATACGGTGCTCCTTCACATTTTATCAGGCAGCTGATTGGTAGGGGAGATCCTGTATCGTGGCCAGCCAGATCCTCGGATTTAATAAAAGTAGATTTTTTCTTGTGGTATTTTGTTAAAAAAACAAGTTTATCCCCCCACAATAGAGGATATGCATATTAGAATAAAAAATGTGTTTATGAATATTAATGAGGTAATGCTCATTACAGACAATTTTTTTTGAACATAAACTTAACGTTTCTAATGCACGAAATGGTAGACATATTGAACATTTAATTAAACGATTGTAGTGCCTTGTTCTCTATAAATGTTTGTACTGAAAGTGTCTTACTAAAAACTAAATATTTATGACGTTTTGTTTACTATAACAATATTATATACATCGTATGCATTGATGAATATGGTGTAAAAAGGATCATTATATGTGGAGAAAAAAGAATATTGATTTTAATCGTATATATTTTTCTTAGACACGTTTGTTCCTACGTGTGAGTGTTTTATATTTTTTGTTTGTTTTATTATATTATTTTAACATTTCAACCGAATTTTAAACATTCTGTTATTGCTCCTGTAGAAGTCAGAAAAAGTTCTGACAAAATATATTGAGGATTATCACAGAATGAAATCTAAGTATTAATTTATAAGAACAGACTGCATACCCGAGATTCTACTCCTTGGGCGAATTGAATATTTTTTCAACTGATAATGAATTTTGATTTGATAATACGTTTTTGAATTTAAATAACTCACGTTCCTTACGGAGTTTCGAAAAATGGATAGGAAATGGAATGATCTACAAAAAAAGGTAGACTAACATTTTTCGGTAAAATTGATAGTTTCGTCAAATTGAAAAAATGTAAAAATTTATTATGCATTCAACTTTAGTCTCGAATAACTTTTGAAAAAGTAAATTTATCGAAAATTTATAAGAGACCTTTTTTGAAGAACGTTCAATTTCCTACAAAGATATGTAATAGCCTTTCCACAGTGTTCCGCTGAAGAGCTATAAAATTTCAAAATTAAAAAAAAATTCTATGATACTTAAATGGGAAATTGAAATTTGCTGTGCGGTACCTCTTAATATTGATATTAAGAGCTTTAACTTTCACAGTATTTTTTTTTCGTCATTTCTAAGAATATTTTTGATACCTTTAAAAAAAAAAAATAGTCCATTTTTTTCAGTCTAATATATATATGTATATATATATATATATATATATATATATATATATATATATATATATATATATATATATATATATATATATATATATACGGCAAGGCTCCAGGAAAGGATAATGTAACTGTCGAAATGCTAAAAGCTGGTGGTCGGACGTTACCTAAAACACTGGCAAAATTATACTCAAACTGCCTCAAAGAACAAAAAGTACCTGACTTATGTAAAAATGCAGAAGTGATCCTTTTACATAAAAAAGGAGCACAGGAAGGTTTAAAGAACTACCGTCCAATAAGCCTCCTATCAGTGATGTACAAAGTTTTCACTAAGATAATTTCTAAAAGAATATTAAAAAAACTGAATGACGCACAATCAAGAGAACAAGCAGGATTCAGAAGTGGATTCAGTACAATGGATCACATCCAAGTTGTACAGCAGGTCATAGAAAGGCACAACGAATACACCATGCCATTGTGCTTGGCTTTTATCGACTACGAAAAAGCATTTGATTCCATCTCAAAGCATGCTATAATGGATGCACTGCTTAGCCAAGGTGTAGAGAGAGCCTATGTAAACCTATTAGAATCGATATATGATGGAGTTACAGCCACAATTCACCTTGATGATATTGAAGTGGGAATTAATATAGAACGAGGTGTACGGCAGGGTGACGCAATATCGCCTATTCTTTTCTCGGCTGGCCTTGAAGAAGTATTCCGTAAACTGGATTGGGAACAGGATGGTGTAAAGATCAATGGTGCAAACTTAAACCATCTTAGATTTGCAGATGATATTATTCTCATTTCACAAGATCCAGAGGAGTTGCAAAGACGCATACAAGAACTGCAAAGGGCTGGCGAACCATTTGGCTTGAAAATAAACCTGAAAAAGAGTCAGGTTATGTTCAATAACTTCGCTCAGGACAGAAGAATTTCAGTTTTAGGAAGGGATTTAGAGATTGTGGACAGCTTTATATATCTTGGGCAGAGGATTTCAGTGGAGGGGAATACCGCCCGGGAGGTGGGACGGCGTGTTAAATGTGGCTGGCAGGCATTTGGTAGGCTCAACATAGTGTTTAAGAGCAGACTCCCGCTTTGCCTGAAAAGAAAAGTATTCGATCAGTGCGTTCTACCCGTTATGACATACGGAAGTGAAACCTGGACACTCACATCGCAATCAATTCAAAAACTTCGGGTGGCACAGATGGGAATGGAAAGATGTATGCTTGGTATTACAAGACGAGACAGAAAGTCCTGCGCATGGATCAGGGAACAAACAAAAGTCTGTGACATCATTGGAAGAGTAAAACAATTGAAATGGAGATGGGCAGGCCATATAGCGAGGCGATGGGACGACAGATGGACCAAGGCGATCCTGGAGTGGATACCGCTTGATCGCAAACGTCCGCGAAGAAGACCGAAAGCACGATGGATTGATGATATCGTTAAGTATATTGGACCCGAGTGGCAGAGGAAAGCCCAGGACCGTGATATATATATATATATATATATATATATATATATATATATATATATATATATATATATATATATATATATATATATATATAGTGTTAGATTTTCTTGGACTGCGTCCAATGAGACAGCAGTAGTTGAGTGTCATCAGACACCCAACCGTTGGGTTCCACAATCTCATGTGGAACACACAACAAATTCATTTAGGCGGAGACGCAGGTCATTGAACAGAAAATTTATAAAAAAACTTAAAAAATCTTGTATTTTCTTTGTGAGACCAAGAACTTTTAGAAATATCTTTGTAGTATTAGTATATGGGAGGAAACAAGGGGAAATACCTTAGATTTCTTAGAGATTTTCTGTCTGCCTTTCATCCGGTTTAGCAAAATATCCAGACCATTCCACCAGATCGAATCGATTTCTGAATTGACTCATTTCCATCAAACACTGAAATCTCTAAACGTAACCTAGGAGGACTATCACATTTGGTTAATGAGTGTGAAAATCATCAAGGTGGATCAACATATTTTTAGTTAATACTACTGATTAATTCACTAGTTGAATTGTTGAGGAAATCAAAAATGAAGAAAATATAATACTCCATTCATGCACTTGATATTTTTTTCCAACTTAACAATGGTTAATAAGTCCCCGGTCTTACAAATAAAATACTTTTTTTGCAAATTTTGACATTATCAATATATTCTCCTTGAAGAACAATAAAATCATTCCAACGCTTTTCTAACATTTCTACATCTTTTTATAGAACGATTTCTCTATGCGCTTAAAATATTCTTCAGTTTCGACGAATATTTTTTTGAGGTTTGAGAACAGAAAATAGTCGCTGGGAGCCAGATCTGGAGAATACGGTGGATGAGGAAGCAATTCGAAGTGCAATTCATGCAATTTAGCCATCGTTGCCAACGATTTGTGACCCGATACATTTAACTTGAAGAGATTTACTACTATACATTCAACATAGTTTAGTTTTAGAATTAGATCAAATCATCTCCTGATGATGCTAACATAGTGAGCGAAACGTGCGTTGAGCAGTTCAAAAAAGTGTTTTGGTGTTTAGTGGTAAATCTCTTCAAGTTTAGTGTTTCACACCAAAGGTTCCAATATAAGAATTGAACCCGATACATTGTCTTGGTGAAACAGCATTTTTTTTGTTCATTTGGAACCTTTTTTTTGCGATCTCGTCCTTCCAATGCACCAATAACGCTATGTAATATTCACTATTGATGGTTTTACCTTTCTCGAGATAATTGATGAACAATATCTCATGCGCATACCAAAATACAGAGGCTATAACTTTGTCTGTCTGTGGTTGTGTTTTTGGTTGCTTTGGACGCTTTCCCCGGCTTTCCCCGGCTGGTCGATTTGAATCCGGAACGTAGTGATGAATCCATGTTTCATCCATTATCACATATCGCATGAAGAAATTATTTTTATTTCGCTTAAACTTCTTCAGAACATTGTTCAGAATCATCAATACGTTGTTGTTTTTGGTCCGCTGTGAGCAAATGCGGTGCCCATTTCGATAGCAATTTACACATTTCTAAATGTGCATGCAAAATGGTGTAAACACATCCTTTCGACATCTTCATGATATCAGCTATCTCCTGCAGCTTTACTTTACAGTTTTGCGAATTAATTTCGTGAATTTTTCTGATGTTGCCTGGTATAATCATCTCATTTGGACGTTCAGAGCGTTTAGCATCATCGGTGCTAGTACATGTACGTTTGAATTTAGCATACCAATCATAGTTTAATATCATCATAGACATACAAAAAAACATTTATTTTTTTATCAGACTTGATAAATAACAACTTATATATAAGCTATACGAATAGCTAATACGAAAATAAAACCATTTTCTATTAATTAAAGAAGACAAATTTTAACAGAATGAAAGAGATAAATCGGCCCGGTATTAATATAATGGAAAAATCGATATTCATTATACTTTCATGTCGTCGTTTAGGTGGAAATGATTGGCAGGTCAATTGGAAAATTCTAATGGAAATTCCATTATAATATTTGTCGGAAGTGGTTTTTGCGAAGTATTATACAAAGTTGACTCGATATTTCCCCTGGCCTATCGTTAGTTTTCTGTTCGTGACACGACCAAAACTGAATTCTTCCGACATCGTAACATATTTGACCTATAGAGTTCAGTTTAAAATCAGCCCGAAGTAGTTTACTAATTTTTGGTGAAGCTAAATATGCACATATTTATTAAAAGGCATTGTTTCACTATTGTAATTCACAGTTACATGGATGAGGCTGGAAGAAGTATTTATTGCACGTGTGTTGAAGTTTGATACATTATAAATACACCAGCAGTAGTTGCACTGGTAATTATAGATATTTTTAAATATTTTCTCGTAACAAAAATAAATCACATTACGACAAAATCAAGTATTATGAAGGTTGGTATTTATGTATCCGGAATAATAAAAACTATTATTGTTTTTCAAAATATTATCTGTGATGGCCTCTCTTGTGAAGCACTCTTGCTTACGTTTGAACCAATTTTCATAGCACTTTTTCCATTCCGATTGAGGTATCTCCAAAACATGCATTTTGAACCCATCAACCATTTCTTCTGGCGTGGAAAATCGTTGAGTACGTAGTTTATTCTTCACGGACGGGAACAAAAAGTAATTATTGGCTGCCAAATCATGACTGTACGGCGGATGATCCACCAATTCGATGTTTTGACCGGTCAAATATTGAGTTGTTCGGTCCGATGTGTGAGAGCTCGCGTTGTCATGGTGAAGAATGATCCTGCGTCGCTGCTTGTTTTTTCTTAATTCTTCAAAAACTTCGAATAAATGGTTGTGTACCATTCGGAATTGACCGTTCTTCGATTCTCTAGTGACACTGTGGTCACATGCCCATTTATCCCAAAAAAACAAGTGACCATTTGCTTCGAAGTGCTTCTTGCGCGAACAACTTTTGTTGGGTTTAGCTCATTTTGAAAGAACCATACAGTCAACTGCTGTTTCCTTTCGGGATCATATGCATCGATCCAAAATTCGTCACCTATGTATATTTTATACACGGCTTTTGACGCACCACGATTATATTTTTTGAACATTTCTTTTCACCAATCGGCACTTACCTTTTTTTTAGTGATTCTGAAATTATGCAGAATCCAACGTTCACAAATCTTTTTCATGGGTAAATATTCATGTAAAATCTTGTGTATGCTTGTCATACTAATGCCCAGGGATGCTTCAATCTCATGGTATGTCCCATGACGATCTTGCTTTATCAGTTCGCGCACAATATCGATGTTTTCTTGCATAACAACCGATTCTGGACAATCTTCTTTAAATTCGACCTTCTTTAAACGATGGGCATGATTGAATTCACTAAACCAGTGATATACAGTGGTTTTAGATAGTGCTTCACCGCCAAAAGTTGAAGTGAGTTGATCGATGCACTCTTGTTGAAATAATCTACGTCAAAAGTCGTAGTAAATCATCTCTCGAAAATTCCCTACGAGTAAATTCAATTTTTTGATTGAGGTGAAATTTTCAAATCACTGAACACAAATAGCCTTTATAAGACAAAATAGCAACCTTCGTATCATATGAAAATTGGAAGTTCAGCAAAATCGAATATTGTTCGATTATCAAGGATTCTGATAAAATTTATGATCAGTCAACAATATTACGAGATCAGCATCCATCTCATTCAACCATTAAAAACTGGGCGACCGATTTTTAGCGTGGAAGAAAAAATGTTACCTGTCTATTTCTATGTAAAGTCTGTAAACCTTTAGCAAAAAAAAAATAATATTCCGGTATACAGAGTGTAAGGGAAATAACTTTCTTGAGATAGCAGAATTTCCACATGCTATCTGCAACATTTTCTATGCATCCCTTTTCAGAAGAATTCTATTGAAGAAGAATAAATTCCATTGGAAAGACAAAATTTCACACAAATTCTGTGTTCATTTTTTTTTCCATAGTAAAAATCCCCAGAATAACTTTTCGTGACACAAACAAACATCTGCCAAACACACAGTAATTGGCATATCGCGCTCAAACGTCACATGTATGTCACATCCGGTTGTTTCAACCTATGAAAAAAAATTACGGATTCATAAACCGCGGGCGGTTTAAATGACTCAGTCCCGGTCAATTTTGATCACATGATATCTGATTTTGAAGCTAAAAGATGGCGTTTTAAAATAACTATAAGGCGGGGAAAATTCTCATTCGAATAGGTTCTGCAGTCAATGAAACGTCGAGATTTATGTAAGTAAACAGATGATGGTTGCGGCATTTTCTTGATGGAAATTCATACTATATTGTATAAATAAAACAAAGTTGTCTAATTTCCACTTATATTTTTCTTTAAAGCAATAACTGTCAATATCTATCAATATCAATAGTTGATAAAATAGCCTCTAAAAAACAACTTTTGGAAGCTTGGTCTAGGATTAAAATTAAAGTATTTGAATTTAAAACTTTTTCTTATTATAGACCTATATCTGAAAAACTTAAAAGGTATCTCAACAGCATTAATGTAAATGTAGCCTGTAAAACCAACAATTCTTTAGGAGAAATTAAAACAAAAATGTAAACAAAAAACGGGGAAAGACAATAAATCAGGCGTCTATCAAATGAATTGTGGCTCGTGCAATACATTTTATATAATAGAGAGGTAGATCAGAATCGCAGAACACAAGCTCAGCTATTTAAATAATAAAATTGAGTTAATATTCACGGAACATCTTATTAAAGAAAAACATACATTTAATAATGATTTTAACCTTACACAGAAAATAAAGTATAGTCCGGTTCAAAATATTTCATTGCCTTTCGGCAAAATGTTAATTACCATAATAAATGTCAATAAAAATATTCCTAGTTTAATTTATCCAACTTTCTTTGGGAATACTATCTACAACCTTCTTATTAATGTTGCAGCACTTGCACTTAGAGTCGGATAAATGTTTTCTGCTCTAACATTGGATTTTACCTGATGCCACATATGCTCAATTGGATTAAAAATATAGTAATACGGGGGAAGGCGTAAAACCGTATGTCCTATATCGGCAGTAATGATATCTTTATTCCATATTCCTTTTTAATATTAAATGTATTTAATATTTCTAGATCTCATTTTTTATATGTATTTTCGAAGTATATATCGTTTTTTAACATATAGTTTTGAATTTCCAATTTAGTGTTATTTGCATTAGGAACTTTATTTTTTTGGTGATTATGATAACTAGCATTATCCATTACAATAAAGTTTTCCTTAGGCACATTGGGCAAAAGGCTAATTATAAACCAATCTTCAAAAAGTTCTCCTGTGGTGTCGTCATGATAGTCCAAAGATGAATGTTTAATATTTTTGGAGGACAACCGTAAACAATTTGGAACCCATTCATCCTCGAAACCAGCATGTAAAATTGTAATTATTTTTCTCGTTTGCTGGGGCTTTGGTTTGACATTTTTTTGATGTATCTATCCATTCTTTTGCTGGCGTCTCATGTGTATCGAACCATGTTTCATCAAGGTAGATAATCCTTAGTCGCTGTTGCAATGAATGCAATGCAGGCATAGTTTGCTCTTCATACCTAGCATAAATTTTGCTTCGAATTAAGTCTTTGTCGCTTTTGTCAACACATTTGCTTTTACCAGAATCACTACGGACTTTTTTTGGCTTTAATTGGCTTCGTCACAATATCTTTAACTGTAGACAACGGCGTTTTCGTTAATGAAGATGTTTCTGCTGCGACTGCATTTACATTAAGCCCTCCATTCAATAAAGAAACATACACATTTTTAACAATTTGCTTAGCATCGGACGAGAAATGTTTTCTTTTAAAATTAGCACTACAGGAGGCACAATGATCATTATCTTGCCAAGAACGCCAGATTTTTAGCACATTTGGAATAATACAAATACTATATATTATATAGTATATTCGAACTGCACTGTTTAAGAAAATAATGCGAACTAAACTAAAATATTTCCAAACTACTAAACCACATATAAAATTAATTTTATCTTTTTACCTGTTATTTTATTTGACCCGGCCCTGTTTACGTTCCTTGTAACTTTGTCGGGTTTCGTTACGACAGGGGTTGTTAACAGTTTATTGCAGCCATTTGGTCAACGATATATCTTGAACCGCATTATACCAAACTGAATTTACTAGGACGTTTGGAAATAAACCGTCACAAATATCCGTCTTAACGACCAAATAGACATCAACCAATCTCCGCTATTAAATATGTCAAAAAACAGTCTGAGTAAGGGTTCTGGGAATTCCCAGAAAAACATGTAAGTACATGTGTAAAAACATGTAGTACCTACTATTTGTCACAATACAGTGTAGGGAAACGCGTTATATTTTAAAGAAAAATATAAGTGAAAATCAGACAATTTTGTTTTATTTATACAATTTAAGTAAAGAACCTATTAATATATAAAAATTATTAATATAAAGTTAATAATAAAGTTTTCGTATTGTTTTTGCAAAATTGTCACGGAATTTGCACGTTATTCTTTTCTATAGCGTTCTATATTTTCTAACTGGAAGCCAACCGCAAAACAAAAAAAAATCTTCGTTCAATTTGGGTCACTCATTATAAAATAATCTTGATACTTCTTAATATGAGTAGTACTTCTACAGAACAGTTAATATAAGTTGATACCAAAAAAAATACCGTTATACGTTCCGTAAAAGACAAGAGTTTAAAATTTATAGGTAGACCTAATGATTTATTAAATTTCTCGACTAGTGTAAAAAAATCGACCTTGTTCCGAAGTAACTGTCAGCATTATAAATCACGATCAGTACTAGTCCAAATAGTTCCAAACGAATTTAAACCGTCAAATTGCCTAGTGGAGCGAATTATTGAAGATGACGGTTCGCTCAATTAGAAAATTGCTTTCTGACATCAATTGCCAATTATCGAATATAAAGCCTATATAAGGCATTTAAGCTGATCATATAAGTTATAGGAGTCTTCCATCAATTTGTCTGTTGCTGTGGAGTGATTTAGCACTAGATTGTGATATGGTATGCACTTTCGAATGTAATGATATTTTTTTAGCGTTATCTGAAATCAACCATTCATATAATTTCATTTTTATTTTTAATTAATTTTTAATTAATAATAGTCCAAATTCTCTGGTTGGAAATTAAGGATTGTCCAATGAGAGTTTCAGAACTTTATAATAAAGCAAATGATAACTACCAGTGATAATCCGGTAATTTTTATTTTAAGAACAAATGGTGGCCAATTGACATTACCATTTCACGAAATAGCACGTCCAGGAAACTTTTCTTTTAGTAAATCAATTGCCTTCCAAAAGTGTGACAAGTCACACCGCTTTGTTTAAAGAAAACGTTGTTTATATCCACATTTATTAGTTTAGGCCAAATATATTCTTCACCATTAACAGAAATATGATTTCCATCATAGTCTTCAAACAAATATGGTCTTACCACTTCCTCAGTCAGAGAGAGATTAATAGAGGCAAACTTTTTGAGCCCAAGAACCTCGCTTCAATCTGACTGACGGGTATGGTTTCTGTGACTCTCGTTACATTAAAACCCTGAGCTCTCTTCCTTTGGTATTTGCGCTGCATGACCGCCGACATGAGAAACAAAGGGGGGCGTTATCGTCGATTCATTTGAAATTAATTTAATAATGTTGTCATTTGCCGATCACTGTTAAGGTGTTTCGGCTGTCTAAAATATAGCTACAGCCCTTACAGCTCCCTTTTTATCCTTTTCACGACACTTTTTGTTTTTACTGTACTAATTATCTTATTTTTTTCAACGAAGGGACAATTAAGCAGCAACTTAATGAAAACCAAGAGGCTTGATTACAATCCTGAGGAAATCTCTCTTCAGTACCCCTATGCGTACTCTTGCCTCCTTGATGTCCTTCTGATTACTCTCGGAGACATCTCTTTTCG
>JARFXV010000906.1:350000-357500 GCA_031761425.1 Cosmopolites sordidus
TCAGTATCCGTGCGCATACTATAACCAGCCCGAAGCCGAACCATAATAAAAACGTTTGCCGTTTGGGCCGTGACCGGAATTCTAATATTTCGTGTTTGGTAATTTAATTTTGTTGGCGAGGCGCGATAAACACGCCCGCTTCTCCGAGCACTGATTAATGTTTTATTAATCAGAATGATTGCGGTTTAATCAAAATATTTGCTGAATTGCTTTAAATAAAATGTATCGGAACTAATTTAATAAATTGCATATTAAAAATATTTAATATTTTTTACTATATGCCTAAAAATTCCATGTTTATACGTAGTCCTGCTTTAAGTTCCCTCGTACCTAATTAGCTTTTAGCGCCTCGATATTGCGTTGAGGTCTAGGGTAGGCCTTCTCCTCTAAAATGTTCTACAGCCGGTAGTCCAGCGAATTGAGATCCGGACTTCTTGAACGCCAATCCTTAAATGACATTAACTGAGGCAAATTATCTTCATCAACGCTGAGTTGATCTCATCTCGTGGGTTGGTGCTGAAATTTGCTGAAAAATCCATTGTTTACTACTACTTTCTCTAAAACATCGCTTTGGTAGTTTGTTGTCCATGTTTTGACTCCTTGCTCACAGAAATTCAGTTAAGTGACGACGTCGTACGACACTCCTCATCAAACCATCACTGAAGCTGGATGATGACCTCTTTCCACTTTCCCAAATTTTTCAGCAACTTTCCGGAGACCCATTATAGTAAACTGTGTCATTTCTGAGTTGAATTCCTCTTCAACAGTGAAGATTTTTTCATCTGTATAAAGGATTTTTCTTTGCCTTCTGTTCGCAGGCCACTTAAGTAACGCTTTCTCTCTTGTAGCTCTTATATTACGTAGAGCTGCCATCAATTGCTCTCCGCTAGATCTTCGGTAAGCTTCAAGTTCTAGGTCATGTTTACTGATGCACGGCCATTCGGAATTTCTCCGAATACTTTCAATGATCCCTTTGACCATTGGTGGGGTCCTGACTTCGTGAGGTCCTCTATGTCTTGCTCTGTCCTTGACAGAGGTGATCTCGTTGTTTTCGATTGGGTCTCGGTTCCATCTGCAGGAACAGTTTTTTGGGATTCCCATGGTATGGTGTCCATAGACTATCTGGCAAAAGGCATGGCCATTACTGGGGCGTATAAGATTTATTACTAGGTCAACTGAAAGGTGAAGTCGGGATTTGTATCCCAGCGATTACTTTCTCTTCCCAAACCTGAATATTCAATAGGTAATGGTAAGGTGACTACGCTGAAAAAAAAAACGACCCTCTAGTACACCTAATAATGTATTTGTATATCAACAATTTCGGAGTGATCCTCACATCAGACAAATGAAATAGTTCCCCCGAAATGCAGGATACAAAAGCAAATACGAGTTTCAGTATTCGTAGTTCTTTTTTATTTACTTAACCTTACAACGTCTCGCTGTAAAAATAGTCGACGTCCAATTTAAAACGTCAAAACCTGACAACTGCTACGCCGCATCCAGCCCCCTTCTCGCATGTTCGTATCAAATTTTTTGTCGTGTTCTGCGCTTTAGTCCGGATTAATATACTCTCTTTCATTAGCTAATGGCTCGTGATGTTTTTCCTGTACAAGCCTCTTACAGTATTCTGATTTACTGGTCTTATACGGCATTAAATGATATCATTGACCTTTAGGCGATAGCTATGAAAGAAGTTTTTGTTTGTTTTACTGACGTTAAGGGGACACATGTCGGATGTCAAGGTTTGATTAAAATAAATAATGGACGACGGGACAGAATATACAGAATAAACGTTTATAAATTTGAAAGAAATAAGATATTTAAATAAAAGTAGAAAAAATACGCTATTAATTATTCATTTTAATTCTATATTAAAATTCAATTATAGATTAAAAATATAACAATTATGTACGTAAATAAAATCAAAGTAAAACGGGGTTATTGGTAATCTACACATTAAAATCCACCTTCACCAATGATCGCTTTTATTTCTGGCCACCATTTGATAAATTTGATGAATAATCTATACTTTTCTATTTGCTTTCGTTATATAAATCTATAATTGTGTAGAACTTCAAAGTGGATGATTATTAACCAAGTTTGTCTTATAAAAGGTGAGGCAAGTATCACGTTACAATCTTGTTTTGGCGCCATTCTTAGTCGTTATATTTGTTCGACAGTTTGGGTTTGACTGTTGTGTAGTGCAGGCGTACAAGTATTATGGATAAACAGACGCTAAGTTAAATTTAAATTTTCATTAAAAAATCAGTTATTGCCATTCAAGGTGAATTAGACGAAACTTTATCCTCTGTGGTGCTGTAGATATATCCGGCTATTGAAAAGTCCGCTCACTAAGATGGGCGGTCACTGACATGTACGGAGTCCAAAACGTTTGGTACCGTAAATGCCCTGCATCAAAAATGTCTGGTAATTAAAATGATCCCTATGTAAAATGTCCGGAGTCTAAAACACTCTCTCATGAAGGGATTACTTAACCTGGACTGTTTGTGGCGTCGACTACTAGGTCGCTGTTTGTCTTTTTAGTATGGAGACGAGTGATCCGCATGAAGCGAGATTTTCGACTCCCCTCCGCAATCACCGCTTGGTATTCAGGTACGCTTTGGAGCAAGATATGCACAAGACCTTACTACCTGTAGCGGCCAATTATTTTTAAATGCTACAATGGCTCACATTTGATTGACATTATTTTTTTAAATTAAGTAACACAAAATTTAAAGACGAAAGAAACCTAGAAAAAAATCTGCATTGTTTCTTTAAAATTTGATAAATAAGTAAAATGGTAGCGTGAAACTTGGCCCACCCGTTATTTTGATAGGAAAAACAACGAATCGAATTTCATAACTCATAATAACTTATTTTTGTATTACATTCGAAAAACCCTAATATAGTAAAGACGGGGTGCTTTAGTTCATTACTTTCCTTTGAAGATAAAATTGCCACCAATAAAATTAAGGTCAGAAGAAATTATATATTAACTTGACCGCCAGCAAAATACCTCCATACTTAACCCTCTCTCAAAAAAAAAACTCGTATCCCACTTCGCTGTATTAATCAAGAAACAACACTGTACGAAGGTTGTTTGAAAAGTTTACAGCATGAAAAGAAAAACGAAAGATTCTTGATATTAATTTTTATTTTTCACAGTAATCACGTTGCAATTTAGTACATTTAGACCAACGACGTTTCAATCTATTAATACCATTATTATAATGCCAGTTACCCAATTTTGTAACATAAGCTGTTATCTCAGCTTTGATCTCATTGGGAAAAGGAAATAACTGCTGGGAGTCGCCAATTCCGGCGAAAATGGCAGATGTAGAGACACTTCCCGCCGTGGTCCTGTCCATGTCAGGTTCGTGGTCCCGTCTTTTATGAACACTAGACCAGGATAATCAATGAAAATAGTGGCCATGATTTTTCCTGCAGGTGGAACCATTTTCGTTTGCTTAGGCGCACTTTTACCTACCCTCACCTATTCTTGATTTTCAGCTGTTGTTTGCGAATTCATATTTCTACTTTTATAAAACGTTGAAGAAACTCATCAGAATTATATTTAAATAAGCTTAAAATACTCATGAGGCATATTCATTCTAATGAATCTTTGGTTGATAGTTAACAAACACAGGGCCTATCGAGCGGAAAGCTTTTCCATTGTCAAAACATCGTATAAAATGTAATGACACGGTCTATCGAGATGCCAGAAATATTGCATACCTTCATTCGGTGATCATTTAATACATTATGGATTTTTGAGACGATTTTATTGGTCGTTTCAGTTTTTGAGCGTCCCAAAAACTGCGCTCACCTTTAAATACGATCACTCACTTTTTTATCATTGGAAATTAAGGGGAATAATCATTTATAGTTGAATCTAATTATTTTTGTATGCATGTCGACAATAATTTGGTCTCCATTTTCCTAAAAACGATATTTGTTTGCTTTACTTGATCGTCACAAACGCGCAACTAAACGCACTCGTCTGAAATTTCGCAATACGCCATCTAACTAGTTTATTTAAATAGTATCATAGTCGTTCGGTCGGTAATGCTTTTGTCATCTCTGTGTATTTATTTCATTACAATACGTAGGGTTGCTTTAATCTCCCTCTATGCCCTATGCCCGATATTCCTTATGCCCAGGGCGCCACATTATATAGCAACAGTCGTAATACATTGTCCCTAGACGATCGCGCGTTTACACAGACGGAGCCAGTTGCTTTACAGAAATCAGAATGCAATTCCAAGAAATTACTCTCTCTGTGTATAATGTACGTTTAAATAATTTAATGTTAAAAAAGTAGAAAACGGAAACCTAAACGTTACTGATAATGCTATGAATCTTCTCGAAAAATTAAAACTAGATGACATGAGTTTCAGTAGTTTTTTAAGAATGAGGCTTACCGATTTTGAAACCCTTTTGCAGATAGTTGAAGCAAGGATTTCAAAAGGGAGCACCGTATTTAGAGAAACCATTCCAACGTCAAATAGGCTAGCTGCTACCCTCAGTGTACATGCCAATGGTGCATCTTTTCCATTTCAGACATCTGGTGCTTTTGGGCGAAATGCTCCATTGCATACTTCTTTTTATCACAGTTCTTGTGATCCCCAAATGTTATATTTCATAGACGCAGGAGGGCCAGAAAATTTTCTATAATTTTTAAAGTGGTCTCCATGTCGATCTGACAGAAACTGAATCGGAACACGTACACGCTGGGATATGTTGCGCGACATTAGATCATGTTTCCCATTTCGATAGGAAACTTGAGACTTTTGAATCGAAGAACATGAGAAAAATGTTTCGTAACAGCCCCGAAACTTCTCCCAAGACTCATGTTCCGCGACAAGGTCGCTAGGTGTGTACTAGGCTTTATAACAACAGATGTTACTAAATGATGAATCTTTTTTTACTTCGGTTGCCTACTGCTAAACCACCAAAAATGTTTGTTTTGTCAATTGACAAAAAGGTTTTTGAATTCTCCTTTTTAAATCTTCTTTTTGATGTGTGTTCACTGCTATTCATAATATAAAAATAGGTGAAATTTTAGTGACATTACCGAAACGTTAGAACTTCAGAATTGCCCGAGTAGAGAATCTTTTTCAGTAGTTTACGTAGTCTGTGTGGTGCAACTGTTGCGGGTTTGTAAAAATGTACTGAACTTTAACTCATGCGCAATAATTTTTTTTTACTAATCTGGTTTGAAGTGTTGTGATCTAGACTCTATAGAGGAGAATTTCCGCAATTATAACACGAGATACTTTTATAGGCGTTTCGTAAGAGAAATCCGTGGATACACACCACAAAACTTTGCTTCAGAAAGCGGAAATGGAGATGCGCTAACCAATCAGGAGAATTGTCAGAAGCTGGCACACTATTTCTCTGATCTCTTCAATTGCCCCGAACGCGACACAAGATTCCCCAAGGAAAATTGTATCTATACCTACTCAGAATCACCACCACCAACACAGGAAGAAATCCACAAGCACATACGCAAACTAAAAAATAACAGGACATCCGATGAAGATGGTATCACCGCGGAGCTATTGAAAAACCTTGAACCAAATTCACTGCAGGAACTCGCAAAAATTATCACGAACATCTCGCAAACAGAAACATTACTAGATGAATGGAAATGTTCTCTTATGCACCCGCTGCACAAGAAGGGAGCCAGAACAGACGTAAACAAGTACAGATGAATCTCCTTACTACAAGCCACCTACAAAATCCTCTCAGCATGCCTTCTCTAGAGAATACAAGAACAATTAGAATACAAAATTGGCGAGTACCACGCAGGCTTTCGCCATGGTCGCTCATGCACTGAACAAATATTTAACTTAAAAGCAATACTGAAATACAAAGCTATCAGGAACGTCCCAATCATCTGCACGTTCCTGGACTTCAAGAAAGCATACGACTGCATCGACCGAAAATCTCTGTTCAACATCCAAGAAGAACAAGGACTCGACCCCAAAACACTACGATCAAGCAGACACTGACTGACATGATATAAAAGACAAGGAGCGTTCAGGACAAAGTTTGAAGATTCAGATTTGCAAGCATTATTGGATGAAGACTCAACTCATATGTTGAAACAATTAGCAGAAGTATTGAATGTTGCCCATTCCACCATTTCCGAATGTCAATACGCATTGGGAAAGATCTAGAAGGGAGGGAGATGGGTTCCATATGAAAAACCACTTGTGAAATTTTGCTTACCAGAAGGCTTTGCTGTGTATTTGATGGGATAGTAGGAGAGCTGTATTACCAACTGCTGAAAAACAACAATTGATAAAATTGAACCGAGCATTGAAGGAAAAACGATGAGAATACTCCCAAAAATACGATAGAGTCATTTTTCAACATGACAATGCTCGGCCCCATGTAGCAAAATTTGTAACTATTTGGAAAACGTTAAATGGGACGTCCTATCATACCCGCCGTATTCATCGGACTTGGCCTCTTCAAACTACCACTTATTTCGATCGATGCAGCACGGACTTCAGAACAATATTTCTTAAGAAGTGAAAATTTAGCTTAATAAATGGGTGGCCTTAAAAAACCAAAAGCTCTCTTGTCGCGAAACCCATTCTTTAACAGAAAGATAGGAAAAAGTAATAGCTAACGATGTCCAATACTTTGATTATTAAGGTAATTTATTTATTTATTTATATGTAACACCTATTAACATCCAATGAACATAGCAGCCATGAGTGAGTAACATTTACATTTTAAACAGTGTTTACGCTATTATGTTTTAAACTTCTGTCACTCATATTGGAAAACTCTATATGCAATTTCTTTTGGATGGCTTCGTGTTTTGTACCTATTCAAAAGGAGAAACATTTTTATGTTCCACCCAGTACTTTGTATTTTTTAGCATATTTTTTTCGCGTTTGTCTAACAAAGGTTTAATATCGGTTCTATCTTGTTTACAGTACGAGAATGTTTAATCGATCGTGTAGTTTCAACGCGAGGGCCATATAAAACTGGGAAATTGTTTATTTGTTCGCTGTCATTAAGCGGCAGTTTATTTCCGTTTATTTTTAGAACGTCTCCTTTGAACTCTTAATTCTATTCTTTAAATAGGTCGGAAGTTTTCAAAATTCGAAAAGCATTGTTTAGTAATTCAATTTAAAATTGTGTATGAAAAGTTTCCAAGTGGGTCCGTGGAGAATGTTATAATTATTTAATAACAAGAAAAATTTATCCGTGCTCCACAGAATGTTGTTCATTCCTATAGACTTACTGCATAGCACATTGTTGAGTTTAAAAATTATCGACCGCTACAGGTAGTACTGTCTTGCGCATATCTTCTACTTCAAAACTCTTCTGAATATTCCGCGGTGACTCTGGAGGTTGTCGAAAGTTGAGGTCACCTTGTGCTGAACACTCGTCTCCATACCAAAAAACGGACAGCGACCTAGTAGTCGCCGCCACAAACAGTCCCGGTTAAGTAATTCCTAAATTAGAGATACGGCTCAT